>CM057342.1:560745663-561107035 GCA_030015575.1 Agapanthus africanus
TTGACGAAATCAAACTCTTTGATAACGACGTCAAAGCAGATGTTCCAACTCCGCGATGCTTGCTTTAATCCATAAATGGATTTAAGCAGCTTGCACACCTTCCCGCTGCTCCCACTGTCTACGAAGCCCTCTGGCTGAGTCATGTACACGCACTCTTCTAAATCACCATTTAGAAAGGCGGTCTTAACATCCATTTGCCAGATTTCGTAGTCATGAAAGGCAGCAATGGCAAGCATGATTCGGATGGATTTAAGCATAGCCACTGGAGAAAAGGTCTCGTCATAGTCCACACCTGGTCTTTGACGAAAACCCTTTGCTACAAGTCTAGCTTTGAAAGTCTCCACTTTCCCATCTACACCAAGTTTCTTCTTAAAGATCCACTTGCTCCCAATGGGTTTTACCCCTTCAGGAGCAACTTCCAAAGTCCATACTTTGTTGGTGTACATGGAATCCATCTCGGACCGCATAGCATCCAGCCATTTCACTGAGTCCCTACTCGTGATGGCCTGCTCGAAGCTAGTTGGGTCATCATCCTCCATGATGCAATCCTCGCTCCCACCGTCTACTAGAAAACCGTAGTATCTCTCAGGTTGGCGAGGAACCCTACTAGATCGGCGGAGTGGCTGGGGTTCATCGGGAACTACGGAATCCTCTGGTTCCACCAGATCTTCTGTTGTAGCTTCTGCAGCTGGAACCTCTTCCAGTTCTACCTCATGACCACTAATCTCTTTTTCAAGAAATTCCTTTTCTAAAAAGGTGGCATGCCGAGAAACAAACACTCTTTGTTCCTCAGGGTGGTAGAAGATATACCCTTGAGAATTCTTGGGATATCCTACAAATTTGCATAGAACAGACCGTGCCTCGAGTTTGTCCGGATTTTGTCGTTTGACATAGGCTGGACAACCCCATATCTTAACATAGTTAAGACATGGTCTCTTCCCTTTCCATATCTCATATGGAGTGGTAGGCACTGATTTGGTGGGGACCATATTCAGTAGATGTATGGCTGTCTCAAGCCCATACCCCCAGAAGGAAATAGGTAACTCAGCTGTGCTCATCATAGAGCGCACCATATCTAATAGGGTGCGGTTCCTCCGTTCTGATACACCATTGTGCTGTGGTGTATATGGAGGAGTCAGCTGAGAGAGAATCCCATTCTCTTTTAGGAAGTCCAGGAATTCATTGCTCAAGTATTCACCTCCTCGATCAGATCGAAGGATTTTAATACTCTTTCCGGTTTGGTTTTCGACTTCTTTTTTATATTCTCTAAATTTCTTAAAAGCTTCAGACTTGTGTCTTATTAAGTACACATGTCCGTATCTTGAGAGATCGTCAGTGAATGTAATGAAGTACGAAGAACCATCCCTGGCATATGTAGACATAGGACCACATACATCACTATGTATCAGTCCCAAGAGTTCGGTAACTCTTTCTCCGTGTCCCGTAAACGGAGTTTTGGTCATCTTGCCTTTGAGACATGACTGGCAAGTGTCATAAGATGAAAATTCGAAAGGTTTCAAATATCCATCCTTATGCAACTTAGCCAGTCGTGTCACATTGATGTGACCCAGTCTACAATGCCACAAGTAGGATTCGTTGAGTTCAGAACTCTTCCTCTTGTGTGTGTTTGTTATGCTCAGAACTGTTGATTGATTTAGAACATAAATGCCATTGCATAACGTGCCTGATCCAACCAACTTTTGGTTATGGAAAATGTTCATAACATTGTCCTGTAATACAAAATTATATCCCTCTTTACTTAATAAAGAAACCGATATAATGTTGCATATCAGGTTCGGCATGTAATAGCATTCGTTCAGAACCAATGTATTACCAGTTGGTAATACAAGGTGATATTCCCCAACAGTCTTAGCTGCAACAATTGCACCATTTCCGACTCTAATGTCTTTATCACCTTCTCCAAGTTCTCTACCTTTCCTAAGCCCATGTAACTGATTACATATATGGGATCCTGACCCGGTATCCAATACCCAGGACGTAGAGCAAATGGAGAAACAGTTCTCAGTAACGAACACACCCGAAGAAAATGCATCATCATGTACTTTCTTCATTCGGGTGGCAAGGGAATCCTGGTATTCCCCCTATATCCTGTTCAATCCTATAACTCTTATAGGAAAGAACGGAACCAACGTTCCCCAGCACAGTATAACATGCGGGTTCGGTCAATACATCCTTTTTATTATCTTTATTAAGGCATGAAATGGTCGCTACCTGGAGAGAGAGAGAAGAAAACACTTTAGCGTAAGCTCGTGCAAGATCAGATTGGTTATTATCTTATCTAATCAGGATGGCTCCCACTGCTTTTTATCAAATCTTCCTCCAAACCCTAAAAGGAAAGACTAGCCGGGATTAATTACACACTACAAGTTCGCCAATCTTTCAGCCAGGCCAGTGTCGGTACTTTGAGGGAGGTCCCCCGTGCTTTCGTACGAACCTAATTACTGTAAACCTCGTTTTCCCAGAGGCGTAACCTCGTTAACACCTTTCTAGACACCTACTTGATCGGCTAATTGCAATGTATAAAACTCTCCCAGGAGTAACTCTTACTCGCAGTGGGTATCGGGATCCAACTATCTCATAGAAGGTATGCAATCTCATTGCAAATTTCAACACTTGAAATTCCCGATAATGCTTTTGCCCCTAGCGTGCTATGACCTTGACGAAAGCCAACAAACCACAGCCCGCTAGTCAAGTTCAACCCGTACATTTCTTGACTGAATTAAACCCACCCGCACGACCCTTGACGAAAGCCAACAAAGCCGTACGACTACCCTAATCCAGTCGCATCATATGCAGCAGATAAACAGCACATAGCTACCGCACAACTACACCTTGACGAAAGCCAACAAATGTAGCACGAATACTATATGTAATTTATCTGAAATGACGGAGGGCTACGCAGGTTTTTTTTTTTTTTTTAATATATAAAAACCATGAGCGTAATGAACTTGATATCGTTGTAGAATCAAATAAAGTTTTGAAATGGAGTGATTTTGAGGCTTTTCTAGTTTTGCTAAAGGAGTCACTCCCGGTGAAGGGATCTCGGTCCTTTCCTCGTCGAATGAGGTGCGGGATATATCATATATATCGCTGTGCAAAGCAAAAACCCAAAAGCAGTCAAAAGCAAACCGAGTGTGCAGCATCTGCCAGTTATTGCTAAAGGAGTCACTCCCGGTGAAGGGATCTCGGTCCTTTCCTCATCGAATAAGGTGCGGGGTATATCATATATACCGCTGTGCAAAGCAAGAACTGTAGCTACCTGTTTTATTTTAAAATTCGATTCTACAACATCTTAGGTTTCTTATCTTTCATTAATCACATTAATGAAGTCCCATCATTTAAATACCTAAACATCACAGATAGATATGACGTATACTTATGCCATCCGCATTCGCCTCGATGTCCCCCCGTGCACCGTTAGGTTAGGTAATTAACGACAGAGCGGGGCAGGGCTAGCGCGGGTGTAAAACATAAGTAACGTCTATATAATATATCATATATACTATATACTATATCCATCACAGAGACACAACACAGATATCGCAGCAGAATAAACATATGAAATATTGGATATACTAGGACGTCCGTGTTTTCAATACGAGCCAGTATAAAACACGGATTCCACGGTCGTGATGAATAGCCAATCCCACACCCCTAGACCCCTACGAGAGCGGCAAGCAACCCTGCCAATTCTAGGGTTAGGAGACCCGGACTCGACTCCTCGAGTTGGTCTCCCACTGGACCCCAGAACCCGGTTACTTGTGCTCCCCTCCTTGGGTCTATCCTAATGCGGAAAAGTAAATAATATACAAAGGGTGACAACTTCCGCTACCTGGAAGTGCCCCAAATAAAAGAATATTACATACAAGTTTTTACATGAATGAAAATGAAAAACACTCATCTCACATAAAAAAACCCCGGCTATTCTAATACGACGATCCAATATAACATATCCAGCAACACATAACATCACATGTCATCAACGTAAGTAAGTATGCATACCCCAATTGTCGTTGACGTATAGCAACGAAACCGGCGATATGAACATACTACACTTACGGTCACAGAAAAGAAAGTGTAAAACTACAACAATTGGAATCCGCAACCTGTTTAGACATCACATGCCTAACAGTTATAAACCCCGCATTTTAGTCCCATCATCGAAAACTCTTTTCGATATCTTGTGAAACTAAACTGCTAGATCTATAACATTCATCTAGTTATCTCATAACTGTTTGTGAATTCCAATTATTGTATCCAATTCTGGATAAATAGAATATATTAAACTTTCCGATCGAACATTCGAACACCCAAGTTTTCCCGACACCGATCAACACATGAAATAGGTTCAAAGACATTCACTTCATGCCTTAGTACCAACGGTCCAGCCGTAGAAGGGTCAAGCCAACGCCTCACATGTGGCACGCCGTACTGCCCCAAACCCGAAGGTTCAAAGGGCAGTTCAAGACGGTCACATAATCGAGTTAAGGTTTGTGTCTTCTAGAGGGACCATCGCGTTACTTGCACTACTTCGAACGTCTTTTAACCACAGAAAAATCCAACACTTGGAATTTTTCGGCAGGGGAAAACCTGGGTATTTATATCCGGTCGAACTCTTTAACATATTCTACAGTTATCTGGAAAAACACTTAGACAAACTTTGATATTCCGATCGAATTCATCGAATCCCAATATAACTCCAGAGCACTCAACCCTTAAATAAATTTAAAAATACCCAGAAAACTCACCAGAATTTATCAGGTATTACTGTGCAAAAATAGTGGGATGATGTCACCATGTGACCGCGGAAGAGCGGCAGAAGGCATGCTTCTGCCGCGCTTCCGCGACACAATGAACAGTTCAGGGAAACGTTTTACACAGTAATGCTTAGAATTCTATGCTGAATTTTTTAGACATTTTTAATATCAAAAATTCCCAGATTTATGAAAATGTCCAGAGAGCTCTAAAGTATTTGGGTTTCGTGTTCGTTCGGACTTCAAACTGCGTCTAGACTTCGCCTAAGGCTCTAGCTAGGCTCTGATACCAGTGAAAGGTTCCTAGGCACCCTAGTGGGTTCTCACAAGGCATCGAACATGCCAAATTAAAATTTTTGGTGCCGAGAAACCCTAGACTACGGATCTTAGACTAGATGTCTAGGCGAAATAGAAAGCTAGTTAACACTTAACTAAGAGGATACGGAAATTACAACCTTTGTAGATCCGGATATCCACCTCCACGGCTCCGCAACGTCATGTCCTCGCTGTCCATCATGAATCCTCGACTCGATCATCGGCTTCATCGGGAAAGCAAGCGGAATAGGTCGTCGGCTTTGTGTCAAAGACGATCTACGTCGAGGTTGCACAAACTCAAGCTCCGACTTCACAAACTTGTGAAACTTGTGAAGTAAACACCCAAAACAACTTGGCAAGAGGTAGAGGGTGAAGAAATAGGAGGTGGGTTCACTTTAGAATTGGATTTATCTCACTATATCTCAAGTTGCCATTGGAGTAGCAAGCTTGAAGAAGAAGAAGAAGATGAGCTCAAGAAAAGAATTATCATAAGTCTTATGATAAAAATAAAAATAAATCAAATACTTATCATAACTTGAACTAGGGTTAAGTGTAGAGAATTAACCATGGTCACTTTGATGGGTTAGGGTTAAGCATGAAGATAAGGATGGTTAGCAAAGTCAAAGCTTCATGAAGCTTCAATATAAAACAAACTTAGCCACCATTCTTATCATAACTCATTTCAAATAAATAAATAAATAAATAAATAAATGAAAATGCAAAACCCTAATTATCATATTAACCATGGATTAATTTTATACACTTAACTAAATGATCAAGTATCATCAAACATGATACAAAAAGGTGCACGAAAGTACATCACATATACAATGTGCAATCCAAGTGAGAAAAATCCGTTTAAAGTGAACCAATACTAGTTAATGCAAAGTAATATATCAAATATATAATTATACATTAAATCATTAAATCAACACTTGATTCAATGATCCGGTTATATCGCATACAACCGACTAGTAGGTAATGTATCGATTTATCGAATCAATGATTCGATAACTAGGTCATATCGAATATAACCAATCGAAACATATATCGCGAGAATGAAGTGCGATATCACATACACGCATTATTCTCGGTCCTGCACATATCTCATATGCGCTCCTATTTCGTTTCGCTTGAACCAGGAAACCTCTGTGTAGGACTCTAAAGACTCGTCAATACGCCGGTAGCAGATGATGATCATATCAAGCACCCACAAGCCGCAAGTGGTCTGCTAAACGTAACGGCCACCCGGGTATTGAGCGATCAGAAGATCGACGAGCTAGCCCGCTCACACTCCTGCGAATCCGACCAGTAACACTTACCATACAGTCCGGTCTCTTCGTCTGATATGTCGCATATCAAGTCTAGGGGTGGTATACGTCAGACCCCAATAACCCGATAAGTCATGCTGATGTGAGGCTCATAATGGGTCGAGAAACTACTGGTAACACTTACCAGCAAATCTCTGATCAGCCCTGGCCAGGGACTTCCCTGTTACGGCCAATCGAGCACTGCGCAACATCAACTCCCAATACCGGGAGAGACGAAACCCCTCCTATCGCTCATTGCCTCCATGTGACTCGGGACTGTACCCAAAGACCACCGTTTTGCACGCCCTCATGGACGTGGTAAGGTGGAGATCAAAGCACAGTGGGAATCACACAAGACTCTATGACGATCTCGGGTCTACAGACTAACCTGTACAAGTGTCACCTGAGAACTGCCATCTGACGTGAGGTATAATACCATCTGGGAGTTCTCGGCGAGTCCGTCCAGTGTACCCAGTCTCCACTGAGCACCCGTATACCATCTCTGATGTCAAACACCAATGGATATGGAATCATCTATCGCCCATCACATGGGTCGAGAAGCGTATACGCTAGTCTACTCTGGTATATCAATGCCCCGTCTCGATACAGCCACGACTAGGGACCTTGAAGGATGTACTTATGGACTACCATATCCCCACTAGTATGATCTGCATCATAGTCCAGGTAGTCAAGTACAAATCCTAAGGGCTTTACTAACATGTAACTATAAGACAGTATAAAGAGACTAGTGTACATGTTAAGATAAAGAGCAACCAGATAGCATACTATCATGTCGAGCAAGAAAGTCATCTCTATATATGTCCAAGCATCCAATATAATATACATAATCTGTACAATACTGGCCTCTAGGGCATACATACAACTAACACTAGCGTCCTATGACCTTGACGGAGGTCAACAAACCATAGGCTACTAGTCAAGTTCAACCCGTCATTTCCTGATTGAATTAAACCCACCCACACGACCCTTGACGGAGGTCAACAAGGCCGCACGACTACCCTAATCCAATCTGCATCATATGCATAAACAGATAAATACTAGTCAGCTACCGCACACTACGCCTTGACGGAGGTCAACAAACGTAGCACGAATACTAAGAAGGACTTATCTGAAATGACGGAGGGCTACGACAGGTTTTTAAGAAAACCTTTTGCATAATGAACTTGATATCGTTGTAGAATCGAGTGATTTTTAAATGGAATGTTTTTGACGCCTTTCTAGTTTTGCTAAAGGGGTCACTCCCGGTGAAGGGATCGTCGGCCCTTTCCTCATCGAATAAGGTGCAGGGTATATCATATATACCACTATGCAAAGCAAAAACTATAGAAACAATCAAAAGACAAACCGATTTTGTAGCATCTGCTAGTTTCACTAAAGAGGTCACTCCCGGTGAAAGGATCTCGGCTCTTTCCTTATCGAATAAGGTGCAGGGTATATCATATATACCACTATGAAAAGCAAGAACTAGAGCTACCAGTTTTTGAGACAAGTTTCTACAACATCTTTAGGTTTCTTTTAGTTTCATTAATCTCATTAATGGAGTCCCATTTTATTATGCTTCATAAGCATCACATTTGAAACGAAATCTGCAATATAACATATATCTCATATATATAGTATAAACATTCGTTTCAGGCAGTAATATGATCTCATCACAGAACATTGCAGTAGAAGAACATATATGAAATATTGGATATACTAGGACGTCCGTGTTTTAGTACGAGCCTGTATAAAACACGGATTCCACGGTATCGATGAATAGCCAAACCCACATCCCTAGACCCCTACGAGAGAGGCAAGTAACACTGCCAATTCTAGGGTTAGGAGACCCGGTCTCGACTCCTCGAGATGGTCTCCCACTGGACCCTAGAACCCGGTTACTTATGCTCCCCGCCTTGGGTCTACCTAATGCGGAAAAGTAAATAATATACAACGGTGACATCATCCTCAGCCCGGAAGTGCCCCAATAAAAGAATATTACATACAAATGAATTTTACATGAATGAAAAAGAAAAAACTCTCATCTCACATAAAACCCCCGGCTATTCAGAACACGACGATCCAATATAACATTTCACAGCAACACATAATATCTCATATCATCAACGTAAGCAAGTATACGTATCCCGATTGTCGTTGATGTATAGCAATGAAGCCGGCGATACACCACATACTACGCTTACGGTCACAGAAAAGAAAGTGTAAAACTACAACAGTTCGAATCCGCAACCTCTTTAGACATCGCATGCCTAACCAAATGAATTCCTTAGACATCGCATGCCTAACAATTATAAACCCCGCATTTTAGTCTCATTATCGAAAAATATTTTCAATATCAAGTCGGGCAATTCAACAAGATTTCCGACATATTGATCGAATGCTCGTTGCAAACTTTAGTGGACTGCCGTACCCCCTAATGCCGTCGACGAAGTGCACTAAGATGGAACACCGCTGCCGCGAGCATCCGAACGGATGCTTTTGGCGACGGGGTTCTTTTACAGTCACTTGGTCGGGTCTATGGGGCGTCGCTGTCTATTAAGTTTACCCGGCGAGTATCCGCGTACGCTACGTGATTGCGACAGACTTTTGATCGCATCAAAATCCCGTGGCAACCGATCAATTGAGACTAAACTGCTATGTTTATAATATTCAAATTAGTTATCTCATAACAACTTGTGGATTCCAAACATTGTATCACATTCCAGATAAATAGACAATGTTAAACTTTCCGATCGAATAATCAAACACCCAAGATTTCCACAATATATCTCAACACTTGAAATCAGTTTAAAAAACATCCATCACATGCCACAGTACCAATGGTCCAGCCGTAGAAGGGTCAAGCCAACGCCTCACATGTGGCACGCCGTACTGCCCCAAACCCTAAGGTTTAGAGGCAGTTCAAGATGGTCATATAATCGAGTTAAGGTTTGTTGTCTTCTAGAGGGTCCACCGCGTTACTTGCACGACTTAGAACGTTCTTAAACTCGAGAAAAAATCCATCTTTTGAAAATTTTTCCGACTGGGGAAAAAGTGAGTTATTGATATCCGTTCGAACTTTTTAACAGTTTCTAAAATTATCCGGAAAAACTAAACAAAGTTAAATTATCCGATCGAATCAACGAGTCCCCAATACACCCCAGAAAACTCAACACTTGAGCAGAAATAAAAAAATACCCAGAAGAATCAGGAAGTACAGACGGATCAACTGTAGCAAAAACAAACTTTTAATCCCCAAGTTCTGCCGCGGAACCGCCGCCAATACCCTAGTTTGGCCGCGGTTCCGCGATGCTTTGAACGATTCAAAGTGTCGTTTTGCACACGTGTCCATAGAATTCCCTGCTGATTTTTTAAAAGTATTTTTAATATGAAAAAAATCACAGTTTTGAAAAATTTCCAGAGCAGGGGTCGGATTAGGGTTTCGAGTTTCGATCGGACTTTAAACTTCGCTCAGACTTTGCCTAAAGCTCTATCTTGGCTCTGATACCACTGTAGGGTTGCTATGCACGCATACAAGGTTCTACGAGGCATCAATCATGCCCGATTTAAAAATTAACCGTGCCAAACAACCCGAAGCCGGATCTTTAAACTAGAGTTTAGGCGAAAACTAGCATGTTAAACTCTTTAACACTAAGTGAGAGGGATTACAACCTTTGTAGATCCGGTCCTTCACTTCTTAAGCTCCGTGTTGAGGTCCCTTCGCTGCGATCATCGTGTTCCGGACTCTCGAGAGGCTTCACGAAGAGAAAGATGCATTCTTGCTTCCGATCTTCGATAACATAGATGATCTATCTTGAAGTTTCATTAACACAAGCTAACACTCATAAAATGATGTGAACACCCTCACCTAAATGGCAAGGGTAGATGAGGATGATGAAGTAGGATTTTTGCTCTCTTTTATTATCTTTTTCTCACACTCATTCATCATTTGAAAAAGCTAGTAAGCTTTTTCAATGAATAACTCAAGGAAGAAGATGATAGAATTCATTTGTGATGAATAATAAAATGTTGTCATAATCATTTATGCAACCATGGTTGTAGTAACCTATGTAGAGAGTTTACTAAGGTTAGGGTTTGTGTTGAGTTATATGTGAGTCACTAGAAAATATCAAGACAAA
This sequence comes from Agapanthus africanus, assembly GCA_030015575.1. Taxonomy (NCBI): domain Eukaryota; kingdom Viridiplantae; phylum Streptophyta; class Magnoliopsida; order Asparagales; family Amaryllidaceae; genus Agapanthus; species Agapanthus africanus. The sequence goes on from CM057342.1 coordinate 560,756,203, forward strand.
TATTTTCTTCATGACAAAAAGAAACCTTCTAGAATCTACTAGAAGTCTTAACCCTAATCCAAACCCTAATCATCTTTAAACTCCACTAATTATGTTGCATTAATAATTATAACATGTTACAATATTATATATCACATATATAATATTTATTGTAACAAAATAAAATAATAAATTTAACATATATCGCATATATATCAATGTATTACCCGAGTGAGAAAAAGAATCTTTTAGTGAACTAATATTAGTTTATGTAATTTAATATATCATATATATTATTATACACTAAATTATCGAATCAACACTTGATCCGACAATCCGGCTATATCGCATATAACCGACTAATATTTATCCGTACCGATTCATCGAATCAACACTTGATCCGATGACCCGGCTGATATCAAATATCGCGAGAATATAATACGGTATCTCATATCGTATTATCCTCGGTCCCGCACATATCACATACGTGCTCCTATTCCGTTTTGCCAGAGTCATGAAACCTCTGTGTAGGATTCTAAAGAATCGTCAATACGCCGGCAGTAGGTGATGATCATATCAAACACCCACAAGCTGCAAGCGGTCAGCTAAACGTAACAGCTACCCAGGTATTGAGCGCTCAGAAGATCAACAAGCAAGCCTGTACATTCTTCTGTGAATCCAAACAGTAACACTCCCGTACAGTCCGGTCTCGTCGTCTGATATGTCACATATCTCGCCTAGGGGTGGTATACGTCAGACCCCAGTAGCTCGATAAGTCGTGTCGATATGAGGTCTATAACAGTTCGAGAAACTACTGATAACACTTACAGTAGATCTCAGCAACCCTGGCCAGGGATTTCTGGTTATAGCCAATCGAACACAGCGCAACATCAACTCCCTATACCGGGAGAGACGAATCCCTTCCTATCGCTCATTTCCTCCATGTGATTCGGGACTGTACCCAAAAGCCACCTTTTTTCACGCCCTCTTGGACGTGGTATGATGGAAATCAAAGCACAGTGGGAATCACACAAGACTCTATGACGATCTCGGGTCAACAGACTACTCTGTACCAGTGTCACCGGAGAACTGCAATCTAACGTAAGATATAATACCATCTGGGAGTTCTCGGTGAGTCCGTCCAGTGTACCCAGTCTCCACTGAGCACCCGTACACCATCCTTGATGTCAAACACCGATGGATATGGGATCATCCATCGCCCATCATATGGGTCAAGATGTGTATACGCTAGTCTACTCTGGTGTATCGATGCCCTGTCTCGATACACCCTCGACTAGGAACAGTTATAGGATGTACTCGTCGACTACAGTGGCCCTACTAGTATGATCTCATCATAGTCCCAGTAGTCGAGTACATATCCTAAGGGCTTTATCAACATGTAACATAGAGACAATCAGAGTACATGTTAAGATAAAATACAACCAGATAGCGTATTATCATGTCGAGCAAGAAAGTCCTCCCTATATATGTCCAAGCATCGATTACAATATACATCGTATGTACAGTAATGGCCTCTAGGGCATACATATAACTAACACAGTGGAGACTTTGTACACTGGACGGACTCGCCGAGAACTCCCAGATGGAATTATACCTCATGTCAGATGGCAGTTCTCTGGTGACACTGGTACAGGTTAGTCTGTAGACCCGAGATCGTCATAGAGTCTTGTGTGATTCCCACTGTGCTTTGATTTCCATCATACCACGTCCAAGAGAGCGTGCAAAAAGGTGGCTTTTGGGTACAGTCCCGAATCACATGGAGGCAATGAGCGATAGGAGGGGATTCGTCTCTCCCGGTATAGGGAGTTGATGTTGCCCTGTGTTCGATTGGCTATAACTGGAAATCCCTGGCCGGGGTTGCTGAGATTTATTGATAAGTGTTATCAGTATTTTTTCAAAGTGTTATAGACCTCATATCTACACGACTTATCAAGCTACCGGGGTCTGACGTTTACCACCCCTAGGCGAGATATGCGACATCTAAGGTGAAGAGACCAGACTATACGGGTGTGTTACTGATTGGATTCGCAGGAGAATGTACATGCTTGTTTGTTGATCTTCTGATCGCTCAATACCTCGGTAGCTGTTATGTTTAGCTGACCGCTTGCAGCTTGTGGGTGTTTGATATGATCATCACCTACTGCAGGCGTATTGACGATTCTTTAGAGTCCTACACAGAGGTTTCTTGGCTCAGGCAAAACGGAGTAGGAGCACATATATGATATATGCGGGACCGAGAACAATACTTGTATGTGATACTGTTTTAGATTCTCGCGATATGAGATATCGGCCAGCGATATTTGATATCAGCCAGATCATCGGATCAAGTGTTGATTCGATGAACTGATACAGATTATAATAGTCGGTTATTTATGAAATAGCCGGATTATTGTGTTGATTTGATAATTTAATGTATAATTATATATTTAATATATTAAATTACATCAACTAATATAATCTCACTAAAAGATTCTTTTTCTCACTCGGGTAATACATTGATATATATGCGATATATGTTAATTGTATTATTTTATTTTGTTACAATAAATATTGTATATGTGATATATAATATTGTAACATATTATGGTTATAAATGCAACATGATTAGTGGAGATTAAACATGGTTAGGGTTTGATTTGGGTTAATTTTTCTAGTAGCTTCTAGAAGCTTTGCTTTTGTTTTAAGCAAAGATATTTGTTAAAGATATTTTTGTGAGATATTCTTTAACCCAACCCAAACCCTTTAGTAAACTCTCTACAATGGTTAAGTCTTCTCACTGAACCATGGTTGCATTTCTAACCTCACACTACTTTCATTATTCATCACAAAAGAAATATATCAACTTCTTCATTCTTCTTCTTTGCATGAAAAGCTTTCTAACTTTTTAAGAAGTGAAGAAAATGAGTGAGATTAAGAAAACAAATGAGAGCTAAATTCCTACTTCATCATTCTAATCTATTCTTACCAATTAGATTAGGGTGTTCACTTTATTAGTAAGTGAGAGCTTGTGTTAAAGAAATTTCAAGGTAGATCATCTTTGTTATTGAAGATCGGAAGCAATCTTGCATCTTTATCTTCGTGGAGCCTCTCTAGAGTCCGGGAACTTGATGATCGCAGCGAAGGGACCACAACATGGAGCTTATGAAGTGAAGGACCGGACTACAAAGGTTGTAATCCCAAACTCTTAAAAGTAATGTTGTTTACTTGCTTATGTTTTCGCCTAATCTCTAGTCCAAGATCTTGGTTAGGGTTGTTCGGCACGTTTAAATTTTAAATCGGCATGGTTGATACCTTATAAACTCTTGTGAGAGTGCCTAGTAAACCAACAGTGGTATCAAATCCAAGCTAGAGCATTGGGCGATGTGCAGATGAAGTTTAAAGTCTGATCGAACTCCGAATACCCGATAAAACCTAGTTTCTGGAAATTTTTTCAAAAGTTGACATTTTTCATATTAAAAATACTCATAAAAATAAGCAGTGAATTATAAGGATTACTGTGAAAAACGTGCAATTAATACCATTAAAGAGCCACGGAATCGGCAATGACATGCTTTGCGCGGCGGTTCCGCGGCCGTACAGTGGACTTATTGTTTTCTTTTTGCACAGTTATATTCGTATGTATTTTCTGATTGTTCTGGGAATTTTTAATTCTACTCAAGTGTAGAGTTTTCTGGGATGTATTGGGAACTCATTGATTCGATCGGAAAGTTTAACTTCGTTTAAGTTTTTTCCGGATAATTTAGAACGTGTTAAAAAGTTCGACCGGATATCAATAACTCAGTTTTTCCCATGCCGGAAAATTTCCAAGTGTTGGATTTTCCCGTAGTTTAAGAACGTTCTAAGTCGTGCAAGTAACGCGGTGGACCCTCTATAAGAACACAAACCTTAACTACATTATGTGACCGTCTGAACCGCCTCTAAACCTTAGGATTTGGGGCAGTACGGTGTTTCCACATGTGAGGCGTTGGTTTGACCCTTCTACGGCTGGACCATTGGTACTGTGGCATGTGATGGATGTTTTAAAACTAATTTCAAGTGTTGAGAACTATTTGGGAAATCTTGGGTGTTTGTTTATTCGATCGGAAAGTTTAACATTGTCTATTTATCTGGAATGTGATACAATATTTGGAATCCACAAGTAGTTATGAGATAACTAATTTGAATGTTATAAATCTAGCAGTTCAGTCTCAGATGATCAGTTGCCACGGGATTTTGAGGCGATCAAAAGTCCATCGCAATCACGTACCGTATGCGGATACTCTCCTGGTAAACTTAATAGACAGCCACACCCCATAACCCCGACCAAGTGACTGTAGGAGAACCCCGTCGCCAAAAGCATCCGTTCGAGTGCTCGCGGCAGCGGTGTTCCACCTTAGTGCACTTCGTCGACAGCATCGGGGGTGCGGCCGTCTACTATAGTTTTCGACGAGCATTCGATCAGGATATCGGGAATCTTGTTGAATTGCCCGACTAGATATTGAAAAGTGTTTTCGATAATGAGACTAAAATGCGGGGTTTATAATTGTTAGGCATGCGATGTCTAAGGAATTCATTTGGTTAGGCATGCAATATCTAATGAGGTTGCGGATTCCGACTGTTGTAATTTTACACTTTCTTTTCTGTGACCGTAAGGGTAGTATGTAGTTGTATCGCCGGTTTTCGTTGCTATACATCAACGACAATCAGTGTATGCATACTTACTTACGTTGATGATATTTGATATTTTGTGTTGTTGTGATATGTTATATTGGATCGTCGTGTTTCTGAATAGCCGGGGGTTTTATGTGAGATGAGAGTTTTTCATTTTCATTCATGTAAAATTCATTTGTATGTAATATTCTTTTATTGGGGCACTTCCGGGATGAGGATGATGTCACCATTGTATATTATTTACTTTTCCGCATTAGGTAGACCCAAGGAGGGGGGCACAAGTAACCGAGTTCTAGGGTACAGTGGGATGCCATCTCGAGGAGTCGAGACCGGGTCTCCTAACCCTAAAATTGGCAGTGTTACTTGCTGCTCTCGTAGTGGTCTAGCGATATGGGTTTGGCTATTCATCACGACCATGGAATCCGTGTTTTATACAGGCTCGTATTAAAAACACGGACCTCCTAGTATATCCAATATTTCATATATGTTCTTTTACTGCAATGTTTTGTGATGAGATCATATTACTGCCTGAGACGAATGTTTATATTATATATATGAGATATATATTATATATTGTTGATTTCGTTTCATATCTGATGCTTGTGAAGCATAATAAAATGGAACTTCATTAATGAGATTAATGAAATAAAAGAAACCTAAGATGTTGTAGAAACTTGTTTAAAAACTGGTAGCTCTAGTTCTTGCTTTGCATAGCGGTGTTCCTTATAGAATATCCAGAACCTTATTCGATAAGGAAAGAGCCGAGATCCCTTCACCGGGAGTAACCTTTTTAGCGAAACTAGAAGATGCTGCATACTCGGTTTGTCTTTTGATTGCTTCTATAGTTTTTACTTTGCATAGTGGTATTTGTGAAATATCCTGCACCTTATTCGATGAGGAAAGAGCCGACGATCCCTTCACCGGAAGTGACCTCTTTAGCAAAACTAGAAAAGCCTAAAAAACACTCTATTTAAAATCACTCGATTCTACGACGATATTAAGTTCATTACGCAAAGGGTTTTCTTAAAAACCTGTCGTAGCCCTCCGTCATTTTAGATAAGTACTTCATAGTATTCGTGCTTCTTTGTTGACCTTGTCAAGGCGTAGTGAGCGGTAGCTATTTATGCTTATCTGCAAAAGTATATGATGCGATTGAGTTAGGGTAGTCGTGTGACTTTGTTGACCTTGTCAAGGGTCATGCGGGTGGGTTTAATTCAATCGGGAAATGACGTGTTGAACTTAACTTGCGGTCTATGGTTTATTGACCTTGTCAAGGTCATAGATCGCTCGGGGAAAAATATTATTGGGAATTTCAAGTGTTGAAATTTTCAATACGATTGCATATCTTCTATAACATAGTTGGATCCCGATACCAGCTGCGAGTAAGAGTTACTCTTGGGAGAGTTTTACACATTACAATTAGCCGATCAAGTAGGTGTCTAGAAAGGTGTCAATGGGGTTACGCCCCTGCGAAACCGAGGTTTACTTTAATTAGGTCCGTGCGAAAGCACGGGGAACCTCCCTCAAACTACCGGCACTGGCTTGGCTGAAAGATTGGTTAACTTGTAGGGTGTAATTAATCCCGGCTAGTCTTTCCTTTTAGGGTTTGAAGGAAGATTTGACTAAAACAGTGGGGACATCCTGATTAGGTATATTAATTACCAATCTAATCTTGCAAGAGCATACGCTGAGTGTTTTCTTCTCTCTCTCTCCTGGCAGCGACCATGTCACGCCTTAATCAAGATAATAATACGGATGTATTGACCGAACCCGCTTGTTATACTGAGCTAAGGAACGTTGGTCCCGCTCCAACTTATAATTGTTATAAAACAGAGCAGGAAATTGGGGATTACCAGAATTCCCGTGCCATCCAAACGAAGAAAGTGCATGTTGATGCATCTTTTTCGGGTCTATTCATTACAGAGAACTGTTTCTCAATATCCTTTACGTCCTGGGTAAGTGATACCAGATCAGGATTCCGCAAATGTAATCTGTTACATGGGCTACAGAAAGGTAGAGGACTGAGAACAAGTGATAAGTTCCATGAGATAGAAACGATGCAAGTGTTGCAGCCAAGTCTGTTGGTAGTTATCACCCTGTATTACAAGAATACATTGATTCTGAACGAATGTTATTAGATACCGAACCTGATATGCAACATCATATCAGTCTCTTTATTAGTAAAGAAGGATATAATTTTGTATTGTTGGATAATGTTTTGAACATTTCCTATATCAAGAGTTGATCGGTTCAGGCACGTTATCTAAAAGCATTAACGTTCTAAATCAAACTACAGTTCTTAGTATATAGAACACACACAAGAGGAAGAGTTCAGAAATGAACGAATCTTTCTTGAGGCATTGTAGACTAGGTCATATCAATGTGACCCGACTTGCTAAGTTACATTTAGATGCATATTTAAATTAGTTTGAATTTACATCTTGTGAAACTTGCCGGTCATGTCACAAAGATAAGATGACCATAGCTCTATTTATTGAAAACAGAGAAAGACTTAGTGAACTCTTGGGATTGATACATGATGATGTATGTAAGGTCCCCTGTCTACACATGCCAAGACTGGTTCTTTGTACTTTATTATATTCACTGATAGTCTCTCAAGATTCGCACATGTGTTCCTGTTGAAACACAAGTCTGAACCTTTTTGAGAATTCAATGAATATAAGTTAGAAGTAGAGAAGCAAAAACGGGTATAAGTATTATGTCCTTTGATGAAATCAGGGAGGAGAATACTTGAGCATGGAATTCCTGGACTATTCTAAAGGAGAATGAGATTCTCTCTCAGCATTACTCCTCCAAATACACCATAGCATGATGGTATATCGGGGTGGAGCAATAGCACCCTATGTGATATGGTGTGCTCTATGATAAGTACTACTGAGTTTTCTATTTCCTCTTGGGAGTTATGCACTTGATAAGCTGCATACATATTGAATAGGGTTCAAATCAAATCAGTTGCCTACCACTTCATATGTGATATGGAAAGGGAAGAGCCCATATCTTAAGTTTGTTAAGATTTGGGGTTGTCCAGCTGATTAATCCAAAAATTTGTAATTTACCGCAATCAGAAACGGCGTCTCTTCGCAGCTAGCCGGTGAGTACGGGTCGATCCACAGAGACGGGTAAATTCCTTTTATGTGTTTTATCGAGTTGATTCAATTTGTCGTTTTGATTTGTTTATAAAAATCTATAAAAACTAGATCTAATTAATATAATTAAAAGTCTTGCTAGGGTTAGGCTTAGGGGAAGTTTTGGAGATTATTGTTTCCTTCACCGCTTTCAATACCTTCTTTTTTAGATCTATTAGGTGTTAAGTTAATTATCAATAAAGTGGATACGAATCTTTTGGGAAGATGTTTCTTCCTCTAGATTCGTATCCTTCCTTTGTGTATAATTACCCTAACCCCCATGGAAAACGCGCGCAACCGGCCCTTTATACTACGGTTCACCGTTACCTCGAGGGGTAGGATGCCGTAGGGAGCGGATGTGTGCGTATGCATGGAGTTCTAACTCTAAAGTGAAGATGGGATTGAAAGGGGTGAGAGATCTCATCTCTCAACCCTTTCGCTAAGGCTAACCCTAACAAGCGAGGAGACTACTCGCTCATTAAGGGATGATAAATTATACTAGAAAATAAAAGCAAGGAAATAAATTACCTACAGATTTGATGGCTCCCTCCAAGTAGAAGACAGAATAGATCTGAATGTCACTCCCAGAAATTCTGAATTTCATTTATTGAAAAGAGGCATACATTTTTCAGATCTAAGATTACAATTTATAGGAAAATAGGAAACCTAGGGTTACAGACTCTCGCACATGCAAAATTACAGATTTGCCCACGTAAAATCTCAACCTCTGCACCGACGCGCCGACGCATCAAATTTCCACCGACAAGCTCTCTGTAAGGCCGCGGATCCGCGGCATTGGATGGCTTGGGCCGCGGATCCGCGGCCCTTTGGTGGTCTTGGGCTGCCAAAAGTTTGGGCTTGGTTCAGTGGCTCTGTGGGCTTCTGTTTCTTCACTTATTTTCTCTTTTGGGCTTCTGGTTTTCCTCCAGATGTTTCAGTGAACACTTGTAAGTATCTTTTGACCGTTTGCGTTAACATTTTGGACCTTGCATTGTTCTTCATCTAGGCTAGAATAGGATCCGTCTAATAGTTGGTCAAAAGTCCCTTTTTCTGTTGTTTTGTGTCTTTTTCACTGTACTTGCTCCAGAAACCTGTATCCTGTAATATGCAACAAACGTGCGTCAAGAGTACCTGTTTATTTATAAAAAGGATAAGAATAGGGGAATGAAAAATGCAATATTATGGTCTGAACAAATACCCCCAAACTTACCTTTTTGCTCGTCCTCGAGCAAACTTATTTTTATTCACTAAAATCCTAACCACACTTTCGCAGGGAAACGCGATTGCACTGAGCACGTGCAACAAGCCGTTAAACCTCTGGGTGTCCCTAGTAGGAGGAGTGTTGTCTCCTGAGGGTTTTCAGCGGATTACACCCACAAAATCCGATCAACTCTTCCCATTGACTTTTGTTCTCCAATTAGGTTTTCTAACAAGGAATTCTATTATCTTATACTTGTAAATTATCCACCCACATTCTTCACACTTCCTCATCATTTAACTTAAGATTATATATGTTATGTAGACTTACTTAGCTTTCAGCATTTCCTAAGTTTTCTTTCTAGGGTTTCATCTCAACTTAGGAATTTCTATCAAAAGTTTTCTTTCTAGGGTTTCATCTCAACTTAGGAATTTCTATCAACTCTATTAAAGATATAAGTTCTATTCTTCTTTCCTCTCTCTTATCTAAATTCCAATCACATACCCCTACGTGTATGTATAGATCACCCCTACACTCGGAAATTCAATTCAAGCAATCATGCCCTTGTCCATTGTCCAAGGTACTAATTAGTTGGTGAATTTAAATGAAATTTGCTTACACATCCTTCATGCGACCGTTAATACTTCTTGAGCTACCAACGACCGATTACAAAATGCGTTTGCACTTTAAAGCGTACTTCCTAGTCCTTGCAACACCCAAGGCTTTAGCAGTGACTCCCAAACCAGTTGGTCTAAGGCACTAGGTGATGAAGCACCCTCGCTAAATATTTTTCTATTTTTGCAGCCTTAAGTAACCACAAAAACCAGTGTCCATTTTTTATTCTTTATTCACACTTTTTCTTTTATTTTCTTCCATTGTACTAAGGAATTTTAGACAAGAGCACTTCAAGGTCTCTTCTACTATTCCAAGTTTCAAGGTGCGTGATTGTGCAAATTGTAGGGTATACGTTTTCAGAATCTAGACTTAAGCTAGAAACTATTTTTCAAACTTATACTCTAGTGAGAACATCAATACTCTTCCCTTGTTTCGACTTAGCCCAAGAAGTGAACCCAAAATATGCCTATTTCTAAATAAACTACAAGGCATATACTTTCTACCGTTAAACTTTAAGGAAGGTTATCTTTAGGGTTTTTAATTTACTAAGTCTAAGATCTAGTTGTTCCTAGCTAGTTGACCTATTTGTCAATCTCAAGTCAATTAGCCAAAATTGAATACAATAATTTTTTTAATTTTTGAAATTTTTCAATTTTTATGGGGTTTTCAAATAAATATGCAAATGCAAAAAAATATGTACAAATGAATGCGAAGGAAGAAGACGTACCGAGCATACCCCCAAACTTGAACTTGACAGTGTCCTCACTGTCATGCTAAACCAATAGGGTCAAAATATCGATACTCCCTGTTTATTTATTTATAATTTTTTATGTTTTGAATTTTTTTAATTTTTTTTTATAGAAAAAGAAAACAAAAGGATATATATACATATATACAAAGGCCACCCCCCTAAACTTAAGCTTGGCCTTATACAGGCCAAATGTTAGCACCAACCATTCAAAAATCTTATCATGGTAATGGTAGAGTTGGTGCAAAAATGGGATGGAAAGAAAAGAGATGAAAAGCACGCGAGACCGTGTGGAAAGAAGAATGGTAGAATATGGTCTCGGTGGGGGAGAAGAAAGAAGGAAAGAAGAAAGAAGTAGAGTGCGATCTTGAGGGTGTAAATTGAGTGAATAAATCAGCGCAATTTGTGATGCCCGATGTGTTAAAAGCGATTGCGCTAACCTACCAACTCGTCGGGAAATGGGGTCAAATCCCTCAAGATTCGCAAGAAAACATGGGTACGCCGAACTTGGTATAGGAGATGAAAGCGTAACAATCATTTGTTCGGTCGGAACAATAGGAAGGAGGGAGGGTGATATAACAGTCAAAGGTTCAGGAGGCTGAATTGGAAAATCCGACACATCCAATAAAAATGGTTCAACCTCGATATTATCCTCAAGGCTCTCCTCAGTACTATCCACAATATGTAATTCATCCATGCCATTATCATCAAAATCTAGACGCATATGAGATTCGGGGGAAACATTTAATAACTCAGGATGATGATTTGAACATAAAATTTCTATTAAATCGACAGGTTCATCATCTGAAATATTCCCGGCGTCTATGTCCTCAATCAAGTGGAAATCAATTTCTTTAGACACCTCATCAAAAGCATGGATATATATCGATTTAGATTCTAGAGTGGAGGTGTAAAGATCGAAAGGATTAGGTGCGGTTTCACTCGAAAGGGGTTCCTCACAATCTGGCAAATCAAACACTACAAAATCACACAACTCATTTTTATTTTCAACATGTGAACTATTTAGGGTAATCGATGGAAAACAGGAGTTGTGGGCTTCAATAGGGTAAGGGTAGGTTTGATTTGAAAATCCTCTCTCATTCTCACTCTGTCCAACTGCCGCCTTATACATTGAAAAATTCGGAGCTAGCGGGACACTAGCTACCGGTTCACTAGGTTGCGTAAGGGCGGCCATGGATGCTTCCACTGTCCTCATCATTTTATTTGTTGCAGCAATATATGCTTCCAACGACTCTTCCAAACTAGACTTAGGTGGTGAGGGGGTTTCAGTAAAAGATTCAAAATTGGTTGGATATGTGAAACTCCCTAATGGCTGTGTCGAAACAGTGTCTAGTGAAGGTGGGAAAGTCGGGTATGACTGGTAGGAAGTGGGTGGTAAGACAGGAGTAGGGTCAACATATGGATAAGAAGGTGAATAATCGTGCGGATCCCTAAAACTAGAGGAGTGGAGAGGGGTGAAAGATCGACTGCGAGATTGAGCAATATGCTCAGCAATGGACATCGGCCTAGGAGTGACAGAAGGACTTGAAGAAGTGGTGTCAACATATGTAGGTTATAAAGGTTGACTCGGTTGACACAAAGTGGGTTGAAAAGTCAAACTATTTCTCCTAGATGCATCTATTTGAGCTTTCAACGAAATTTTTGGCAAGGAGGGATCGTTTTTAAATTGACCGAAACAATTGACGAACGATGCAAAGTTAGGTTCGGGATACCAAAATTCGGCAAGTGATCTGTTATGTGGGGTACCCATGATCGAAGAATGCAAGGATTTCTTAGCGACAAAATTTTTGCAAGTTTTTAGAAGATTTTTCCCTCTTTTTTTTTTTGTGAGAGTTTTGCAAAGAGGTTTTAGAACATAGGACTCGTGACACAAATGTATCAACCACACATGCACAATCAGGCCTAGATCTAGGGTTGCCTAGGTCTGCTAGACAGCTCCTAACTAGGGCTAGAAATAGGACCTCAAACCGCCTCTTCACGGACAAATACGGCCAGGTAAGTGGGAAGGAACCACCACTACAGTGGGCCTAATTAATAACCACTAGCCTAGACACCGCAAAGTCGGTTAGGATAAACGGCCGATGCCTATACTAGTCCTTTTTCTATTGAGCTCGATGTCCTTAGGTCTGAGTCTAATCTTTTTTAATTAATTGTGGTCGATGCAGAATGCTTTAGGTGTTTTCTGGGGTCTTGGGAAGGGTGATGAAATCCCCACCCAATCTGAGTTTGGTCAATTAGCCCCTTAGAATCCGGTTAAATTATGCAAAACAAATAAAATTTCACTTGCAATCAGAATTTTTTAGCGCGGCGCAAAGAAACCTGCAGAAAATCTGTTATTGAGAAGGGGGAGAAAGACTCTTTACGCAAAGAATTCCTGCAGAAAACTTTTTACAGAGAGATATATTGTAGGTTGCAGAGGGGAGGAAAAGAAAGCAAACCAGTAAATTTTCAGGTGCTGAAGTGACAGAAGAGGCGCAGATCCGCGGTCTGGGGCCCTATATTACGGCGGAAGCGCGGCTGCTTAGAGGGATCGGCCGCTGAAAAAAATTTTGCTATTCTGTGACTTCAGTTCCTCTCTGTTCTTATATGTACTTTTCTGTTTTTCCCTCTGTAAAATTCCAGATTCTTGATTCTTCGCTGTTCCTGCAAGATCCAAAAGATACACCCTTCAAACAGATCAAATTTGATTATTTTTTTAATATTTTTTTATATTTTCATATTTTTATAATTTTTAAAATTTATATCAACCCGAAAATTCACAAAAAGAAAGATTACGCCGTCCCCGGCAACGGCGCCATTTGATTAATCCAAAAATATGTAGTTTACCGCAATCAGAAACGGCGTCGCTTCGCAGCTAGCCGGTGAGTACGGGTCGATCCACAGAGACGGGTAAATTCCTTTTATGTGTTTTAACGAGTTGATTCAATTTGTCGTTTTGATTTGTTTATAAAAATCTATAAAAACTAGATCTAATTAATCTAATTAAAAGTCTTGCAAGGGTTAGGCTTAGGGGAAGTTTTGGAGATTATTGTTTCCTTCACCGCTTTCAATACCTTCTTTTTTAGATCTATTAGGTGTTAAGTTAATTATCAATAAAGTGGATACGAATCTTTTGGGAAGATGTTTCTTCCTCTAGATTCGTATCCTTCCTTTGTTGATAATTACCCTAACCCCCATGGAAAACGCGCGCAACCGGCCCTTTATACTACGGTTCACCGTTACCTCGAGGGGTAGGATGCCGTAGGGATCGGATGTGTGCGTATGCATGGAGTTCTAACTCTAAAGTGAAGATGGGATTGAAAGGGGTGAGAGATCTCATCTCTCAACCCTTTCGCTAAGGCTAACCCTAACAAGCGAGGAGACTACTCGCTCATTAGGGGATGATAAATTATACTAGAAAATAAAAGCAAGTAAATAAATTACCTACAGATTTGATGGCTCCCTCCAAGTAGAAGACAGAATAGATCTGAATGTCACTCCCAGAAATTCTGAATTTCATTTATTGAAAAGAGGCATACATTTTTCAGATCTAAAATTACAATTTATAGGAAAATAGGAAACCTAGGGTTACAGACTCTCGCACATGCAAAATTACATATTTGCCCACGTAAAATCTCAACCTCTGCACCGACGCGCCGACGCATCAAATTTACACCGACAAGCTCTCTGTAAGGCCGCGGATCTGCGGCATTGGATGGCTTGGGCCACGGATCCGCGGCCCTTTGGTGGTCTTGGGCTGCCAAAAGTTTGGGCTTGGTTCAGTGGCTCTGTGGGCTTCTATTTCTTCACTTATTTTCTCTTTTGGGCTTCTGGTTTTCCTCCAGATGTTTCAGTGAACACTTGTAAGTATCTTTTGACCGTTTGCGTTAACATTTTGGACCTTGCATTGTTCTTCATCTAGGCTAGACTAGGATCCGTCTAATAGTTGGTCAAAAGTCCCTTTTTCTGTTGTTTTGTGTCTTTTTCACTGTACTTGCTCCAGAAACCTGTATCCTGTAATATGCAACAAACGTGCATCAAGAGTACCTGTTTATTTATAAAAAGGATAAGAATAGGGGAATGAAAAATGCAATATTATGGTCTGAACACCAGCCTATGTATAAAAAGCAAAATCCGGAAAAGCTCGAGGCAAAGTCAGATCTGTGGAAGTTTGTTGGATATCCCAAGCATATGCAAGGGAATATCTTCTACCTAATCGAGGAATAAAGGATGTTTTATTTCTCAACATGCCACCTTTGTGAAAGGGAATATCTTGTGGAAAATTTAGTGGTCATGAGGTAGAACTAGAAGGAGTTTTAGCTATACAAACTACAACAGATGATTTGGTATAACCAAAGCATTCAATAGATTCTAACGAACCTCAGCCTCACTGCCAATCTAGTAGGGTTCCTTACCCACCTGAGAGATACTTCGGTTTTCTCTATGACAATGGGAGCGAGGATTGCATCATGAGATGATGACCTAACTAGTTTCGAGTAGGACATCAAGAGTGGGACTCTGTAAGAATGGCTGGATGCTTAGCGATCTGAGATGGAATCCTTATACACCAACAAAGTATGGACTTTGGTTGCTTTATCTGAAGGGTTAAATCCCCATCAGGAGCAAGTATATCTTGAGAAGATTACCTGGTGTACATGGAAAAGTTAAGACAATCAAAGCTATGCTTAAGTCCATCCAGATCCTACTTGCCACTGTTACATACCATGACTACGATATCTGGTGGTTGGGTGTCATGACTGCTTTTCTAAATGATGTTTTAGAAGAGAGCATCTATAAGCATACAGCTAGAGGGCTTCGTAAACAGTGGGAGCAGCGGAAACGTGTGCAAGTTGTTTTATGCGATAAAACAGGCATCACAGAGTTGGAACGTCTGTTTTGATGTGATAGTCAAAGAGTTTGACTTCATCAAAATGGTAGATGAACCTTGTATATAAAAAAAGGTAGTAGAGAGTATGGTGGTGTTCTTCGTAGAATACGTGGATGACATACTCTTAATAGGGAAGGAGTTTCCTATGCTACGCTCGGTCAATCTCCACTTATCATAAGGATTCTCCATATAGGATCAAAGTGATACCTACTAAATCCTGGGTTTTGGATCTATGAGATAGATCTAATTGGATGTTAGGATACTCACTAGTTGTAGTGAGATGGTATCAATCGATCCTGGGGAGAATCACTGGAAAGGTTCCAGGGTGATAAGGACGACTGAATGTCAGTCGCAGGCATTGTCTTTACCCTCAGTGGAGGGACGGTATGTTTAAAGAGCTCCAAGCTAGATACTATGACTTACTAGATGATTAAAGGCAAGATACATCGTTACCAAGGATGCTACCAAAGAGGCAGTCTGGATATATATATATATATATATATATATATATATATAAGTTCATGAGATGAACTTCGTTCCAACCATTGTGTGACAATGGAGTAATGTCTTTGGCCTAGGAATGCCCGTCCCATCAGAAATCCAGATATAATTCTTAGGCAGTATCACCTGACCATGGAGATGGTTGATCTCCAGGGAGATCGAGATTAGGAGAGTAGACACAGAGGACAACAGCGCGGATCCACTCATAAAGGCCTTTTTCCCAGTAGAGACTTTTATGGTATGGTTGAGTATGGGATTCTTTAACCACAGCTAATTGTTGGGTATGTGATACCACAACAGATGGCCCTGGTGCAAGTGGAAGATTGTTAGTTATATGTATGCCCTAGAGGCCATTACTGTACATACGATGTATATTGTAGTGGATGCTTGGGCATATATAGGGAGGACTTTCTTGCTCGACATGATAGTACGCTATCTGGTTGCTCTTTATCTTAACATGTACTCTGATTGTCTCTATGTTACATGTTGATAAAGCCCTTAGGATATGTACTCGACTACTGGGATTATGATGAGATCATACTAGTGGGGCCACGGTAGTCGACGAGTACATCCTATAACTATTCCTAATCGAGGGTGTATCGAGACAGGGCATCAATACACCAGAGTAGACTAGCATATACGCATCTTGACCCATATGATGGACGATGGATGATCTCATATCCATCGGTGTTTGACATCAAGGATGGTGTACGGGTGCTCAGTGGAGACTGGGTACACTGAACGGACTCGCTGAGAACTCCCAGATGGTATTATACCTCACGTCAGATGGTAGTTCTCTCGTGACACTGGTACAGGTTAGCCTGTAGACCCGAGATCGTCATAGTGTCTTGTGTGATTCCCACTGTGTTTTGATTTCCATCATACCACGTCCAAGAGGGCATGCAAAAAGGTGGCTTTTGAGTACAGTCCCGAATCACATGGAGGCAATGAGCGATAGGAGGGGATACGTCTCTCCCGGTATAATTGGAAATCCCTGAAGGGTTTACCTAGCACCTCTTGAAGGGTTTGGAAGCATCACATGTACCAAAGATTAAGTTTTTATGATGCTAAGTAAACTTACAAAGGATCTTTCCTAGAAAAATTAGGGTTTCAAAATTTTCACATCATCTCATGAAAGAAAAGCTAGGGTTTTGAGAGTACAACCTTTGTAGCACCCTACGCTAGACTCCTCGGCTACTTGGGGTTTGGAAAAGGTCTGCTTGAACTCCCCTAGGTCACCGATGATCCACCCGGAGTCCGCTTTGTCAAAGCTAGCAACTTCGCAAGATCAAGAATGAAAATTGAAGCTAACACTCTAAACAAATGGGCAATACTTGTGTAGAATGATGTTGTGGTGGATTTTCTCACTTCAAAATCCTAACTTGATGAGTATATTTCTCACTACAAAAGTCTAGAGAGCAAAATGAAGAAGGAGGAAGAAGATGATGGCTATACTTTTAACAAGAGTGAAAAAGATAACTCATGTGAAGAAAAAGAAAATATATCTATATATATTTTCTTATCCTCATCTCAAACCATGGTTAGATGATAAAGATATTATTTAACTTGAGTTTAAAACACAAAGAGAAGGTTAACTCATGGTTAGGAGTAGGTGAGCATGGTTAGGTTTAAGAAGGATGTAGAAACTAGCCATGAATTATCCTTTCTTTTTCATTTTGTTTTTAACACAAATTAAATAATTATCCATATATTTAATCCATGGTGTGAGTCTTATATTGCCACCATTTTGCATGTGTAATCAACCATGATAGATGATGTATGTATATATGTATGTATGCACATCCATATGTGCATGAAACTAAAAGAAAGAAAGCATACATGCATGCATACATCCATCATGTACAAGAAAAGATTTTAAGTGAGAAAACTAATAGTTAAATGATAAATCAACACTTGATTTATCAATCCGACCATATCACATATGACCCCACCAAAAGCAAGCCGCCCGATCAATATACGGTATCCTATACGCGCATTTTAATCAGGTCCATGAGCATATCGCATACACGCACCACAACGTTTCGTCTGGACTAGGTAACTCCTTTGTGGGACTCTAAAACTCATCAATACGCCGGCAGTGGGTGATGATCATATCAAGCACCCCCAAGCCGCAAGCGGTCAGCTAAACGTAACGGCCACCCGGGTATTGAGCGATCAGAAGAAAACAAGCGAACCTGCTACAACTCCCGTCGAGCCAACCGGCAACACTACCCGTGCAGTCCGGTCTCCTCGTCTGATATGTCGCATATCAAGTCTAGGGGTGGTAAACGTCAGACCACAATAACCGATAACTCGTGCCGATGTGAGGCTCATAACGGGTCGAGAAACTACTGGTATCACTTACCAGTAAATCTCTAATCAGCCCTGGCCAGGGACTTCCCTGTTACGGCCAATCGAGCACAGCGCAACATCAACCCCCAATACCGGGAGAGACGAAACCCCTCCTATCGCTCATTGCCTCCATGTGACTCGGGACTGTACCCAAAAACCACCGTTTTGCACGCCCTCATGGACGTGGTAAGGTGGAAATCAAAGCACAGTGGAAATCACACAAGACTCTATGACGATCTCGGGTCTACAGACTAACCTGCACCAGTGTCACC
Source organism: Agapanthus africanus (assembly GCA_030015575.1). Lineage (NCBI taxonomy): Eukaryota > Viridiplantae > Streptophyta > Magnoliopsida > Asparagales > Amaryllidaceae > Agapanthus > Agapanthus africanus. The sequence goes on from CM057342.1 coordinate 560,774,573, forward strand.
TGAGAACTGCCATCTGACTTGAGGTATAATACCATCTGGGAGTTCTCGGCGAGTCCGTCCAGTGTACCCAGTCTCCACTGAGCACCCGTATACTATCTCTGATGTCAAACACCAATGGATATAGGATCATCCATCGCCCATCTCATGGGTCGAGAAGCGTATACGCTAGTCTACACAGGTGTATTCGATGCCCCATCTCGATACACCCACGACTAGGGACCTTGAAGGATGTACTTATGGACTACCATGTCCCCACTAATATGATCCGCATCATAGTCCAGGTAGTCAAGTACACATCCTAAACGCTTTACCAACATGTAACTCCAAGACAGTATAAAGAGACAAGTATACATGTTAAGATAAAGAGCAACCAGATATCATACTATCATATCGAGCAAGAAAGTCATCTCTATATATGTCCAAGCATCCAATATAATATACATCATCTGTACAATACTGGCCTCTAGGACATACATACAACTAACAATCCCTGGCCAGGTTGCTGAGATTTACTGATAAGTGTTATCAGTAGTTTCTCGAACTGTTATGGACATCATATCGACATGACTTATCAAGCTACTGGGGTCTGACGTTTACCACCCCTAGGAGAGATATGCGACATATCAAACGAAGAGACCGAACTGTACGGGTGTGTTACTGATTGGATTCGCAGGAGAATATACAGGCTTGCTTGTTGATCTTATGATCGCTCAATACCTGGGTGGCTGTTACGTTTAGCTGACCGCTTGCAGCTTGTAGGTGTTTGATATGATCATCACCTACTACCGGCGTATTGATGATTCTTTAGAGTCCTACACAGAGGTTTCTTGGCTCAGGCAAAACAGAGTAGGAGCACATATATGATATGTGCGGGACCGAGAACAATACGTGTATGTGATACCGTATTAGATTCTCGCGATATGAGATATCGGCCGGCGATATTTGATATCAGCCGGATCATCGGATCAAGTGTTGATTCGATGAACTGATACAGATTATATTAGCCGGATTATCGGATCAAGTGTTGATTTGATAATTTAATGTATAATTATATATTTGGTATATTAAATTACATTAACTAATATAAGCTCCCTAAAAGATTCTTTTTCTCACTCGGGTAATACATTGATAAATATGGGATATATGTTAATTGTATTATTTTATTTTGTTACAATAAATATTTTAATATTGTAACATATTATGGTTATAAATGCAACATGATTAGTGGAGATTAAACATGGTTAGGGTTTGATTTGGGTTAATTTTTCTAGTAGCTTCTAGAACTTTTGCTTTTGTTTTAAGCAAAGATATTTGTTAAAGATATTTTTGTGAGACATTCTATAACCCAACCCAAACCCTTAACCCTAGTAAACTCTCTACAATGGTTAAGTCTTCTCACTTGAACCATGGTTGCATTTCTAACCTCACACTACTTTCATTATTCATCACAAAAGAAATAGATCATCTTCTTCCTTCTTCTTCTTTGCATGAAAAGCTTTCTAGCTTTTTATGAAGTGATGAATATGAGTGAGATTAAGAAAACAAATGAGAGCTAAATTCCTACTTCATCATTCTAATATATTCTTACTAATTTGATTAGGGTGTTCAATTCATTAGTAAATGAGAGCTTGTGTTAAAGAAACTTCAAGGTAGATCATCTTTGTGATTGAAGATCGGAAGCAAGCTTGCATCTTTCTCTTCGTGGAGCCTCTCTAGAGTCCGGAAACTTGATGATCTCAGTGAAGGGACCACAACACGGAGCTTATAAAGTGAAGTACCGGACTACAAAGGTTGTAATCCCAAACTCTTAGAAGTAAAGTTGTTTACTTGCTTATGTTTTCACCTAATCTCTAGTCCAAGATCTTGGTTAGGGTTGTTCGGCACGTCTAAATTTTAAATCGGGCATGTTTGATGCCTTATAAACCCTTGTGAGAGTGCCTAGTAACCCCACAATATATGCATGTGTTTCTTTTAACATATCGCTTATTCATATTAGTAGAGCTCTTAGGATCTTTGCTTGATTACCAGCGTTGTGATGGCAGTCACACTAGTGGGGGCTGGGTAGTCTATAAGCACATCCTATTCAGATCCCTGGTTGTAGGATTATCAAGACGGGGCATCGATACTCCGGAGTAGGCTGGTGTATACGCTTCTCATCCCAGCATGGGGAGATGGACTGTCCCACAACCATCTGTACATTGTACTGGAGATAGTATGCAGGTGTTCATTAGGTTACGGGTACACCGGACAGGACTCGCCGGGAGCTGCAGGTTGGTATTATACCCATCGTTAGATAGCAGTTCCCAGGTGACATGAGTACAGCTTAGTCCGTCGACTTGACACTGCTACTTCGCCTCGGGTGTGTTCCCACTGTTCTTAGATTACCACCCTACCACGGCTCAAAGGAGTCGTGCAAACAGGTAGTAGTTAGGTGCAGTCCCGAAGCACTTAGAGGCAGTGCGGTTAGACAGGATTCGTCTTTCCTGGTATTGGGGGTTGATATCACGCTGTGTATGGAGAGCCATTACGCAAAGTCCATGGTCAGGGCAAGCGAGATTTACTGGTAGGTTCCAGTAGTTTCTCAAGGTGTAATGGGCTGCACTCCGACACGACTTATACCGCTATTAGGGGTCTGACGTTTACCGCCCCCTAGGCCTGATATGCGATAGTCCTAGACGAACAGACTGGACTGTACGGAAATTGTCACATCAGGATCAGTAGGAGTTCAGATGGGTTTCCTCATCGACCTTCTTATCGACATCTACCTGGGGACCGTTACGTACATCTAGTACCGCTTGCGGCCTGTAGTTAAACCCACTGCCAGCGTAGTGTCAAGTCTTTAGAGTCCCACACAAAGAGTTTCCCTGCACAGGGCAAAAGGTGTAGAAGCCGTATGGTTTTACGGAAGGGCCGCGATCACTTACATAGACTTGTGCACGTACTATGATCGGGCAGATAATACTAGCGGACTTTGGATTAAGCCAGATTCTAGTATTATAAAGATGGATTTATTCAGTCAAAAAGTATCCGTGTTTTTTAGGAAATACGGATGGGAGGGGCAGTCTCGTAAATTCTCGGGAAGCTTCTGGAAGAAAGTGACTCATTTGTGTTTATTTTCTTTTGTGATTTAAATTAAATGAGGTGGAGGATGAGGTGCATGTATGCATTAAATGATCCATGACTCATTGGTTGATTCAACTTGTGAATTAAATGAAGTATGAAGAGTATTAGATCTTTATTCTTTTTGATAATATTGTTATGCTTCATGATATTCACAAAGTGAGAAGGATTATTTCATTATTACAAAACACTTCTCTCTCCTCAAGTCTTCATCTTCTTCCTCAAACCCTAAAAGCTCTCATGAGTTGAGAATCCTAGGGTTTAAGTGACTAATTAATCCATCTAAATACTCTACACCCTCTAGGACTTCTAGACTAGCAAGCTAGAAGCCGTAGTTATCTCAGATTTGAGATTAGAGCTCAGACTATAGACTCTCGGGTGGATCGTCGTTGCCTCGAGGAGGCCGTTAAGGTACCCATGTTCCATAGAGCCAACGAGATGTGGAGTACAGCGATGAAGACCCGAAGGACTTGTAACATGAGTTATAACTTCGAATCCGAGTAGTTAAATCTCTAGTAGTTTGCTAGCTACAGTTTGTGTTCGATCCTTGGTTTGAGTCGATGTTGCGAAGCTCGTAAAAATCATTTTTTGCTAATTCCGCCTCCCCGTGGACACGTGGGGTGCGTGAAATCGACTTACAGTGGTATCAGAGCCATTCACAAACCTTAGATAGCTTGTACCGATATTAGAATTCCGCCGTTTTTGTCGCCGGAAAACTGTCCACAAAAATAGTTTTGAAAAGTGAGGTTTTGAGTTGTTTGCACACCCCGCGGGCTCACGGTTTGAACCGAGAAGCCGCGGGGTGAAGCGTGCGTACCCCAGGGGAGACCAACGGCTGGGAACACCCCCCAATACCACCAATTGGTGGCCTCAGGGGCTGCTGACCTGAGAGACCAGCAACTGGTCTCTCAGGTATGTCCTCCTTTGGAGGCCACCTCATGGTGGCCCCCAGAGGTGGGAACCCCCCCCGAGGCCCCCCACTCTACGTATTATCATGTATCTTCGCTTCCGCGAAGATTCAGGCGGGTTTCGAGTTCGTTTCGACTCCCGGATTGGCTCAAAACTCTTAGCTTTTAAAATTTAGCTCACTGGATTTTTGGGTTTTGGAAAATTGGATGTGTTTGCTAATTGTGTGCGGGATTCTAATGTCGTTGTTACTTTACAAGCTTGGTGATGTTTATATGTGTTCGTAAACCTCCACTAGTTTCTAGTATGTCAGTTAGTTGGGGGTTGCACATTTCTGTAATAGACATGTTGGTTTGTGTATAGGAACTTGTTGGATTGTCGTGGATGAATAGCCGGGGATGTGAGATGAGGGTTTTTCATTTTTTCATTCAAATGTAAATTGTAAATTTGTTGTAATATTATTTCGCGGGGCACATCTGGGTTGAGGTTGTAGCCACCGTTGTATTATTTCATTTACTGTTTTCTGCTCCTAGACCCAAGGTGGGGTGCACAAACTACCGGGTACTTTGAAGTGCTTAGTGGCCTACTCACGTCGTTGAGGGAGACCGCTTCACTTCGGGTACTTGGCGGGTAGTTTGCCGTACCCATAGAGGTCTAGGGTGGGGTTTGGCTGTTCATCACGACCGTGTAATCCGTCTTTGTTACAGGCTCAAACGAAACGCGGATTCCTAGTATATCCAATATGTTCATCTGTGATCTGGAATGCCTATTATTGCGTCTGACGAATGTACAATATCTATATATGATATCTAGTAGGTGTTGCTTATGTTTTGCATCCGTGCTAGTCCGGCCCCTGCTCTGTCATTAGTTAAGTAACCTAACGGGTGAATGACGAGACCCAATGGTGAATGCGGATGGCATAAGCGGACGTTGTATTTTCGTTGTTTTCTGCAATGATGGGACGCATTATTTTAATGCAATGAAAACAAAGCAAAGCTGAATCGTTGGAACAAATTTAAAAGAAACCACTCGGTTATTTTAAAAGAGCAGAATTTTTAATTGCGAAGCTTTAACCACTCCTTTTAAAAAGCTATCAGGTTCCTTCGGTTATATCAAGTTCACTACGTTCACAGTTTCGCCAAAACCAGTCGTAACCCTCCGTCTTTTCATATAGATGGTCAGTAGTATTCAAGCTATGTTTGTTGGCCTTCGTCAAGGCATAGTGTTTGGTAGTTGCTGGGGTATTTATATGTAGCATAGATAGATGCGTTGGTTTAGGACAGTCGTATTACCTTGTTGGCCTTTGTCAAGGGTATGTATGGGTGGGTTCAAATTAACAGGGATAATGATGGGCATAACTTGACATGTGACTTATGATTTGTTGGCCTTCGTCAAGGTCATAAGAGCATGGGGCAAAAATCCACATCGGGAGTTTCTAAAGAAACTGAAACTTGCTAGTGTTGCATACCATTTGGAGTTTGATAATGTTGGTAGGATTCCTTCAGCATTATCACACGATGATATTTGGATCCCGACCCTACTGTGAGTATCTGCTACTCATAAGGAGATTCGTCACTTAACGATCAATGCTATAAACCAAGTAGGTGTCTAGAACAGTGTTAGCAGGACTACGCCTCCAGGGAAACAATGTTATTTAATTAAGGAACTTCGTGAAAGCTTCGTAAAACCTCCCTCGAAGTACTAACACTAGTCTGGCTGAACGGTTAAGCAAGTATTGTACGGTAAGATCAGTCCTGACTAATTCTTCTTTTATGGTTTGAGGAAGGATTCGAGAAACAGTGGGAGCCATCCAGTTTAGATAAACTAAAACCAAACTAAACTTGCAAGAGCATCATGCTAAAATGATTTCTTCTCTCTCTCTTAATTGCAGTGACCATATGACCATGACTAGGTTACTGTTCATATCATAATTTTGGATTATTTTATTCCCCATTCTTATTCATTTTACAAATAAACATATGCTTTTGATCAATGTCTGCTATATAATTGCAGGCTACTGGTTCTCGGAACAAAACAGTGAAAATGATGAAAAGACGATACAAAAGTGAGACTACGACCAACAAATGAAAGAATCTTGATCATGCCTACAGTTTGAAGAATAAACGAAGATCAATGGACAATTTCACAAAGCACAAAGGCAGCGCAAGGTTCAAGACTTCAACACGAAGAAAACGGTAAAAGTCCACGACATTATGCACTGTGAAAATCTGGAAGAAAACTAGAAGACAATCTGAGAAACCAAGTAAAGAAACAAGAAGCCAAATGCGACCAGAAGAAGCCCAGAAAGATCCAGCTCAAGACCCCACCATATGGCTGCAGATCCGCGGCCAAACAGGGCTTTGGCCGTAGTTCCGCGGCCATGATAAGCACGTGTCGGTGCATCTTTCAACGGTGTGGCGGTGCGTTGACTAGTCTTCTTAGGGTAAATTTGTAAATGCAGATATGTATCGGATGCAACCCTAGGGTTTCTATGATCTATAAATAGAAACCCTAATGCTCTTTTTGAAAGCATGCCTCTTTTTCTTGATAAAAATTCAAAATTTATTGTAATGTTTTGAAGAGTGCGTCGAATAAAGTAAGTAGTTTTTTTACCTTGCCCTAGTTTTAATTTTTTTTCTGCCGTAGTTTAGAAATTTATTTATCTGCCCTAGTTAGATTTTATTTATCTGCCGTAGTTTAGATAACTGGTCTTTTAAAAACAAATAATAAAAAAATGTCTTTTATCAATTCCCTAATGAGTGAGTAGTTCCTCACTTGTTAGGGTTAGGAATATGAAAGGTTTGAGAGATGAAAATCTCTTATCCCTTTCTTGCCCATCGCATATTTTTTATAGGACTCCATGCATACATACACACACCGCTCACTACGGCACCCTATCCCACGAGGTAGCGGTGATACCGTAGTTTAAAAGACCGGTTGTATATGTTTTCCATGGAGGATAGGGTAAGAATTAAGAAAGGACGGACAAGGACCTAGAGGAAGAAAAATAGTTTCTTCCCGATCGTGCTAATCCCCTTTATTAATTATTACCATAACACCTAAATAGATCTAAATTAGGGCATTGAAAGCGATGAGAAATATTAAATTTCCAAACTTAACCTAAATCTAACCCTAGCAAGGTTTTAATCCTAGTCTAAATCAACCTTAGTTTTTAGTGATAATCAATCCAATGCCGATTGGAATTAACTCGTTAGAACAACTAGAAAATACACAAAATCCCTGTGGACCGACCCGTACTCACCGGCTAGGTACCAAGCGACGCCGTTCTTGATTGCGGTTAACAATTCTTTGATCACGCTAAATCTCAACAATCAAATGGCGCCATTGCCGGGGATGGCGTAGTTATTTTCTTTTTGCAATTTCGGGTTAATATAAAATCATAAAATTCATAAAATCTGAAAAATTAAAAATATAAAAAATTTATCATCTTGTTATTTTTTGAAGTGTGTTTTGTTTGAATTATGTAGGATCGACGAATGGATTCAGATCTGGAAAAATCCCGAGATCGAAACAGAAAATAGCAGATCTGAACAACAGAGGAGCACCACAACATAGCAACAGAAGAAGTTTGGAGGCCTGATCCCTCTTCCTGACCGCGTTTCCGCCGCTAGAAGCTCATTTTTGTCGTGGATCCGCCGCGAGTTGCTGACATCAGCAACCCAAAACCCTTCTGTAAGCTTATTTTCTTCTTCTGAACCCCATTATCTCCTCTGTAAAATTTTCCTGCAGAATTCTTTGCGCAAAAACTTCTCCCCTTCTCCAATAACTTGATCTTGTACAGGATTCCTTGCGCCGCAATAAAAAAAATTGTTTGCAAGTGTTTTATTGTGTTTACTACTTTGCATATTTAAAATTGACTTTAAGGGGTTTTTACACCAATCCAGATTGGGTGGGGATTTCATTACCCTTCCTGGGACCCCAAAAATCACATAAAGCATATTGCATTGACCATCAAGCTAATTAAAAAAGATTAGACTCAGCCTTAAGTATTGTCGCGCTCGATAGGACAAAGGAATAGTTGTAAGCATCGATTGTTGATCTAAACCGGACTTTGTAGTGCCTAGGCTAGACAGGTGGGGAAAGGTAACTTTAAAAGGCCCGTCTCACGGTGATTCATGAGCGGATCCCTTCTTTCTCAACTTGTGGTTACCTGGCCATAATTGGCGGTGAAGAGGCGATTTGAGGTCCTCACATCTTGCCCTTTGGAACAGTTAGGAGCAGTCTAGTTGACCTAGGTGACCCTAGATCTAGGCTTGATTGTACATTTGTGATTGATTGAACGTGTGTCTAAGACTTTTATTGAAAATCTTTTTGCAAAAAACTCCTTATATAAAAAAAAACACAAAAAAGGAAATTTTTTTACAAAAAACTTTCCACTTGTCGCTAAGAAATCTGTTGCACCCCACTTACACCCACTTTCCTTCCATTGACGTTTTCTTACCCCCACCTTCTGTTAATCACCTTTTTGACTACACTACCTCTTTAGTGTATGTCCGATTGGACTAGGGACACTAGTGCCCGATTAGTCCGTGTCTCGTTAGTACCGACTGACGACGCTTTCGACTCCGAAGTCGAAATTTCTTCCACTTCTTTACCTTCTTCATCATATTCTTCGTCTTCTAAGGAGACGTCGGGATTCAATCCTAACAACCCCTTACCCGCGGGACTGATTCCACCTCTGTTAGGTTCTAATAACTCACAACACCCACCTGTTGAACCGCCCCAACGAATCGCGCTCCAGGATCTTTTCTACCCTATCCGCACCGCTTTACCAACTTGTCTTTCACTCCCACCTGCAAATGGGGATAACTTTGAGATTAAACCCCACTTCATCAACATGTTGTCAAAATTTCACGGACTGGAATCCGAAGATGCCTATATCTTCATAAACAAATTCCAGAATGTTTGCGCAATGATGAAGACAACATAACTTTCAGATGATGCTATAAGGCTACGTGTCATTCCTTTCACTTTATGTGACCTTGCCGAGAAATGGTTATATAGCATAGCATCACACTCGATTAAAAATTGGGAAGCGTTTATTAAAACTTTTCTAAAAAAGTTTTACCCACATCACAAGACCGCGAGAATTCGCAATAAGACATTCAATTTTCCCAGCTTCCTTCCGAACCCTTTTGGAAGTGTTTTGAAAGACATAAAGACCTACTTGTTCAATGCCCTCACTACGGTATCGAGAATTGGAAACTTTGCCAAACTTTATACGAAGGATTGAACAGAAACTAACCAGTTGTTGGAAACAATTTGTCAATGTCACTTTCCAACAAAATCAAGCGAGGAAGCTTGGCAGTTTCTCAACGATCTTGCTGAACAAACACTTCAGTGGGAAAGCACTAAGACCATCTCATCTTCTTCAACAGGTCAGTCTAGGGCAGGAATAAATCAACTAGATATGTCGATTGCAATAAAGGCCGAAATGGCCGCACTTACGAAAAAGCTAGAAGCAATTGAGGCCAAAATCTCATCGCCTTCTCCTGCCCCTGCTTTACCCCCCCGAACTGTTTGTGCTTGTTGTTCGGATCCATCCCATCTTACTGAAGAGTGTCCTTACAATCCACCTATTCAAGGACAAGATCAAGTTAATGTTGCCTTTCATCAAAGTCAAAAAAATGATCCATACTCTTCGACATATAATATTGGTTGGAAGAGCCACCCAAATTTTGCTTGGAATCAAAATCAACAATTCCAAGGCAACAACTTTCAAAGGACTAATCCTCTACAATAACAAGCACCTCAACAAACTCAATACCAGCAACCTTTCCAACCCCAACCTTACCCAAACCAAATGAACAATTTTGTGCCCAACAACTCTTATCCTCAAAACAATTTGGTTCAACCAAATAATGATAAGGTTACCTCGCTAGAAAGAAGTATAGATGCATTTCTAAAACAATCTACACAATCCACAGCAAGATTGGAGACTTCCATTCAATCTTTGGTGCAAAACAGTGCTTCACATGATCAAAGCTTCAAATCAATTGAGGCCCAAATTGCACAACTAAATGCTGCGTTGAGAGACCGAGAAAAGGAAAAGCTTCCGTCTTAACCATTGACAAATCCCGGTCACACACACAACGCACATGTTGCTTATGAATAACAAAATCATTATGTAAATGTTGTGACCACGTTGAGATCTGGAAAAGTGTTGCACAATAACGTGGGTAATAGTGATGACACCCCTGCCGGTGCTTCTTCTTCTTCTTCTTCATCTTCTACGTTAGAGCCTATTCTTCATTCTTCACAAGGCTCTACTTCTTCTAACTCGAACAGACCCACTTCTCACTTCACGAACACACCAACACTGGAATCTGTTCCAACTCCGCAATCTACTCCACAAACATTGGACTCAACAAATTTTCAAAATGTTCCATTTCCAAACAGGTTGAGATCCAATAAACCAACTCCACAAATGGAGAAGATTGTAGAGTTGTTCAAACATGTTAGCATAAACATACCTCTCTTGGATGCAATCTAACAAGTTCCTTCTTATGCGAAAATCTTAAAGGACTTATGCACCAAAAAGAGGAAGTCACAAGTACTAAAGAAATTTTTCATGGCTAGTGCTGTTAGTGATGCTCTTGTCCAATTTTTACCCCAAAAACATAAAGACCCCGGCTGTCCTACAATTTCGATAACAATTGGGGATAAGAACATCAATAGAGCAATTTTAGATCTTGGTGCTAGTGTCAATTTGCTACCTTATTCAGTATACGAACAATTAGGCGTTAGAGAGCTTAAACCCACTCATTGTACTCTCTAAATGGCCGACCGATCCATCACCCATCGTAGGGGTGAGTTAGAGGATGTGTTGATCAAAGTAGGGGACTTCATTTCCCCGTTGATTTCATTGTCATGGATACACAGCCTGTAGCTAATCCCCGGAGTCAAATTCCGGTGATACTCGGTCGACCATTCCTTGTGACTTCTAATGCGGTGATCAATTGTCGTAATGGTTCAATGAACCTATCTTTTGGAAATATGACGATTGAACTCAACATTTTTAAGTTAGGGAATCAGCCCTCCGAGCCTAATGCTAGTATACTTGATGTTTGCGCAATCCACGAGATCACACAGGAAGACTGTGAGCTCGAAAAATTTCTGTTTGATCACAGCAGTTTTGACGCCTCTAGTGCGTTCCTCCTAGAATCTAACACAGCTTTCACACCGGAAAACGATTACGAGTGTTTCACTTTTTTGGATGATTTTGAAGACTCACCACCCAAGTTTGAGTCCTTTGATTTTTCGGATGAGTTGGTTGAACCATCCGACTCGGTTGCCTTGTCACGACCCGAAGTTTGACTCGTGACCGGCACTTAACCACGTAACGTCTACAGGCGTAACGTGACTAAGTAAGCCGAAACCCAGAAATCAAAACCATTAAAAGTGGCGAGTGTTGAAAACATTTGTTTAAAACATTTGGAAAATCTCAAGTAGTTTAATAACAATCTTTAAAGTTTAAGTTATTATCTTAAAAATTTTGGCAGCATTTCCTTTGTAAAACAAACCCCAAAATCGGGTACAAAACAAGATATGAGTGAAAATGATACACAAAATAATAAGGCATCCCAAACGGGAGCAATCACGCCCAACGGCGGAATCAAACACCACAAGAGTAATATACGACGCCGTAACGAAGAAAAAAGCAATAAGTGAAAAACATCACAGAATGATAAATTGCATAAGTAAAGTCGGCTCACACGAGCTCGACACCAGAATACAAATAATATACATCATCGTCCTCACACTGGTCGCTAAGTCAATACATATAAAGGTAGATGGAGAATACTAGATTACAAAAGTATGTACAATAGAAATAACCAGATACCACAACCCACCTAACAGCAAACAGCTCACACACCAACTGTAATGGTATCTGCAGCCAAAAAGATGCAAGAAGGCAGCCTGCCGCGACTATTCTGAGGGCAACCTGCAAATACTGTGGCACAACGGGGGTGAGTTGCCAACTCGTGAATAGAGATAACATATAAAGGTAATCGCGAGCATGCACGTACTGCGCTACTCTATCATATGCCAGCAGATAATATCTATATGCGATAAGCAGTATGTGCAATAATCATGGAAGTGCTCTTTTAGGTAAAATAACCACAGGATGAGATGCATAATATTGAATGCTGAGCATGGGATGAAATAACATCTACACGGAATATCAACGTGGAAAAATAATCAGTGCATCAATGCACCTAATCCCAATAAAACTCAGGCGCCGTAATCCTCATCGGCCTTCAAATCCTGTAAATCTCTAAAAATCGCGAATGCCCAACATCGGCACTCAAAATATTATGAAACCATCGTGTTTAGCACCGACACGCAAATCCTCATATATCGGGCTCCGTCAGTCCGGGTCGGCCCATGGGCTCCGTCTACGGTATCGGCCCTCGGCCCCGGCAGTACGGGTCATCCCATATCCATCTATCGACTCTGGTCAGTATCCTCCGGATAACCGCTAGGTCCAACCACATCGGTAGGTAGTGGTCCCTCTGCCAGGCTCACCATCTACTGCACAGCGATCCGTTCTCGCCTCGGGGTACCATACCGGGTCCACAACGAACCCGCAAATGGATCATCCAACTCCTCGAATTGGGTTTCAAGCACACGTCTCAGAACCGAGAAAACGCATGGTGGACGCACCAAAATATCATATCAAGAGGAACTGGGTTTTTAAATAGTGCATATTTTCTTAAATAACTCCACGGTCCTCAAAACCAGAAATCACATGAAATCCAAAACCAATGTGTAAGTCAATGCGATGTGATATATGCATCAAGCCATACTATAAGGAAAAGGGAGAAACCGCTCTTTAAAATAGTTTTAGTTTTTCAAAAGGTATCGTGCGGCTCCCAGTTTCTACCAAAATCAGCTTATCTAGATAGGTACTGTTTGAATATGCATAAGTATGTAAATGAGTACGTGCACATGTATGAACATGTAAAGGAGTACGTGCACAAGTATGAACATGTGAATGTGTACGTGCAAAATTATTATAATCATATCAAATCATATGTGAGATGAACTACAGTATAATGATCATGGCAATTCTACAGTGTGAGTGTCATGGCAGTTACTAACGGTGTGTGTGTAACATGCAGATTAGTGCTCGTGCAACATGAACCGTTAGTAACAGTGCGGTGTTTTTACCAATTCTATGTTCATATACATATAGCAGGGAATGCGGTATGCAACAAACAGTATCCATGAACACTCAATGTGTCTAAATGCAATATGCTGCTACAAGGTCCTATCAGCCCTGACGCATAACGCCATGCGGGCGATTTCCCCGTAGATGTTAAATCTACTCACCGTAGTCTCGCGCTAAGTTTAGCCGACGACTAGTTTCACCTTCTTCGCGGCGTCCGTCGTACTCGCCTGCGAACCTAGAATTTCACAAAATATCACACATAAGCTCTAATCTACAAAAACACGACATTGAAGACAAACTAGTAACCCGCGTCGCGAACCAAACGCGTGTGTGCGATACGCTAAAATGTGTGATTGCGCGCCTGAAGCTACCCCGACACGTCGCGATACGCAGAAAACCCCAAACCCACACATGTATCACACGTGTCGTGAAGGTTTAAAATACAAGAAATAGGGTAATTGGTCCCAGATTTTTCTACAGAAAGAATTTAACAAAATTGCATATACCATAAGTCTTCAAAATGCAGCAGACACCTACAGAAAAGACCCCAGCACCCGGGTCCCCCTTCTGGCCGCAATTTGTTGCGCCACGGCAGCGCCCCGGCCGTCTTACCGAGGCCAAAATGCGGAAACAAAAATTTTCCTTACTCGGAAACTGGCGCTACCGCGGACAATAAAACCCGGATCGTTAACCATTAACCTATACTAGCTAACAAGAGATGGGAAGAGAAGTATACCAAGTGATCCGAGTCCTCCGGTCTTCCCTTCATCATCCCGATCTCCCGCGGAAAGTCCTGTCTCCATGTCGTCGCCTCCTCGCCGGAAGGGCACCACGTCGCCTGCATCTTTTACGGGCTCCCACCTCAATACCGAGGCAACTCGGGCACGAAGCTGGCAAGTCGACGTGCCCAAGATTTGCTGTAGAATGTGGTGTAGATCATGCTAGTCTCATTTGGGGTTTGTAGTTGCCTTGATGGAGGAATGGAATTTTCAAGTGGAGCTAGAATGTGTGTAGCAAGAAAGATGTGATGAACCAATTATCCTCATCAAAATGAAACCCTCTCATTTTTCTCCCCCCTCATCCAAAAATGTGGCCGACCAAGAATATGTGAGAATGGTGGAGGAAAATCAACTAAGGGAGGTGAGTGTAGGAACTCAAGTGGTGACCACATCAAAAGCAAACCTCACATCCAAACACAAATCAATCCTAATCATCTTTATGCAAGAAATTATGATAGAAAAGAAAGGAATAAAAAGATGCTATCATAATTAAACCATTTGCATGAAACCCCTCCACAATGAGTTATTTGCAAACTTGCAAATAACACCCTCCATCAAAAGGTCCGGCCGAGAAAAAACAAAGGAAAACCGGCCCGAACGGAATGCAAACTGGCAACTCCAGAAAACTGGTCCTGTAATAAATTACAGGAAAACCCCGATACTGTGCATACACACCCGCATCTGTATTCCGACCGGATACAAATGCAATGAGACAAAATCTACACTGTACTATACTAGGATCCGGCTTAAACCAAAGCCGGATAAAATATCCGTCCGATCCTGATCCGTGCAATACCGCACGTATCTGATCGAACCCTGCCATATAACCATACGGCCTCTAGTACAAACTGTCCGATCCTGATCCGTGCAATACCGCACGTATCTGATCGGACCCTGCCATATCTCCATACAGCCTCTACAGCGTTTCGCCCGAAACTTGAGTAACTGAATGTGTGGTGGACTCTAAAGACTCGTCAATACTATGGCTGTGGATTTAACCACTGGCACGTCAGAGGTATAAGCCAATACGTGACGGGCCACCAGCTATTGACCAAAAGGGACGTCGATGAGCAAACTCATCCTGACACCCTACTGAGCCTGTCAGTGACAATATCCGTACAGTCCGGTCCGTTCGTCTATGAGTATCGCATGGCGGGCCTAGGGGGTTGGTAAAAGTCAGACCCCAAAAAGCGGTACAAGTCGTGTTGGAGCGTAGCCCAGAACACCCTGAGATACTACTGGAATACCTACTAGTAAATCTCCTACCTCGGCCGAGGGCTTTGTGCAATGGCTCTCCTAGACACAGCGCGACCTCACCCCCAATACCGGGAGAGACGAACCCCTGCAGATCTGCTCACTGCCTCCATATGGCTTGGGACTGTACCCAACTAAAACCTGTTTGCACGACTCCTTTGAGCCGTGGTAGGGTAGTAATCAAAGCACAGTGGGAACTCACACGAGACAAATGACGATCTCAGGTCGATGAACTAACCTGTACACATGTCACCAGGGAACTGCTATCTGACATCTGGTATAAGACCAACTAGCAGGTTCCCGGCGAGTCCTGTCCGGTGTACTCATAACCCAATGAGCACCTGTATACATCTTAGGTGAACCAACTGACACCAGTGACTTGTGAGACCGGCCACCGCCCCTCGTCGGGGTCTCGACTGTATACACTAGTCTACTAATGGAGTATCGATGCCCTGTCTCGAAACTCCTACAACTAGGGACCTTTTAAGGATGTGCTTATAGACTGCCAGCTCCCACGTATATGATCGCCATCATACTGCTGGTAGTCAAGCAAGAATCCTAGGGGCTCTATCAACGTGTAATAGCGACATGTCAGGTCACCTAAAGCAGTACACGATGATAAAGATAAACCAGATAGCATACTATCATCTCGAGTAAGACTGTCCTGCCGGGATAGGTCGTCCCTCAATCATTGCAATCACGTGCCTGTGATCCAATAATTGACTCTGAGGGCACTATCTCCAACAATCTCCCACTTGCACTCAAGGCTAATTATTGCGATGTCGCATACTCACAGCCCGTGTGATACCGAACACTCAACTCCTCTACTAGTCAGTCTCACAAAACCCGTTTGCGAAACTATTGCGTTCGAGGAATAGCCTCAGTGAGTCGATCCGCAGTGAAGTTTCTTTCTATGTCTCTCTATATCTCAAGTTCGCGGAGAAAGCCATCTCCCGAAATGAGCAATACCTATCTTGGAACGTCTGGATGTCTGATGGGACCTAGTTCATAAATGAACTCCAAATCCAGAATTCTTAGACTGTATCGTCAACTGAACTTAATCAGTATCCTACGCCATGCCTTCCCTCAGTATCCACCTGGACCACATGTCCAATATACTGCCCCTCGTCAGAGGGAAAACTATAACTCTAACAGCCACTCTGCCATCCAGGTCACCTTGGAAGCCTGGAATGATAACCGTCTCCAAAAGGAGGCTGCCGTTATCATATCCCTAGAACATCAACTTATGTTCTAAAACTGCTTCCGACTGTTTCTCCAGGATTGGATTAATATCAACTTATTGCATCTACTGCAAGAACAACATCTGGTGTGGTACTTGACATCTCATGATTGACTCAATTGCCTAAGCAAGTGATCTGTCAATCATGCGTATCCCTCTCCCCTTTAGTCTGTAAGACGCCTTTAGAGAGGGTGACTCCATCACCTGCAGGTACACTACCGTGCCAGGAGTCGTCCATTCTAAATACTCATAGAATGCTGTCAAGGTACCCAGATTGGGAAACTACCCAAATCTAGATCTAAAACCATAGATCTAGTAACCAGAATGTCTGATATAATATCCAAGTCCTGTGTGGAGAAACTACTGTGTAACAACCAAAGTATAACCGATCGTAGTATAGGAATATCGCTTCCTATTCTGTGTATGTCATCCAAATACCATGACATCACACCCTACTACCTTCTCAACAGATCCATCCCCTATTCTGATGAAGTCAAACCTATGACTGTCACATCAGAAATAGATGATATATCTCCGCTGTATCTGCTTTAGTCTATAAATAGACATAAGCCACCTGTCCACCAATTCTTCCGCTGCTCCCACTGACTACGACAACCCTCTGGCAGAGTCATATAGACGTACACTTCTAAAGCTAGTTTAGAACGACGCTATACTCATCCTCCTTCCGGGTCTCACAGTCTGGAACAACAGCAATGGTAAGTCTGGGTAAACAACAACCTCCCTGCCACCGTCCTTGAGCATACCGAAGTACCTCTCGAGTGCCTGAGGTTACCCACCATATCTACGGAGTGGCCAATGGAATGTCAAACCGGATTGAATCTTTAGGTTCTTATCAAATCTTCAGTAATCGTTTGCGGTTCTGGAATCACTTCCAGTTCTACCATACTCCCACTTCTGTTTTCTGAAAAAATCCATTTTTAATAAAACTGTGGCGAGTCTAGAACAATATCACTATTGATCTTCCAGATGGTAGAAAGTCAACCCTCGTCATAGCCTGGGTTAACCCACAAACAGCCATTACAGAAACGTGCCTTGAGTTATCCAGAGTCTGGTTTTAAGCATAAGCCGGACAACTCTCCGTACCTTAACAATGTCAAGATATGAACTGTTCTATATCTAATATAGAAACAGAGGCATTGATTTAATTGGAACCAGATTCAAATCATGCTGCAGTCTCCAGTGCATGTCAACTAAATGGAAAAAAGGCCGATCAGCGTCACTCAACTTAGGAATGCTTCCAATTATGAGTAACCCGAAAGAGAAGCAAGATCTCTTAATCATTACTATTAACTGAATACCATACACAAGTATCTACATCTTCGATCACCATGAAGAATCCCGACACTTGCAATACCTAGTTCTCTACTTTATTCAAATACCTATAACTTCTCAAAATTCAGACCCTGTGTTTCCACGAAACACCTGTCTAAAAACTAGAGAAGTCATAAGTAAACTGAAAATAGTACGAGGACCAACCCCTCTGTCCTGATGGACCCTGGACAACATACAATACCCTGTATAAGTCCCTTGAGTCAGATAACTCATTCACTGCGTGTGGTAGGTTGAAAACTGTACTTATGGTTAAAAAGAATTACACCGCTGTTTAATGCTCCTTACCTAACCATCCACTGATTTAGGTAAATGTCGTAGACATAATTTCAAAAAGATATATCTCACTCTATAAAAATAGACGTACAGATATATTAATTTGAAATTGGTGCATAATAGCGGATATTCAAAACCAAATAATTGTCGACCGGCAAACAGCCCAGGTGATTTCCTCAAATATCACCAATTACAACGAATCCCGATATAATGAGGATGATCAACCAATTCCTAATAACTTACTCCCACTCATCATCTTTAAAACCATGCAGATGTGAGAATCATACCTGGTAAATACATACCCTGGAGTAAGTGTCTAATCGGGAAATCAGTTTTCCTTTAACAGTACACAGTGAAACTAAAACATTGAAATGTCTCGATGGGGTATCCTGGTATTCCTAGTAATGTCTCTTCCATTATCCAGATTCACAACTGTAACCTTGTAATTCTTTGCCATCTTTCTAAATCCCTTTCTATGTCTTTAGTCATTACCTTCTGTACACCCCTTTAGGCCAAATGGTTTTTTTCCTTCCTTACCGTTCGGCACCAGCCTATGGTTTGGAAGAAGACTATCCAATAAGCATAAAGGGTGTACTGTCCTAATCCTAGGAGCACTCGCAATGCGAGAGAAGGTGAAGATAAAAGACAACCGAATGAACCTTATTCCTATTTCTCCTGAACCAGGATCCATCCCCGAACTGGAACAAGTTTCTTTCGAGTTCGTATATAACCATACGATGGATTATCCAATAAACTGGGATCTTCATAGTAATACGGAGTGTCCTTGAGAAATACAAAGGTGATTTAGGATTGGCGAAGAAATACTTGGTTTAGTCGTGAATATCAGTCGCAATTTACTTTGCCCTCCTACTAATCCCTTGCTTTGTCTTAACTTAATACCTTCTGCACACCATCGTTATGCTAATTGGTTTTATTCATTCCCCACCGTTCGGCACCAGCCTAAGGTTTGGAAGAAGACTATCCAATTTGCGTAATAGGTGTACTATCTCCTAAGCCAAGGAGTACTCGCAATCTGAGAGAGAAGGTAAAAGGAAAAGACAACTGAATAGTCCTATTCGTTTTCTCCAGAACCAGAAACCATCCTCGAATTCCTTCGAGTTCGTATATAACCATACGATGGTTTTGTCCAATGGAAGTGGACGTTCGTATTGATACGGGGTGTCCTGGAGAAAAGGGTAAAAGTAGGAGTGGCAATGAGGTTTGCAACTCTGACAATCCAAAAGCCAATGTTTAAGAAGGTTCGGTTAATTTTGGTCACTGAGTCATAGTCTAGGGTCGGGTCAATGGTCGCTGCCAAAGAGAGAGAGAAAAGAAACACTCAGCATGTACTCTAACCTAGATCAGAATGGTTATCACTTTGTCTAATCTGGAAACCTCCCACTGTCACCTCAAATTCTCCTCCAAACCTGAAAGAAGAATTAGTCGGGATCACCCGAGGGTAAACCAACTCATCAGTGGGAATCGGGATCCAACTATCATTGCATGATAACGTGACGGAATCCGCTCACGTCATCACACTCCAGAAGGTATGCGCATATCTGGCAAGTTTCAGTTCTTTTGAAACTCCCGATGTGATTTTTACCCCTAGGACCCAAGTGACCTTGACGAATAATCAACAAATCAAAAGGTCCTAGTCAAGATCAACCCGTCATTATCTTGATTGCGTTAAACCCACCCGTACGACCCTTGACGAATAATCAACAAATTCGTACGACTGTCTTAACCAATCCACATATCCATGCGACAAAAAGCATTACAGAGCTACCGCACACTACACCTCGGCGAATAACAACGACAAACGTAGCGCGAATACTATGCAATACTAATCCGAAATGACGGAGGGCTACGAATGGTTTTTGGCGAAAAACCTTTTACCGTAATGAACTTGATATCGTTGAAGGAACTGGATAACTTTTTATAAAAATATAGTAGCGAAAACCATTGCTAAAGAGGTCACTCCCGGTGAAGGGATCTCGGCTCTTTCCCCATGGAATGAGGTGCAGGATATTCCAACTGAATACCACGATGCAAAGCAAGAGTAATCGGCTATAGAGAAGTTAATGCCCTGACGCAAACTTTTGTCCAAGGGGTCACTCCCGGTGAAGGGATCTCGGCCCTTGCCTCGTCGACTGAGGAGCAGGATATTCTAACTGAATACCACTATGCAAAATAAAAGAGAACGCCCTTGCAATAACAGCTTTTTGAAAAATTGTTCCAACAACATCAGAATAGGTTTGTTTATAACTTGCGTTGATCCGAATCAACGCAGTCCCATCAATTAATCACACCACAAAGAACGAAAATTATATGACGTACGTATATGCCATCCGCATTCGCCACTGGGTCCCGTCATCACCCGTTGGGTTACTTAACTAACGACAGAGCGGGGACTGGACTAGCGCGGATGCAAAACATATACAACATCTACTAATATATATACCAATATATTATATTCGCTCAAGGCATGAGAAAATGCAACATCACAGAAATGTACAGCATCACAGAACAATACAGATATCTGGAAGCCCCGGGTTTCACAGAGCCGCTGCTGAAACCCGACGTTCCCCTGGTCGTGTGGATAGCCTGTGCAATGAAATCCTAGACCCCTACGGGCGCGGCAAGTCACCCGCCATGACCTGAAGCGAGGCAGTCCCCTCCAGCACCGTGAATGGACCACCCAGCACTTCACGGAATCCGGTAACTTGGGCACCCCTCCTGGGTCAACCTGTACCCCCTACGAGTGCGGCGAATAGCCCGCCAATCCTAGAGTGAAGCCCCCTCCGTCTCAATGCCATGAGATGCGGGCCCGTTGCCCTCCAGAACCCGGCTATCCGTGCACCCCACCTTGGGGTAATCCTAGTACAGAAAGTAAAATATACATACACCGGGTACATCGACCGCAACCAGGTCTGCCCCAAAAGAATAATACAAACAGGCAGTGACGGCAGTCCACATGTCGGACGCTCGCCCCGCAATATCAAATGTACATATAAAACAAAACTGTACTACCACTGCAACCAGGCTATCCCCACGACCGATCCGCAACATCACAGCATAAACACAGAACATCAACGTGAAAATCACGTTCGCAAATCCGTCTAACCGGGCTATAGCAGTTAGACAGGATTTACCGATCAAGTGATATTCACGGTCGCAGATATAATGTAAATACTGTGAAATAATGTGTTTAAAATATCCGATCGATCAAAATTACCAAGTGGGCGCCCAAGTACTTACTGTAGCACACACAGAAAATCTGGGCCCAAACAAAGTATACCAAAACCCCTATTTTCAGCCCAAAAGCCCACTGAAAAGAAATGGTGACATGAACCTATAATCCTGCGGCGGAACCGCGGCAATAGTGGGGTTAAGGTAGCGGTTCCGCGGTCGTACGGAGAGATCATGATACCAAATTTTTTCAGTGTTCTTATAATTCCATGTACATCACTTTTCTGCAACCTGAAAAATTTTTCGAGCTCGGAAAAAATCGACAGAAAACTGATGTGAAGAAAACGCGGTTTTGGAATTTTTGTTCGATCGGAAAAGCAAAACACACTAGAACAAGCTTGACTAGGTTAATGGCGTGGCTCTGATACCATGTTGCGCCACGGCAGCGCCCCGGCCGTCTTACCGAGGCCAAAATGCGGAATCAAAAATTTTCCTTACTCGGAAACTGGCGCTACCGCGGACAACAAAACCCGGATCGTTAACCATTAACCTATACTAGCTAACAAGAGATGGAAAGAGAAGTATACCAAGTGATCCGAGTCCTCCGGTCTTCTCTTCATCTTCCCGATCTCCCGCCGAAAGTCCTGTCTCCATGTCGTCGCCTCCTCGCCGGAAGGGCACCACGTCGCCTGCATCTTTTACGGGCTCCCATCTCAATACCGAGGCAACTCGGGCACGAAGCTGGCAAGTCGACGTGCCCAAGATTTGCTGTAGAATGTGGTGTAGATCATGCTAGTCTCATTTGGGGTTTGTAGTTGCCTTGATGGAGGAATGGAATTTTCAAGTGGAGCTAGAATGTGTGTAGCAAGAAAGATGAGATGAACCAATTATCCTCATCAAAATGAAACCCTCTCATTTTTCTCCCCCTCATCCAAAAATGTGGCCGGCCAAGAATATGTGAGAATGGTGGAGGAAAATCAACTAAGGGAGGTGAGTGTAGGAACTCAAGTGGTGACCACATCAAAATCAAATCTCACATCCAAACACAAATCAATCCAAATCACCTTTATGCAAGAAATGATGATAGAAAAGAAAGGAATAAAAAGATGCTATCATAATCAAACCATTTGCATGAAACCCCTCCACAATGTGTTATTTGCAAACTTGCAAATAACACCCTCCATCAAAAGGTCCGGCCGGGAAAGAACAAAGGAAAACCGGCCGGAACGGAATGCAAACTGGCAACTCCAGAAAACTGGTCCCGTAATAAATTATAGGAAAACCCCAATACTGTGCATACACACCCGCATATGTATTCCGACCGGATACAAATGCAATGAGACAAATCTACACTGTACTATACTAGGATCCGGCTTAAACCAAAGTCGGCTAGTAATATCCGTCCGATCCTGATCCGTGCAATACCACACGTATCTAATCGAACCCTGCCATATAACCATACGGCCTCTAGTATAAACTGTCCGATCCTGATCCGTGCAATACCGCACGTATCTGATCGGACCCTGCCATATCTCCATACGGCCTCTACAGCGTTTCGCCCGAAACTTGAGTAACTGAATGTGTGGTGGACTCTAAAGACTCGTCAATACTATGGTTGTGGATTTAACTACTGGCACGTCAGAGGTATAAGCCAATACGTGACGGGCCACCAGCTATTGACCAAAAGGGACGTCGATGAGCAAACTCATCCTGACACCCTACTGAGCCTGTCATTGACAATATCCGTACAGTCCGGTCCGTTCGTCTATGAGTATCGCATGGCGGGCCTAGAGGGTTGGTAAAAGTCAGACCCCTAAAAGCGGTACAAGTCGTGTCGGAGCGTAGCCCAGAACACCCTGAGATACTACTGGAATACCTACCAGTAAATCTCCTGCCTCGGCCGAGGGCTTTGTGTAATGGCTCTCCTAGACACAGCGCGACCTCACCCCCAATACCGGGAGAGACGAACCCCTGCAGATCCGCTCACTGCCTCCATGTGGCTCGGGACTGTATCCAACTAAAACCTGTTTGCACGACTCCTTTGAGCCGTGGTAGGGTAGTAATCAAAGCACAGTGGGAACTCACACGAGACAAATGACGATCTCAGGTCGATGAACTAACCTGTACACATGTCACCAGGGAACTGCTATCTGACATCTGGTATAAGACCAACTAGCAGGTTCCCGGCGAGTCCTGTCCGGTGTACTCATAACCCAATGAGCACCTGTATACATCTTAGGTGAACCAACTGACACCAGTGGCTTGTGAGACCAGCCACCGCCCCTCGTCGGAGTCTCGACTGTATACACTAGTCTACTAATGGAGTATCGATCCCTGTCTCGAAACTCCTACGACTAGGGACCTTTTAAGGATGTGCTTATAGACTACCAGCTCCCACGTATATGATCGCCATCATACTGCTGGTAGTCAAAAAAGAATCCTTGGGGCTCTATCAACGTGTAATAGCGACATGTCAGGTCACCTAAAACAGTACACGATGATAAAGATAAATCAGATAGCATACTATCATCTCGAGTAAGACTGTCCTACCGGGATAGGTCATCCCTCAATCATTGCAATCACGTGCCTGTGATCCAATAATTGACTCTGAGGGCACTATCTCCAACACAATTTGCGTCCAGAACCAATTTTCCGGCTGCCCGACTAGGGAGTTGGGCTCCCGGACTTCGTGTGTGTACTCTATACCTATTGTGCATGCTCCAGTAATTACAATTTTTAACTGAAGCAACCAGGGTACAAGCAGATTTCAACAGAGCCCCAAATCTAGTTAAAATAGCCATTTTAGCACAAAACGATACATTCAGGTATTTTTATGAAACCTGAAGCAAATCTTGAGTTAAAACAACACTAACAACCCATAACTAAGCTAAACAAGCCATATACATGCTAACTTTATCAAAAATTTCACTAATCCCCCTTCATTAGCACTAAAATGCACAAAACACGATTTTTAGCTAAAAACACTATAAGTTATGGACTAAGGTGTTAAGTGTGAGTTTAATACCTCGCAAAAGATCCTAGGGAACTCAAATTTCCAGCCTTTTCCCTCAAGCCACTGACTTGACACCAAGATCCTCCAAAAGAGCTATTTTTCCAAGGTTTTTATGAAGGGAAGTGGGATTTTTGTGTAGGGTTTGTATAGAAATCAAAAGAGAAGCAAAAAGAGAAGAGAAGATGATGAAAATGCTGTTTTTGCTGCTGCTTCTCTGCAGGATTTTCCAGAAAATGAGAGGGAGAAGGAAAAGAGAGAGAGAACAATGGTCAAAAAAGTCAATCCCTTCACCTAACCACCATACCTCCTATTCCCTTACTTCATTCTAAAATAAGAAGGGTTTTAGAATGATATAGTGGGGAAATAATAAGCCATGCAAGAAAAGAAAATGGGTTACAAGTTAACACTTGCTTAGGTTACATAAAAAGATAAGTGTGCATGTGTACACTAAACTTTTCTTACGAAAAAGTTAAGGGGAAAATTTTCCAAATAGGGTAAACACAACTAAATTATAATTAATAAACCCTATATATGTATAAAAACACCTCTCATCACAATTTGCACTAGTTTAAAAGGAAAATAAGATTTTTGGGTTTTTAAGAAAACACGCATAATTACTAATTATCCTAAACGAATTTTCAAAGCGTTACAATCTACCCCACTTAAAGAAATTCGGTCCCCGAATTTTAAAAAAAAATCTAGTTACGCGTACCTTCAAAGAGATGGGGATATTTCTTCCTCATCTCACTCTCGGTCTCCCAAGTGACCTCCTCGCTGCTTGGGCCACGCCAAGTATCTTGACGGACAGTATATCCTTCGATCTCAATTTCTTCACTTGTCAATCCAAGATGACCACCGGCTGCTCTGCAAAAGAAAGGTCGCGCTCCAGCTGGATCGTCGGGTGCTGAATTGCATGCGAAGGATCATGAAGATACTTGCGGAGCATCGAAACGTGAAGTATGTGGTGCACATCTGGGAAACTGGGCGGAAGGGCTAACCGATACGCAACTGCACCAACACGCTCGAGGATCTCGAAGGGGCCACGTATCTGGGACTAAGCTTCCCCTTCTTCCAAAACCTCATTACACCTTTCATTGGGGAGACCTTCAAGAAAACATGATCGCCAACAGAAAACTCAAGTCTGGCCGACGACTGTCCGCATAACATCTCTGCCTACTCTGGGCTGCTCTCATCCTATCGCAAATCAACTGGATCTTCGCAGTCGTCTCCTCAACAATCTGCGGCCCTAAGATACTGCTCTCGCTGAGCTCTGTCCAACAGGCGGGCGATCTGCATCTCCTACCATATAGAGCCTCGAATGGTGCCATCTGAATGGTATCCTGGAATTTGTTGTTATAGGAGAACTCCACTAAAGGCAAATGATGATCCCAGCTACCTCCGAAGTCTAATACGCACGCTCGGAGCATGTCCTCGAGAGTTTGAATGGTCCGCTCTAACTGGCCGTCTGTCTGCGGATGAAATGCTGTGCTGAAACTCAAGCGGGTGCCCAAAGCCTCCTGAAGCCTCTGCCAAAGTCGGCCGGTAAACTGTGTGCCTCTGTTGGACATGATACACGTTGGGACTCCATGCAGTCGTACAATCTCGTCGATGTAAATCTGGGCATACTGAGCAAAACCGAAAGTCGTCTTCACTGGCAGGAAGTGAGCCGCTTTTGTCAAATGATCCACGATCACCAAGATGGAGTCATACCCTCGACTAGTCCTGTGTAGACCCAAAATGAAGTCCATAGAAATCTGCTCCCATTTCCATTCCGGAATGGATAACGGCTGTAGCTCTCCTGCGGGCCTCTGGTGCTCGGCCTTGACTTGCTGACAAGTCAGGCATCTCGACACGAAATCTGAGATATCTCTCTTCATTCCGTCCTACCAGTAAACATCTCTCATATCATGGTATATCTTGGTGGAACCCGGATGAACACTGTATACCGATCGATGTGCCTCCTCAAGAATCTCGCACCGCAGTCCCTCAGCATCTGGTACGCACAGTCTAGTCCCAAATCGCAGTATCCCCTGATCATCGATCAGGAACTCGGAAAATCTGCCCTGTCCAATCTGTGCCCTGATCTCTGAACAACGGTCATCACTATACTGTGCCTCCTGTATACGGTCAAGCAACTGTGGGCGTGCATAAACATGCGCAAGCTGTCCCTCGATCGGCGTAAACTCGAACTGCACTCTGCTGTCGCATAAAATCTGCCAATCTGCCGACGACTGTCTCTGCACTGCGCTCAAACAAGATAGACTACCCCCGGGCCTCCTGCTCAAAGCATCCGCCACTACATTAGCCCTGCCCGGGTGGTACAAGATCTCGCAATCGTAGTCCTTCACTAACTCCATCCAACGGCGCTGTCTAAGATTCAGGTCTCGCTGCTAAAATATATACTTTAAGCTCTTGTGATCAGTGAATATCTAGCACGACTCGCCGTATAGGTAATGTCGCCAGATCTTAAGTGCAAAGACCACTGCAGCCATCTCTAAATCATGAGTAGGGTAGTTCTGTTCATGTTTCTTCAACTGCCGTGAAGCATACGTGATCACCCTATCATGCTGCATCAATACGCACCCAAACCCCACTCGAGAAGCATCACAATAGACCACAAATCCGCCCGATCTTGAAGGCAATGATAACACCGGCGCTGTAGTCAGTCGAGTCCGTAGCTGCTGAAAACTGTGCTCGCACTCCTCCGTCCAATCGAAAGGAACTCGCTTCCGGGTTAACCCAGTCAAAGGTGTAGCAATACGGGAGAAGTCTTGCACAAATCGCCTGTAGTAGCTGGCCAACCCTAGAAATCTGCGAATCTCCGTAACTGATGTAGGTCTGGGCCAACTCTGAACGGCCTCGATCTTCCTTAGGTATACACATATACCATCTCGTGTAATCACGTGGCCCAAGAAGTCTACGCTGTCCAACCAGAAAGCACACTTGGAGAATTTGGCGAAAAGCAGGTGCTCCCTCAAGGTCTGCAGTGTAATCCACAGGTGCTACTCATGCTCTTCTCTACTCTAGGAATACACCAAGATATCGTCAATGAATACGATGAAAAAGTCAAGGTACGGCCTGAATATACGGTTCATCAAGTCCATGAAAGCTGCTGGGGCGTTGGTGAGTCCGAACGACATCACCAAAAACTCATAATGGCGGTAGCGCGTGAGGAAAGCTGTCCTCGGAATGTCCTCCTGTCGAACCCGCAGCTGATGGTAGCCTGATCGCAAATCGATCCTCGAAAAGTACCCTGCCCCCTGAAGCTAGTCGAACAAATCATCGATGCGTGGAAAAGGATACATGTTCCGCACTGTAACCCTGTTCAGCTGGCGGTAGTCGATACACAAGCGCAAACTGCCGTCCTTCTTCTTGACGAACAGGACCGGAGCACCCCAAGGAGAAACACTAGGTCGAATAAGTCCCTTATCCAGAAAATTTTGCAACTGACCCTTCAACTCTCTATGTTCCGCCGGGGCCATCCGATAAGGCGGTATAGAAATATGCCCCATGCCAGGAATCAAATCAATACGGAAAGAAATATCACGCTCAGGCGGTAGCCCAGGAAGATCGTCAGGGAACACATCAGGGAACTCACTAATCACCGGAACCTGATCCAACGGAACCTCTGTAGCTCTAGTATCGCAAACATAGGCGAGAAATCCCTGACATCCCTTCCTCAAAAGCTGTCCAGCGCGAAAAGAAGAAATCAAACTGTGAGGGGCGGCACCACGGTCCCCCAGAACAACAAAAGTCGACTCGCCGGGAAAACAAAATCTAACAGTCTTCTCGCGGCAGTCCACAGACGCATATGTCACGACCCGAAAGTACGGAACGCGACTGGCACTTAGATTACGAGACTTCTAAAGGCGTGCCGTAACCTAAGTCAGCCAAAGCCCAGAAGAATCTAAACCAAAATCAAAAGAGAGTGAAGGAAATCCTTTAATGAAAATCGTTTTTCTTTTTTTTTAAAATCATTTAAGTTGCATAGAATCCCTTTTTTAAAACATCAAAAATTTGCGAAAATTTCGGCAGAGTCTCCCCTGTATTTTCTATCCCCCAAAATGGGTACAACAAGATAATAAACCTGTAATCATAAAAATGGCATCCCCAAGCGGGAGCTAGCTCTTCGCCCAAGGCGGATCACAAACACATGCAATATAATAGTAATATCAAGAAAAGAGCATAAAGAAACGCAAAATATCAGAAAACACAACGCCGGCTCAAGTGAGCTCGCCCCAAAAGAAACTACATATATACAATCTCTCAGTCTCATCACTAGGTCGCATATACAATATAAAGTGGTAGATGGAGAATACTAGATACAATGATGGAGCAAACAGAATAAAGTGTGCTCGCAACCCACCTACGGGCGATGTCGTGAGTCTGAGCAAAAGGAGCTAATGATAAGATAGCCGCCGCTACAAGACTGATGAGTCCGACCTGCAAGACACTGTGGCACAACGGGGGTGAGTTGCCAGCTCGTGAGTAAATATAACATCTAATAAGGCAATCGTAAGAATGCACGCAATGCACCACAACATGCATGTCCATATATGATATAATATCTCTAGTATGCATGCACAGGTATGCAATGTCATTATTAAGTCTTTAAGTGTTTTAAATTGCTAAGGGTATTGAATTATTAACTTTAGAAAATGAATATCTGTATAATAGCTAAGTACCATCAAGAAATCATCTGAACACCCGTGTCAAGCATCTATACCAAATAGGAATCATATCTGTCTCAATATCGGGCTCCGTCAGTCCGGATTGGCCCATGTCATCAAATCTCATGACAACGGTCGGTATCCTCCGGATATCCGCCGCGCCAGACATCACCGGTAGGTAGTCTTCCCCTGCCAGGCTCATCGTCTACAACTCGATCTTCTTGCCCCGGGGTACCATACCGGGCCCACCATGTACCCGAGACGGTTCGTCCACTCCTCGAATCGGGTCTCGAAATCCAACAGAAAACATGAAAACTCATGGTGGACGACACATACATCACGAGAAAACTGCAACTTTGTTTTAAAAATGATAAATATAAGCTTTTGTTAAATTCTTGCGGTTTTCCCCAAAAATCCAGAAATCGCAGCAATACTGAAATCCTCAAGAAAATCATATTGTCCAACATGTTGTATATGATAAATGTCTATGATATCAATGTATGCGATGTGAATTTTGGCTAGAAATCTATGTAAGTACGATGATGATGCGAGGTATATACAAGCTATGCAATTTCATAAATCATGTATGATGCAAGTGGCGATACTAAGCTAAACAGGTTCTATGGTGCACAGGGCATGGCAATTACCAAAGGCGTGTGTGTCACATGAATAGTGCGCGTGCAACAGATGCCAATGGTAATGGTGTTCGTGTCCTACGAAGTGATATCACATATGTGTATATGAATGTTATATGAATGTCCATGCAATCTAGTATACTGTTCGCTATAAGGGTATGCAGTGTACATGAATGGATAAGCTAGCTAACAATATAAATCTTGCAAATAGTAGGGTAATCCTAACTAGGGGGGCGCATCGCGCCATCCAGACGATTCCCCCATAGATGAATACATCTACTCACCTGAAAGCTCCGCTAATCCGATCCGACCACTGCCTTGCCTTTACGTGCCGTGTCCGATGTTTCCCAGACCGATCCTACAATTGCATAACACACAATATAAGATTACATACCTCTAAAACGACACCAAGTCACAATATACAAATATCGACGCTCTCGAATTAAACATAACGTGCACTCGGTGCCCGGGAAAACACACGAAAATCGCTAAATCTTAACTAGAATCGTTATTTCGGGGAAATCGACAAAACTAAAACCCGGCTAGACAAAACCCCGCGTTCGCGCACACTAATAGTCGTTTATGAAGCTAATTATATTGCTAATATAACGCAATTAGATCACATTCTAATTTTTATAAAAACCTAGTAAGCAATTTCATACCGATTCGACGCAAATATCGCAAATTTATCGATCTAGCGAGCGCCACATCGCACAATTAACCATTGAACCAATTAGATAACCAAAACCCTAACTTTAATCCATCAACCATGATACAAACCCTAATTTGAAATCAATCCCTCTCTTGATTTTCCTAAACAAACAATTACTACTAAATTAACACTTCAAATTTCAATTTTAGCACATTTAATCTACAATTTAACAACTAGTTTAGAAATTTCACCTCACAAGTGGAACCCTAGCATGGTCAAGCCACCAAAGAAGCCTCCTTTCTTCAAGTTTTAAACTAAATTGTTTTGAGGAGAGAGTGGATTAGGGTTTTGCTTTGAATTGGAGAAGAAATTTGTGAATTTTTTTTATGAATTTTGGCATGAAAATGAAGCAAAAAAAAGTGAGGAAATAGAAGGGGAGCTGCTGCAATTTCGGCCAGCAGGAAGAGGAGGAGGGTGTGGGGGTTGTGTAGATAATTTTAGGTCAAAAAAATCACTTAAGTTCCCATTTAATGCCTTTCACATCAAGCTTTTTACAAAAAACCCCATTTTAGTTCATTTTTTTCATTAAATTTCCAACCATAAAACTAAAATCTTATATTTTATGATACAATTTATTAACACTCTATTTTAGTTTATAAAGATTCCTAATTATGAAATTTACCTAATTAAATTTGTATTTATCACTAATTTAATGTATTTTTAAAAGCTTAAAGTAATAAAGAAAATAATTAATTACGAAAAAAAAATTTATTTAACTAGAAAATTTTAAGTGACATTTTAGTGACAAAATTATATTATTATCTTATCTAAATTTTGTATAATTAGGTCTACAATGAAAAATACCTAATTTGACTTTTTACGGAAAAAGCCGAAAAATTAGCCGATTACCGAAAAACTGCCTAAACGGTTTTCGAAGGGTTACAATCTTCCCCTCTTAAAGAAATTCGGTCCCCGAATTTAGAATTTAACTACGCGTACCTTCAAAAAGATGGGGATATCTCTTCCTCATCTCGACCTCGGTCTCCCAGGTGACCTCCTCGCTGTTCGGGCCACGCCAAAGGACCATGACGGACGGTATAACCTTCGACCTCAATTTCTTCATCTGCCGATCCAAAATGACCACCGGCTGCTCGGTGAAAGAAAGATCACGCTCTAGCTGGATTGTCTGGTGCTGAATTGCATGGGAAGGATCATGAAGGTACTTGCGGAGCATCGAAACATGGAACAAGGGGTGAACATCGGGGACGCTAGGCGGAAGAACTAACCGATAAGCAACTGGACCAATACGCTCTAGGATCTCGAAAGGACCAACATATCTAGGACTCAATTTCCCTTTTCGCCCAAATCTCATCACACCTTTCATCGGAGAGACCTTCAGGAAAACATGATCGCCAACAGCGAACTCGAGTCGGCGACGGCCCCTGTCAGCATATGATTTCTGCCTGATCTGTGCTGCTCTCATCCTGTCCCGAATTAGCTGTATCTTCTCGGTCGTCTCCTGTACAATCTGCGGCCCAAAAATACTGCTCTCCCTAAGCTCTGTCCAACATACAGGCGATCGACATCTCCTCCCATATAAAGCCTCAAAAGGTGCCATCTGAATCGTCTCCTGGAAGCTATTATTGTAGGAAAACTCGATCAAAGGCAAATGACGATCCCAGCCACCACCGAAATCTAAAACACAAGCTCTGAGCATGTTCTCAAGAGTCTGAATAGTATGCTCCGACTGACCGTCAGTCTGCGGATGAAAGGCTGTGCTAAAACTCAATCGGGTGCCCAATGCTTCCTGGAGTTTCTACTACAATCGGCTGGTAAACTGGGTGCCCCGATCGGACACGATGCAAGTCGGAACGCCATGCAGTCGCACTATCTCATCAATATAAACCTGGGCATACTGAGAAAATCCAAAAGTGGTCTTCACTGGCAGAAAGTGAGCCGCTTTCGTCAGTCGATCCACAATCACCCAAATAGAGTCATACCCTCGACTGGTCCTGGATAGACCAACAATGAAGTCAATGGAGACCTGCTCCCACTTCCACTCAGGGATGGGCAAAGGCTGTAACTCGCCGGCTGGCCTCTGGTGCTCGGCTTTGACTTGCTGACAAGTCAGGCATCTCGACACAAAGTCTGTAATATCCTTCTTCATCCCGTCCCACCAGTAAACCTCTCTCAAATCACGGTACATCTTGGTGGAACCTAGGTGAACACTGTATACTGATCTATGTGCCTCCTCAAGAATATCACGCCTCAGTCCCTCTGAATCTGGCACGCACAGTCGAGTCCCAAATCGAAGTATCCCCTGATCATCAATCACGAACTCAGAAACTCTGCCCTGCCGAATCTGCTCAATAATCTCTAAAATACGGGCATCGCCGGACTGTGCCTCGCGGATACGGTTAAGTAACTGTGGGCGTGCTCTGAAATGGGCCAGCTGTCCCCTGTAGGAGTAAACTCGAACTGCACTCTGTTGTCACATAACACCTGCCAATCCGCCGTCGACTGCATCAGTACTGCGCTCAAACAAGATAAGCTACCTCCGGGCCTTCTACTCAAAGCATCTGCCACCACATTCGCCTTGCCCGGATGGTATAAAATCTTGCAGTCATAATCCTTCACCAACTCCATCCATCGGCGCTGTCTCAGGTTCAGATCTCGCTGCTGGAAGATATACTTCAAACTCTTGTGGTCAGTGAATATCTGGCACGACTCACCGTATAGGTAATGTCTCCAGATCTTAAGTTCAAATACCACTGCAGCCATCTCTAAATAATGGGTGGGGTAGTTCTGTTCATGTTTCCTCAGCTGCCGAGAAGCATACACGATAACTCTGTCGTGCTGCATCAATACACAGCCCAACCCCACTCGAGAAGCATCACAATATACCACGAACCCGCCTGATCCTGAAGGCAAAGCTAACACTGGTGCAGTAGTCAGACGGGTCTTCAACTGCTGGAAACTATCCTCACATGCCTGGGTCCAATCAAAAGGAACCCCCTTCCGGGTCAACCCGGTCAACGGTGCAGCAATACGGGAGCAATCCTGGACAAAACGTCGATAATAGCCGGCCAGACCCAGAAAGCTGCGAACCTCTGTAACTGATACTGGTCTAGGCCAACGCTGAACTGCCTCGATCTTCTTCGGGTCCACACAAATACCATCTCTCATCACCACATGACCCAAGAAGTCGACACTGTCTAACCAGAATGACCACTTGGAAAATTTGGCGAACAACTGATGCTCCCTCAAAGTCTGTAATGTGATACGTAAGTGTTGCTCATGCTCCTCCCGGCTCCGAGAATAAACCAAGATGTCGTCAATGAACACAATAATGAACTGATCGAGATACGGCCTGAATACGTGGTTCATCAAGTCCATAAATGCTGCCGGGGCATTGGTGAGCCCGAATGACATCACCAAGAACTCATAATGACCATATCGAGTTCGGAAGGCAGTCTTCGAAATATCCTCCTTCCGAACCCGCAACTGGTGATAACCTGACCGTAAATCAACCTTCGAGAAGAACCCTGCACCCTGGAGCTGATCGAATAAGTCATCAATGCTGGGTAGGGGATACCTGTTCCGCACAGTAACCCGGTTCAGCTGACGATAATCAATGCATAAGCGAATACTCCCGTCCTTCTTCTTAACAAACAAGACGGGAGCACCCCAAGGTGACACACTCGGTCGGATAAGCCCTTTGTCCAGCAAGTCCTGTAACTGATCCTTTAGCTCTCTCAGCTCCGCCGGGGCCATCCGATAAGGCAGTATAGAGATAGGCCCCGTGCCGGGGATCAAGTCAATACAGAACTCAATCTCGCGCTCTGGTGGCAGACCAGGCAGCTCGTCAGGGAATACATCAGGAAACTCTCTCACAACAGGGACCTGGTCCAACGGAACCTCTGTGGAGCTAGTATCACAAACATAGGCTAAGAATCCCTGACACCCTTTCCTCAAGAGCTGACCAGCGCGCAGGGAAGAAATCAAGCTGGGAAGGGTAGCGCTACGATCTCCCTGAATAACAAAAACCGGCTCACCAGGAAAACTGAATCTGACTGCTTTCTCACGGCTGTCCACGGATGCATAACAGGTGGCTAGCCAGTCCATACCAAGAAGAACGTCAAAGTCTATCATATCGAGGAGAATCAAATCAACTGAAGAATCTCTCTCCCCAATACGAACAGAACACGATCGGTACACAAAACGGGCAACAAAAGACTTGCCTACCGGGGTAATAACTGTAAGCCCGCGGGGGCGCCCCGGTCGTCGATCCGACGCCGGAAACGCGGAAACAAAAACTTTGCGAACTTTGCAAACCGGCACCACCGCGGACTTTTTACCCGGATCGGGCCATTAACCTAGCTAACTAGCAAAATAGAAAAGAGTAGAGAAGTTATACCAAGCGATCCGTGTCCTTCCGTCTTCGTCTCCACTCCGATCTCCTGCGGAATCTCCGTCACCTCCTCGCTCGTCGGAAAGGGGCACCACGTAGCCTGAATCTTTTACGGGCTCCCGCCTCTTGACCGAGGCAACTCGGCCGCGAAGTTGGCTAGCCGACGCGTCCAAGACATGCTATAGAATAGTGTAGTGGCTTTGTCTCTTTTGGGGTGTATGGAAGTTGCCATGGATGGTGGTGGAGGTGAAGAAAGCAACTAGAGAAAATGTACTTAGGAGTTTTTGGTAGCATGAAAATGATATGAAACATTTTCCCTCACTCAAAAATGAAATGATCCTCTTCCCTCCACTAGAATGGCCGGCCCCCTTTTCTCACAAAGAAGATTGGAGAGAGAAAAAGAAAAAACCTCTCCTCTTTTTCATAATGAGAAAAAGAAATGATAAACAATATATAAAAGAAAATGGTCACAACCATTTCCTTTCACAATCCACTCATACAACCATCATGTGAAAAGAAATGAGTAGACAAGAAAAGAATATCATGATTATGAAGCCACACTCATGCAAAGAAACCCCTCACATAATCTTAATTGCAAACTTGCAATTAACACCCTCCATCACAAAGCCCGGCCGAGAAGGAATGAAAGAAAACCGGCCGGAACGGAATGCAAACTGGCAACTTCAGAAAACTGATCCCGTAATAAATTACAGGAAAACCCCACTACTGCAAATACATGCCCGCATTTGTATTCCCACTGAACACAAATGCAAAGAGACAAAACTACACTATCTAATACTAGGATCCGGCTTAAGCCAAAGACGGCTAGTAAAAACCGTCCGATCACGATCCGTGCAATACCGCACGTATCTGATCGAACCCTGCCATATCTCCATACGGCCTCTACAGCGTTTCGCCCGAAACATGAATAACTGAGTGTGGTGGACTCTAAAGACTCATCAATACTATGGCTGTGGATTTAACTACTAGCACGTCAGAGGTATAAGCCAATACGTAACGGGCTACCAGATACTGACTAAAAGGGACGTCGATGAGCGCACTCATCCTGACACCTTACTGAGCCTGTCAGTGACAATATCCGTACAGTCCGGTCCGTTCGTCTATGAGCATCGCATGGCGGGCCTAGGGGGTTGGTAAAAGTCAGACCCCCAAAAGCGGTACAAGTCATGTCGGAGTACAGCCCAGAACACCCTAAGATACTACTGGAATACCTACCAGAAAATCTCCTGCCTTGGCCAAGGACTTTTCATATTCTGGCTCTCCTCGACACAGCGCGACCTCACCCCCAATACCGGGAGAGACGAACCCCTGCAGATCCGCTCACTGCCTCTATGTGGCTCGGGACTGTACCCAACTAAAACCTGTTTGCATGACTCCTTTGAGCCGTGGTAGGGTAGTAATCAAAGCACAGTGGGAACTCACACGAGACAAATGACGATCCCAGGTCGATGAACTAACATGTACACATGTCACCAGGGAACTGCTATCTGACGTCTGGTATAAAACCCAACTAGCAGGTTCCCGGCGAGTCTTGTCCGGTGTACTCATAACCCAATGAGCACCTGTATACATCTTAGGTGAACCAACTGACACCAGTGGCTTGTGAGACCGGCCACCGCCCCTCGTCGGGGTCTCGACTGTATACACTAGTCTACTCTGGAGTATCGATGCCCTGTCTCGAAACTCCCACGACTAGGGACCATTTAAGGATGTGCTTATAGACTACCAGCTCCCACGTATATGATCGCCCTCATACTGCCGGTAGTCAAGCAAGAATCCTAGGGGCTCTATCAACGTGCAATAGTGACCTGTAAGTTCACCTAAAGCTGTACACGATGATAAAGGTAAACCAGATAGCATACTATCATCTTGAGTAAGACTGTCCTACTGGGACAGGTCCTCCCCTCAATCATTGCAATCACGTGCCTGTGATCCAATAATTGACTCTGAGGGCACTATCTCCAACAATCTCCCACTTGCACTCAATGCTAATTATTGCGATGTCGCATACTCACAGCCCGTATGATACCGAACACCCAACTCCTCTACTAGTCTGTCTCACAAAGCTCGTTTACGAAACTATTGCGTTCGAGGAATAGCCTCAGTGAGTGGATCCGCTCTGGTGTTTCTTTCTATGTCTCTCTATATCTCAAGTTCGCGGAGAAAGCCATCTCCCGAAATGAGCAATACTTGTCTTAGAATGTCTGGATGTCTGATGGGACCTAGCTCATAAGTGAACTCCAAATCCAAACTTCTTAGACTGTATCGTCAACTGAACTTAATCAGTATCCCGGCGCCATGCCTTCCCTCAGTATCCACCTGGACCAACTGTCCAAAAATCTACCCCTCGTCGGAGGGAAAACTATAACTCTGACAGACACTCTGCCATCCATGTCACCTTGGAAGCCTGGAATGATAACCGTCTCCTAAAGAAGGCAGCCGTTATCATATCCCTAGAACATTCACTTATGTTCTAAAACTGCTTCCGACTGTTTCCCCAGGATTGGATCAATATCAACTTATTGCACCTACTGCAAGAACAATATCTGGTGTGGTACTTGACATCTCATGATTGACTCAATTGCCTAAGCAAGTGATCTGTCAATCATGCGTATCCTTCTCCCCTTTAGTCTGTAAGACACCTTTAGAGAGGGTGACACCATCACCTGCAGGTACACTACCGTGCCAGGAGTCGTCCATTCTAAATACTCATAGAATGCGGTCAAAGTACCCAGATTAGGAAACCACCCAAATCTAGATCTAAAACCATAGATCTAGTAACCAGAATGTCTGATATAATATCCAAGTCCTATATGGAGAAACTATTGTGTGACGACCAAAGTATAACCGATCGTAGTATAGGAATATCACTTCCTACTCTGTGTATGTCATCAAATACCAGGACATCACACCCTATTACCTTCTTAACAGATCCATCCCCTATTCTGATGAAGTCAAACCTATGACTGTCATATCAGAAATAGATGATCTATCTCCGCTGTATCTGCTTTAGTCTATAAATAGACATAAGCCTGATGTCCACCAATGCTTCCGCTGCTCCCACTGACTACGACAACCCTCTAGCAGAGTCATATACATGTACGCTTCTAAAACTAGATTAGAACGACGCTATACTCATCCTCCTGCCGGATATCTCAGTCTGGAACAACAGCAATGGCAAGTCTGAGTAAACAAGAACCTCCCTGTCACCGTCCTTGAGCATACCGAAGTACCTCTCGAGCGCCTGAGGTTACTCACCTTATCTGCGGAGTGGCCAATGGAATGTCAAACCAGATTGAATCTTTAGGTTCTTATCAAATCTTCGGTAATCGTTTGCGGTTCTGGAATCACTTCCAGTCCTACCATACTCCCACTACTGTTTTCTGAAAAAATCCATTTTATTAAAACTGTGGCGAGTCAAGAACAATATCACTATTGATCTTCCAGATGGTAGAATATCAACCCTCTGCATAGCCCGGGTCAACCCACAAACAGCCATTACAGAAACGTGCCTTGAGTTATCCAGAGTCTGGTTTTAAGCATAAGCTGGACAACTCCCCGTATCTTAACAACGTCAAGATATGAACTGTTCTATATCCAAGAAACAGAGGCACTGATTTAATTGAACCAGATTCAAATCATGCAGCTGTCTCCAGTGCATGTCAACTAAATGGAAGGAGGCCGATCAGCGTTACTCAACTTAGCAATTTTTCCGATTATGAGTAACCTGAAAGAGAAGCAAGTTCTCTTAATCATTACTATCAATTGAATACCATTTACAAGTATCTACATCTTCGATCACCTTGAAGAATCCCGATACTTGCAATACCTGGTTCTCTACTTTATTCATATACCTATAACATCTCAAAACTTCGACCCTGTGTTTCTACGAAACACCTGTCTAAGAACTAGAGAAGTCATAAGCAAACAGAATACAGTACGAGGACCAACCCCTCTGTCCTCATGGACACTGGACAATATACAATACTATGTATAAGTCCCCTGAGTCTTGCGACTCAATCACTGTGTGTCGTAGGTTGAAAACTGTACTTTTGGTTAAGAAGAATCACACCGTTGTTCAATTCTCCTTACCTAACCATCCACTGGTATAGGTAAATGTCATAGACATAATTTCAAAAAGGTATGTCTCACTCTATAAAAATAGACGTACAGATATATCAATTTGAAATTGGTGCACAACAACGGATATTCAAAACCAAATATTTGACGACCGGCAAACAACCCAGGTGGCTTCCTCAAATATCACCAATTCCAACGAATCCCGATATTATGAGGATGATCACCTAATTCCCAATAACTTACTCCCACTCATCATCTGTAAAACCATACAGATGTGAGAATCATACCTGGTAAATACATACCCTGGAGCAAGTGTCTAATTGGGAAATCAGTTTTCTTTTAACAGTACACAGTGAACCTGAAACATTGAAATGTTTCGATGGGGTATCCTGGTATTCCTAGTAATGCCTCTTCCATTATCCAGATTCACAACTATAACCATATAATTCTTTGCAATCTCTCCAAATCCCTTTATATGTCTTTAGTCATTACCTTCTGTACACCGCTTTAGGCCAAATGGTTTTCTTCATTCCCTACCGTTCGGCACCAGCCTATGGTTTGGAAGAAGACTATCCAATAAGCATAAAGGGTGTACTGTCCTAATCCTAGGAGCACTCGCAACGCGAGAGAAGGTGAAGATAAAAGTCACCTGAATGTACTTTATTCCTATTTCTCCTGAACCAGGATCCATCCCCGAACTGGAACAAGTTCCTTTCGAGTTCGTATATAACCATACGATGGATTATCCAATCAACTGGGATCTTCGTAGTGATACGGAGTGTCCTGGAGAAATACAAAGGTGATTTAGGATTGGCGAAGAAATACTTGGTTTGGTCGTGAATAGCAGTCGCAATTTACTTTGATCTCTTACTAATCCCTTACTTTGTCTGAACTTAATACCTTCTGTACACCGTTTAGGCTAATTGGCTTTCTTCATTCCCTACCGGTCGGCACCAGCCTATGGTTTGGAAGAAGACTATCCAATTTGCGTAATAGGTGTACTACTCCTAAACCAAGGAGTACTCGCAACCTGAGAGAAGGTGAAAAGAAAAGAAAACTGAATAGTCCTATCCGTT
Source organism: Agapanthus africanus (assembly GCA_030015575.1). Classification (NCBI taxonomy): domain Eukaryota; kingdom Viridiplantae; phylum Streptophyta; class Magnoliopsida; order Asparagales; family Amaryllidaceae; genus Agapanthus; species Agapanthus africanus. The sequence continues at coordinate 560,814,441 of CM057342.1, forward strand.
TTCTCCAGAACCAGAAACCATCCTCGAAGTCCTTCGAGTTCGTATATAACCATACGATGGTTTTGTCCAATGGAAGTGGACGTTCGTAGCAATACGGGGTGTCCTGGAGAAAAGGGTAAAAGTAGGAGTGGCAAAGAGGTTTGCAACTCTGACAATCCAAAAGCCAGTGTTAAGAAGGTTCGGTCAACTTGGTCACTGAGTCATAGTATAGGGTCGGGTCAATGGTCGCTGCCAAAGAGAGAGAGAAAAGAAACACTCAGCGTGCACTCTAACCTAGATCAGAATGGTTGTCACTTTATCTAATCTGGAAACCTCCCACTGTAACGTCAAATTCTTCCCCAAACCTTAAAGAAGAATTAGCCGGGATCACCCGAGGAGTAAACCAACTCATCAGTGGGAATCGGGATCCAACTATCATAGCATGATAACGTGACGGAATCCGCTCACGCTATCACACTCCAGAAGGTATGCGCATATCTGGCAAGTTTCAGTACTTTTGAAACTCCCGATGTGGATTTTTACCCCATGCTCTTATGACCTTGACTAAGGCCAACAAATCATAAGTCACATGTCAAGTTCTACCCGTCATTGTCCAGGTTGATTTGAACCCATCCGTACAAGCCCTTGACTAGGGCCAACAAGGCTATACGACTGTCCCAAACCAACGCATCTATCTATGCAGCATATGAATACCCAACAGCTACCAAACACTGTGCCTTGACTATGGCCAACAAACACAGCTTGAATACTATTGACTACCCATATGAAACGACAGAGGGCTACGAATGGTTTCTGGCGAAAACCTTTAACGTAATGAACTTGATATCGTTGAAGGAACTGATAGCTTTTTAAAAATATAGTGACGAAAACCTTTCCTAAAGAGGTCACTCCCGGTGAAGGGATCTCGGCTCTTTCCCCGTAGAATGAGGTGAAGGATATTCCAACTGAATACCACGATGCAAAGCAGAAGTAATCGGCTATAGTGAAGTTATTGCCCTGACGCAAACTTCTGTCCTAGGGTCACTCCCGGTGAAGGGATCTCGGCCCTTGCCTCGTCGACTGAGGAGCAGGATATTCCAACTGAATACCACTATGCAAAACAAAAGTGAACGTCCTTGCAATAACAGCTTTTTGAAAAGTGTTCCAACAACATTAGAATAAGTTTGTTTATCTTGCATTGATCCGAATCAACGCAGTCCCATCAATTGATCACACCAATAAAGAACGAAAATATACTGACGTACGTATATGCTATCTGCATTCGCCACTGGGTCCCGTCATCACCCGTTAGGTTAGCTAACTAACGACAGAGCGGGGACTGGACTAGCGCGGATGAAAAACATATACAACATCTACTTGTATATATATAATATATAATTTTCGCTCAAGGCGTGATAAAAATGCAGCAACACAGAAATGTATAGCAACACAGATCAATACAGATATCTGGGATCCCCGGGTTTCACAGAACCGCTGCTGAAACCCGACGTTCCTCTGGTCGTGTGGATAGCCTGTGCAATGAAATCCTAGACCCCTACGGGCGCGGCAAGTTACCCGTCAAAACCTGAAGCGAGGCAGCCCCCTTCAGCAATGTGGATGGACCACCCAGCACTTCACGGAATCCGGTAACTTGGGCACCCCTCCTGGGTCAACCTGTACCCCCTACGAGTGCGGCGAATAGCCCGCCAATCCTAGAGTGAAGCCCCCTCCGTCTCAATGCCATGAGATGCGGGCCCGTTGCCCTCTAGAACCCGGCTGTCCGTGCACCCCTCCTTGGGGTAATCCTAGTACAGAAAGTAAAATATACATACAACGGGTACATCGACTGCAACCTGGTCGTGCCCCAAGAGAATAATACAAACAGGCAGTGACGGCAGTCCACATGTCGGACGCTCGTCCCGCAATATCAAATGTACATAATACAACAATACTGTACTAACATTGCAACCAGGCTATCCCCCACGACCGATCCGCAACAACACAGCAAAACACAGAACATCAACGTGAATGTCACGTTCGCAAATCCGTCTAAAAGGGCTATAGCAGATAGACTGGATTTACCGATCGAGTGACATTCACGGTCGCAGATATAATGTAAATACTGTGAACTAGCATGTTTAAAATATCCGATCGAACAAATTTTATCAAGTGGGCCCCAAGCAGTACTGTAGCACTTACAGAAAATCTGGGCCCACAAAGAATATCCCAAAACCACTATTTCCATGTCTAAAGCCCTCTGGAAAAATTTTGCACAGCAAGGAGTTCTTTCCACCGCGGAACCGCGGCCAAACCAGGGGTTTGGCCGCGTTTCCGCGGTCATCCTGAAGCATCACAAGACCAAATTTTTCCAGAGTTCTTAGAATTCTCTGCTCATGTTTCTGCAATGTAATGAAAAATTTTCCGAGACAAAATAAAATCGACAGAAACTTGAAGAGTAGGAAAATGCGGTTTTTGGAGATTTTGTTCGATCGAGTACTAAACATACTAGAGCAAGCTAGGCATGGTTAATGGCGTGGCTCTGATACCAATGTAAGCCCGCGGGGGCGCCCCGGGCGTCGATCCGACGCCGGAAACGCGGAAACAAAAACTTTGCGAACTTTGCAAACCGGCACCACCGCGGACTTTTTACCCGGATCGGGCTATTAACCTAGCTAACTAGCAAAATAGAAAAGAGTAGAGAAGTTATACCAAGCGATCCGTGTCCTTCCGTCTTCGTCTCCACTCCGATCTCCTGCGGAATCTCCGTCACCTCCTCGCTCGTCGGAAAGGGGCACCACGTAGCCGGAATCTTTTACGGGCTCCCGCCTCTTGACCAAGGCAACTCGGCCGCGAAGTTGGCTAGCCGACGCGTCCAAGACATGCTATAGAATAGTGTAGTGGCTTTGTCTCTTTTGGAGTGTATGGAAGTTGCCATGGATGGTGGTGGAGGTGAAGAAAGCAACTAGAGAAAATGTACTTAGGAGTTTTTGGTAGCATGAAAATGATATGAAACATTTTCCCTCACTCAAAAATGAAATGATCCTCTTCCCTCCACTAGAATGGCCGGCCCCCTTTTCTCACAAAGAAGATTGGAGAGAGAAAAAGAAAAAACCTCTCCTCTTTTTCATAATGAGAAAAAGAAATGATAAACAATATATAAAAGAAAATGGTCACAACCATTTCCTTTCACAATCCACTCATACAACCATCATGTGAAAAGAAATGAGTAGACAAGAAAAGAATATCATGATTATGAAGCCACACTCATGCAAAGAAACCCCTCACATAATGTTAATTGCAAAGTTGCAATTAACACCCTCTATCACAAAGCCCGGCCGAGAAGGAATGAAAGAAAACCGGCTGGAACGGAATGCAAACTGGCAACTTCAGAAAACTGATCCCGTAATAAATTACAGGAAAACCCCACTACTGCAAATACATGCCCACATTTGTATTCCCACTGAACACAAATGCAAAGAGACAAAACTACACTATCTAATACTAGGATCCGGCTTAAGCCAAAGCCGGCTAGTAAAAACCGTCCGATCACGATCCGTGCAATACCGCACGTATCTGATCGAACCCTGCCATATCTCCATATGGCCTCTACAGCGTTTCGCCCGAAACCTGAGTAACTGAGTGTGGTGGACTCTAAAGACTCGTCAATACTATGGCTGTGGATTTAACCACTAGCATGTCAGAAGTATAAGCCAAAACATAACGGGCTACCAGATACTGACTAAAAGGGACGTCGATGAGCGCACTCATCCTGACACCCTACTGAGCCTGTCAATGACAATATCCATACAGTCCGGTCCGTTCGTCTATGAGCATCGCATGGCGGGCCTAGGGGGCTGGTAAAAGTCAGACCCCCAAAAGCGGTACAAGTCGTGTCGGAGTGCAGCCCAGAACACCCTGAGATACTACTGGAATACCTACCAGTAAATCTCCTGCCTTGGCCAAGGACTTTTCATGTTCTGGCTCTCCTCGACACAGCGCGACCTCACCCCCAATACCGGGAGAGATGAACCCCTGCAGATCCGCTCACTGCCTCCATGTGGCTCCGGACTGTACCCAACTAAAACCTGTTTGCATGACTCCTTTGAGTCGTGGTAGGGTAGTAATCAAAGCACAGTGGGAACTCACACGAGACAAATGATGATCCCAGGTCGATGAACTAACCTGTACACATGTCACCAGGGAACTGCTATCTGACGTCTGGTATAAAACCCAACTAGAAGGTTCCCGGCGAGTCCTGTCCGGTGTACTCATAACCCAATGAACACCTGTATACATCTTAGGTGAACCAACTGACACCAGTGGCTTGTGAGACCGGCTACCGCCCCTCGTCGGGGTCTCGACTGTATACACTTGTCTACTCTGGAGTATCGATGCCCTGTCTCGAAACTCCCACGACTAAGGACCATTTAAGGATGTGCTTATAGACTACCAGCTCCCACGTATATGATCGCCCTCATACTGCCGGTAGTCAAGCAAGAATCCTAGAGGCTCTATCAACGTGCAATAGTGACCTGTAAGGTCACCTAAAGCAGTACACTATGATAAAGGTAAACCAGATAGCATACTATCATCTTGAGTAAGACTGTCCTACTGGGACAGGTCCTCCCCTCAATCATTCTAATCACGTGCCTGTGATCCAATAATTGACTCTGAGGGCACTATCTCCAACAATAACGACAAGCGGCTGATCTAACGGAGAAGACTCTCGGCCCAACCTCGGTGCAAAGTACATGGATATATAGAAATGTGTGGAGCCTGGATCAAATAATACCCTTGCATCAAAAGAACATACTAGCAGAGTACCTGTCACGACGGCATTGGATTCCTGTGCATCCTAAGGAGTCAATGCGAACACTCGGGCCTGTCCACCACTAATAGCTGGCTGTCCTCTGCCTCTACCTCGGCTTCGGCCTCTGCCTCTGCCTCCTCGTCCTTTCTGAACCGGACCGCCACGCCCACGGCCTCTAGAAGCATCTGGCTGGCATGGAGCATCATCAGGAGTAGGAAGTAGAGCTCTCTGAGGAGGTGGTGAGGGTGGTAAGGTCACATGCGGGACTGTCGCCGTACCCTGGCGTCCCATGGTACAGTCTCTGACACGGTGGTACTGACTCGCACACCGAAAACATCCTGGAGACGACTGCTGGGTCTGTGGATATGAACCAAATAACTGACCTCGTCTCAATCCTCTGCCTCCACCATCTCCCGGAAATAATCTATCGCGGTGTCTACCCATCTGCCGCTGAGCTGGCGTATCAGTACGGATCCTTTTCGGCCCAGAAACGACCGGAGTCTCAGAAATACACTCCTCCAAAAGTAAGGCTGCATCCATCGCTGCTGCGTATGTATCAAGCCCTCGCACAAACCTCTTTATTCTCTTCTTTTCTGTGTCTACTAGGTACGGAGCATATCGAGACAACTGGGTAAACTGTATATCATACTCCGACACCGTCATCCCAGGAGTCTTGCGCAAAGACTCAAAACTACGGGCTCGAGCATCTCGGACACTCTCCGGAAGAAAACGGGCAAGAAATACAGCTGTAAACTCATCCCAGGTCATAGAAGGTAGACTTGCAGCTCGGCCTCTCTCTACTGAATCGTACCATGTCTGGGCAAGACCCTCCAGACGAAAACTCGCAAACTCCACCAATTTATCATCAGAACACCTCAACGAACGGCAAATCTGAGCCATCCTATTAAGAAATGCCTGTGGGTCCTCTGTCGCATCCCTACCGGTAAAAGCTGGAGGTCTCAATCTCATGAACTCCTGTAGTGAAACAGGGATAGTCTCCGTAGTAGCAGGAGTGACTATCTATGCAGCAGGTACAATCATGGTCTGTGCGGTGGAAGGAACGTCCTTGGATCTCTGTGCCCAGCTGGACTCAACTAAAGATCCCATCATCTGTCGCAACTTTTGCATGCCGGCCTCTAGTCTGGCAATACGGTCAGGAGAAGGCGGATCAGTATGACCCTGAGGGGTAGGCGTATCATCCCGTTCGATCCTCGCCTCAGACGGTCCCGCCCGAATCTCATCCCTAGCGGTAGCCCGCTGAGCCCTCGTAGTCTTTGGCGGCATCGAAGCAGGAATAAGAAACATGACCGATAAGAACATTGCAATTGAATCAAGGAATGAAAGGAATCAAGAAAGGAAATACAAGCAATTATGTCCTCAGGTCACTTAGGCGGAGTACTGTATCGTAAGTATGCCGCGGATCATACCCACGCTACGCTACTTTGCTTAAGTCACCTACTCCATCTACCAAGGTCGTCCTACACTCAGAAAGGTAAAACCTAGGCTCTGATACGAACTTTGTCACGACCCGAAAGTACGGAACGCGACTGGCACTTAGATTACGAGACGTCTAAAGGCATACCGTAACCTAAGTCAGCCAAAGCCCAGAAGAATCTAAACCAAAATCAAAAGAGAGTGAAGGAAAACCTTTAATGAAAATCGTTTTTCTTTTTTTTAAAATCATTTAAGTTGCATAGAATCCCTTTTTTAAAACATCAAAAATTTGCGAAAATTTCGGCAGAGTCTCCCCTGTATTTTCTATCCCCCAAAATGGGTACAACAAGATAATAAACCTGTAATCATAAAAATGGCATCCCCAAGCGGGAGCTAGCTCTTCGCCCAAGGCGGATCACAACCACATGCAATATAATAGTAATATCAAGAAAAGAGCATAAAGAAACGCAAAATATCAGAAAACACAACGCCGGCTCAAGTGAGCTCGACCCAAAAGAAACCACATATATACAATCTCTCAGTCTCATCACTAGGTCGCATATACAATATAAAGTGGTAGATGGAGAATACTAGATACAATGATGGAGCAAACAGAATAAAGTGTGATCGCAACCCACCTACGGGCGATGTCGCGAGTCTGAGCAAAAGGAGCTGATGATAAGATAGCCGCCGCTACAAGACTGATGAGTCCGACCTGCAAGACACTGTGGCACAACGGGGGTGAGTTGCCAGCTCGTGAGTAAATATAACATATAATAAGGCAATCGTAAGAATGCACGCAATGCACCACAACATGCATGTCCATATGTGATATAATATCTCTAGTATGCATGAACAGGTATGCAATGTCATTATTAAGTCTTTAAGTGTTTTAAATTGCTAAGGGTATTGAATTATTAACTTTAGAAAATGAATATCTGTATAATAGCTAAGTACCATCAAGAAATCATCTAAAAACCCGTGTCAAGCATCTATACCAAATAGGAATCATATATGTCTCAATATCGAGCTCCGTCAGTCCGGATCGGCCCATGTCATCAAATCTCAAGACAACGGTCGGTATCCTCCGGATATCCGCCGTGCCAGACATCACCGGTAGGTAGTCTTCCCCTGCCAGGCTCATCGTCTACAACTCGATCTTCTTGCCCCGGGGTACCATACCGGGCCCACCATGTACCCGAGACGGTTCATCCACTACTCGAATCGGGTCTCGAAATCCAACAGAAAACATGAAAACTCATGGTGGACGACACATACATCACGAGAAAACTGCAACTTTGTTTTAAAAATGATAAATATAAGCTTTTGTTAAATTCTTGCAGTTTTCCCCAAAAATCCAGAAATCGCAGCAATACTGAAATCCTCAAGAAAATCATAATGTCCAACATGTTGTATATGATAAATGTCTATGATATCAATGTATGCGATGTGAATTTTGGCTAGAAATATATGTAAGTACGATGATGATGCGAGGTATATACAAGCTATGCAATTTCATAAATCATGTATGATGCAAGTGGCGATACTAAGCTAAACAGGTTCTATGGTGCACATGGCATGGAAATTACCAAAGGCGTGTGTATCACATGAATAGTGCGCGTGCAACAGATGCCAATGGTATTGGTGTTCGTGTCCTACGAAGTGATATCGCATATGTGTATATGAATGTTATATGAATGTCCATGCAATCTAGTATACTGTTCGCTATAAGGGTATGCAGTGTACATGAATGGATAAGCTAGCTAACAATATAAATCTTGCAAATAGTAGGGTAATCCTAACTAGGGGGCGCATCGCGCCATCCAGACGATTCCCCCATAGATGAATACATCTACTCACCTGAAATCTCCGCTAATCCGATCCGACCACTGCCTTGCCTTTACGTGCCGTGTTCGATGTTTCCCCGAACGATCCTAGAATTGCATAACACACAATATAAGATTACATACCCCTAAAACGACACCAAGTCACAATATACAAATATCGACGCTCTCGAATTAAACATAACGTGCACTCGGTGCCCGGGAAAACACACGAAAATCGCTAAATCTTAACTAGAATCGTTATTTCGGGGAAATCGACAAAACTAAAACCCGGCTAGACAAAACCCCGCATTTGCGCACACTAATAGTCGTTTATGAAGCTAATTATATCGCTAATATAATGCAATTGGATCACATTCTAATTTTTATAAAAATCTAGTAAGCATTTTCATACCGATTCGACGCAAATATCGCAAATTTATCGATCTAGCGAGCGCCACATCGCACAATTAACCATTTAACCAATTAGATAACCAAAACCCTAACTTTAATCCAACAACCATGCTACAAACCCTAATTTGAAATCAATCCCTCTCTTGATTTTCCTAAACAAACAATTACTACTAAATTAACACTTCAAATTTCAATTTTAGCACATTCAATCTACAATTTAACAACTAGTTTAGAAATTTCACCTCACAAGTGGAACCCTAGCATGGTTAAGCCACCAAAGAAGCCTCCTTTCTTCAAGTTTTAAACTAAATTGGTTTGAGGAGAGAGTGGATTAGGGTTTTGCTTTGAATTGGAGAAGAAATTTGTGAATTTTTTTATGAATTTTGGCATGAAAATGAAGCAAAAAGAAGTGAGGAAATAGAAGGTGAGCTGCTGCAATTTCGGCCAGCAGGAAGAGGAGGAGGGTGTGGGGGTTGTGTAGATAATTCTAGGTCAAAAAAATCACTTAAGTTCCCATTTAATGCCTTTCACATCAATCTTTTTACAAAAAGCCCCATTTTAGTTCATTTTTTTCATTAAATTTCCAACCATAAAACTAAAATCTTATAAAGTTATGATACAATTTATTAACACTCTATTTTAGTTTATAAACATTCCTAATTATGAAATTTACCTAATTAAATTTGTATTTATCACTAATTTAATGTATTTTTAAAAGCTTAAAGTAATAAAAAAATAATTAATTACGAAAAATCTTTTATTTAACTAGAAAATTTTAAGTGACATTTTAGTGACAAAATTATAGTAATATCTTATCTAAATTTTGTATAATTAGGTCTACAATGAAAAATACCTAATTTGACTTTTTACGGAAAAAGCCGAAAAATTAGCCGATTACCGAAAAACTGCCTAAACGGTTTTCGAAGGGTTACAGCATAGCACGTGGCTAACCAATCCATACCCAAAAGAACATCGAAGTCCAACATCTCAAGAAGGATCAAGTCGACAGGCAGCTCTCTCTCGCCAATACGGACGGTACAGGATCGGAACACGTGTCTAGCAACAAACGACTCTCCCACCGGAGTGGTCACAACAAGCGGATGATCAAGAAAACCGGAATCTCTACCCAAACTCGGCATAAAGTGTGTGGATACGTACGAGTGCGTGGATCCGGGATCAAACAACACGTGTGCATCAATAGAACATACTGGAAAGATACCTGAGACCACCGCATTGGACACCTGCGCGTCCTGATGCGTCAAAGCAAAAACCCGTTCTTGTCCTCCACCTGCGACTGACTGTCCCCTACTAACCACTGGCTGTGCCCTGCCTCAGTCACCTCGCCCTCTATGAACAAATCCTCCGCGACCACGACCTCTTTGTACATGAGTCTGACGCAGAGTAACAGTAGGTACAATAGGCAATGCCCTCTGGGGTGGTGAAGGTGGTAACGTGACATGCGGTGCTGCTGTCTCCCTCCGGGGTATCTCAGGACAATCTCGAACACGATATAAGAACTCCCGCATCGGAAACATCTGGATGGTGTCGGCTGACTCTCCGGGGAATAAGTGCTGAACAACCGGCCTCGCCCTAAGTCTCTGCCACCTGCGAGGTGTCTGTCGCGGCACCTAAATGGCCGTCTCTGTGCCGGAGTATCAGTACGAACTCTCTTCGGCTCTGGAACTACCGAAGTCTCAGCAAGGCGCTCCTCGACTAATAAGGCTGCATCTACAGCTGCTGCATAAGTCTCGCAATGCTGCGCGCTGATCGCAAGGAACAGTGGGGTAAGCAAGCCTCGAACAAATCTCTTGACTCACATCTCCTTAGTAGCCGCTAGGTATGGGGCATAAGCTGATAGCTCTGTGAACAGCACGTCGTACTCTACCACTGTCATCTCCGGAGTCTGGCGTAAGGACTCGAATCTGCATGCTCGGGCGTCCATGACACTCTGGGGAAGGAATCGGGCTAGAAATGCCGTCACAAACTCGGTCCAGGTCATAGGCGGAAGACCTGCTGCTTTGCCTTTCTCGATCGATTCACACCATTTCTACGCAAGACCTTCCAGGCGAAAGATCGCGAACTCTACCCATCTCGCATCTGCGCATCTGAGTGAACGACATATCCGAGCCATCCTATAAATGAAAGAATGTGGGTCCTCGGCTGCATCGGTGCCCGTGAAGACCAGAGGCTTCAACCTCATAAACTCTGATAGCGATACAGTAATGACCTCTGTAGCTATAGGGGCAACTGCCTACACTGTAAGTACCATCGCGGTCCCTACAATGGGTGGAACTACCTCTGGTCGATGCGCTCGAAGTGTCTCAACTAGCGATCCCATCATTTGGCGCATCTCCTGTATACTGGATCCCACCGTCTGGCGCATCTCTTGCATACCAGCCCCTAGCATGGTGATCTGATCTATCGTAGGAGGAACAGCCTGCTTGGGTACAACCGGTGTACTACCCGGAACAGTCCTCGTCTCGAATGAGTCAACTCGAATCTCGGCCCTCGCGGCCGCTCTCTGCGCCCTCGTAGTCTTTGGCGGCATAATGGCTGAAAAGGAAACAGGATTCGATAAGGAAACGGAAATCTAATCACGAGAATGTATATACTCAAGAAGGAATTTAAATCAATAAGTCCTAAGGTCGCTTAGGAGGAGTACCGTGTCGTGAGTATGCCGTGGAATAGACACACGCTACGTCACTCTGCTTCGGCTACCTACTCCATCATACCAGGATCATCCTATACTCCGAAAGGTAAAACCTACGCTTTGATACCAACTTTGTCACGACCCGAAGTTCGACTCGTGACCGGCACTTAACCACGTAACGTCTACAGGCGTAACGCGACTAAGTAAGCTGAAACCTAGAAATTAAAACCATTAAAAGTAGTGAGTGTTGAAAACATTTGTTTAAAACATTTGGAAAATCTCAAGTAGTTTAATAACAATCTATAAAGTTTAAGTTACTATCTTAAAAATTTTGGCAGCCTTTCCTTTGTAAAACTAACCCCGAAATCGGGTACAAAACAAGATATGAGTGAAAATGATACACAATATAATAAGGCATCCCAAACGGGAGCAATCACGCCCAACGGCAGAATCAAACACCACAAGAGTAATATACGACGCCGTAGCGAAGAAATGAGCAATAAGTGAAAAACATCACAGAATGATAAATTGCATAAGTAAAGTCGGCTCACACGAGCTCGACACCAGAATACAAATAATATACATCATTGTCCTCACACTGGTCTCTAAGTCAATACATATAAAGGTAGATGGAGAATACTAGATTACAAAAGTATGTACAATAGAAATAACCAGATACCACAACCCACCTAACAGCAAACAGCTCACGCACCAACTATAGTGGTATCTGCAGCCAAAAAGATGCAAGAAGGCAGCCTGTCGGGACTACTCTAAGGGCAACCTGCAAATACTGTGGCACAACGGGGGTGAGTTGCCAACTCGTGAATAGAGATAACATATAAAGTTAATCGCGAGCATGCATGTACTGCGCTACTCTATCATATGCCAGCAGATAATATTTATATGCGATAAGCAGTATGTGCAATAATTATGCAAGTGCTCTGTTAGGTAAAATAACTACAGGATGAGATGCATAATAATGAATGCTGACTATGGGATGAAATAACATCTACACGGAATGTCAACGTAGAAAAATAATCAGTGCCATCAATGCACCCAAATCCCAATAAAACTCAGGCGCCGTAATCCTCATCGGCCTTCAAATCCTGTAAATCTCTAAAAATCGCGAATGCCCAACATCGGCACTCAAAATATCATGAAACCATCGTGTTTAGCATCGACACACAAATCCTCATATATCGGGCTCCGTCAGTCCGGATCGGCCCATGGGCTCCGTCTGCGGTATCGGCCCTCGGCCCCGGCAGTACGGGTCGTCCCATATCCATCTATCGACTCTAGTCAGTATCCTCCGGATAACCGCCAGGTCCAACCAATCACCGGTAGGTAGTGGTCCCTCTGCCAGGCTCACCGTCTACTGCACAGCGATCCGTTCTCGCCCCGGGTCCACCACGAACCCGCAAACGGATCATCCAACTCCTCGAATCGGGTTTCAAGCACACGTCTCAGAACCGAGAAAACGCGTGGTAGACGCACCAAAATATCATATCAAAAGGAACCGGGTTTTCAAATAGTGCATATTTTCTTAAATAACTCCACGATCCTCAAAACCAGAAATCACATGAAATCCAAAACCAATGTGTATGTCAATGCGATGTGATATGTGCATCAAGTCATACTATAAGTAAAAGGGAGAAACCGCTCTTTAAAATACTTTCGGTTTTTCAAAAGGTATCGTGCGGCTCCCAGTTTCTACCAAAATCAGCTTATTTAGGTAGGTATAGTTTGAATATGCATAAGTATGTAAATGAGTATGTGCACAAGTATGAACATGTAAAGGAGTACGTGCACAAGTATGAATATGTAAAGAAGTATGTACACAAGTATGAATATGTGAATGAGTACGTGCACAAGTATCATTATTATATGTGAGATGAACTACAGTATAATGATCATGGAAATTCTACATTGTGAGTGTCATGGCAGTTACTAATGGTGTGTGTGTAACATGCAGATTAGTGCTCGTGCAACATGAACCGTTAGTAACAGTGCGGTGTTTTTACCAATTCTAAGTTCATATACATATAGCAAGGAATGCGGTATGCAACAAACAGTATCCATGAACAGTCAATGTATCTAAATTCAATATGCTGCTACAAGGTCTTATCAGCCCTGACCATAACGCCATGCGGGCGATTTCCCTGTAGATGTTAAATCTACTCACCGTAGTCTCATGCTAAGTGTAGCCGACGACTTGTTTCCCCTTCTTCGCGGCGTCCGTCATACTCGCCTGCGAACCTAGAATTTCACAAAATATCACACATAAGCTCAAATCTACAAAAACGCGACATTGAAGCCAAACTAGTAACCCGCGTCGCGAACCGAACGCGTGTGAGTGCGATACGCTAAAACGTGTGATTGCGCGCCTGAAGCTACCCTGACACGTCGTGATACGCAGAAAACCCCAAACCCACACACGTATCACATGTGTCGCGAAGGTTTAAAATACAAGAAATAGGGTAATTGGTCCCAGATTTTTCTACAGAAAGAATTTAACAAAATTGCATATACCATAAGTCTTCAAAATGCAGCAAGCACCTACAGAAAAGACCCCAGCACCCAGGTCTCCCATCTGGCTGCAATTTGCGGCCAGAACCAATTTTTCGGCGGCCCGACTAGGGAGTTGCGCTCCCGGACTTCGTGTGTGTACTCTATACCTATTGTGCATGCTCCAGTAATTACAATTTTTAACTGAAGCAACCAGGGTACAAGAAGATTTCAACAGAGCCCCAAATCTAGTTAAAATAGCCATTTTAGCACAAAACGATACATTCAGGTATTTTTATGAAACCTGAAGCAAATATTGAGTTAAAACAACACTAACAACCCATAACTAAGCTAAACAAGCCATATACATGCTAACTTTATCAAAAATTTCACTAATCCCTTTCATTAGCACTAAAATGCACAAAACACGATTTTTAGCTAAAAACACTACAAGTTATGGACTAAGGTGTTAATTGTGAGTTTAATACCTCCCAAAAGATCCTAGGGAACTCAATTTACCAGCCTTTTCCCTCAAGCTACAGACTTGACACCAAGATCCTCCAAAAGAGCTATTTTTCCAAGGTTTTTATGAAGGGAAGTGGGATTTTTGTGTAGGGTTTGTATAGGAATCAAAAGAGAAGCAAAAAGAGAAGAGAAGATGATGAAAATGCTGTTTTTGCTGCTGCTTCTCTGCAGGATTTTCCAGAAAATGAGAGGGAGAAAGAAAAGAGAGAGAGAGAACAATGGTCAAAAAAGTCAATCCTTTCACCTAACCACCATACCTCCCATTCCCTTACTTCATATTAAAATAAGAAGGGTTTTAAAATGATATAGCGGGGAAATAATAAGCCATGCAAGAAAAGAAAATGGGTTACAAGTTAACACTTGCTTAGGTTACATAAAAAGATAAGTGTGCATGTGTACACTAAACTTTGCTTAGGAAAAAGTTAAGAGGAAAAATTTTCCAAATAGGGTAAACACAACTAAATTATAATTAATAAACCCTATATATGTATAAAAACACCTCTCATCACAATTTGCTCTTGTTTAAAAGGAAAATAAGATTTTTGGGGTTTTATGAAAAACACGCATAATTACTAATTATCCTAAACGAGTTTTCAAAGCGTTACATGCTTACACTCACTTTGAACCGTTGATGGAATCATTTGAGTTCGAGACAGTTTCACCAATGTTACCTTCAATTGTTTCACCTCCGAAACTCGAACTCAAGCTTTTGCCGTCTCACCTTAAATATGCCTACCTAGGTGAGAATGAGACCCTTCCTGTTATCATATCGTCCTCTCTACCTCTCGAGCAAGAGAAAATCCTTTTAATGGTCTTACAAAATAACTAACAAGATTTTGGCTAGACTATGGCGGATATCAAGGGGATTAGTCCCCTCATAGTTGAACATCATACATATATGATGGATGATGCCAAACCAGTAAGGGATCCATAAAGACGCCTCAACCCCATTATGAAGGAGGCTATCAAGAAGGAGATTGTCAAATGTCTTAATCGTGGTATCATTTACCTTATCTCAGATAGCCAGTGGGTTAGCCCCATTCATGTTGTCCCAAAGAAATCGAACATAACGGTCATAACCAATGAGGCGAATGAGTTAATACCTACTCGCACCCAAACTGGGTGGCGAGTTTGCATCGACTATAGAAAACTCAACACCGCGATAAGGAAAGATCACTTTCCTTTACCTTTTATTGACCAAATGCTAGAATGATTGGCTGGGCATGAATTTTACTGCTTTTTGGATGGCTATTCCGGCTATAATCAAGTTACCATCGCCGAAAAGGATCAAGACAAGACCACATTTACTTGTCCTTTCGGTACATTCGCTTACCGTCACATGCCCTTTGTGTTATGCAATGCACCCGCTACTTTCCAGCGGTGTATGATGGGAATCTTTTCAGACATGGTTGAAAATTTTTTAGAGATTTTTATGGATGATTTCTCTATTTTCGGTGACTCCTTCGATGAGTGTTTGCTACACTTAGACGCAGTTCTTACCCGCTGTAGGGATAAGAAGCTCACTTTAAATTGGGAGAAGTGCCACTTTATGGTACGAGAGGGTATTGTCTTAGGACATGTCATCTCGTAAAATGGCATAGAGTTTGATAAAGCAAAGATTGAAGTCATTTCCAATCTTCCTCCTCCTAAATGCGTCAAAGACATCCGAGCCTTCCTTGGCCATGCCGATTTTTACAGACGGTTCATCAAGAATTTTAGCAAGATAGCTAGACCCTTCACTCTTTCATTGGCCAAGGACACAACTTTTGATTTTGACTCAACTTGCATGGATGCGTTCGAGTCATTGAAACACTCACTTATTTCTGCGCCCATTCTTTCATCTCCTGACTGGACGCATCCATTTGAAATTATGTGCGATGCATCTTATTTTGCCATTGGTGTTGTCCTTGGACAGCACATTAATAAGATGCCGCACGTAATTTATTATACTAGCCAAACATTAAATGAGGCCCAATTGAATTACATAACAACAGAAAAAGAATTTTTAGCCGTTGTGTTTGCACTTGAAAAGTTCCGGCCCTATTTAATCGGCTCTTCAGTGATTGTTTACATGGACCATTCAGCTCTTCACCATCTTTTTGCGAAGAAGGATGCTAAATCCCGGCTAATACGTTGGATCCTCTTGCTACAAGAGTTTGACCTTGTCATAAGGGACAAAAGAGGATGTGAAAACGTAGTTGCCAACCACCTTTCACGACTTCCTTCTTCGCCCACACTTGACATTCCTATTAAAGATGTTTTTTCTGATGAGCAGCTCTTAATCGTGTCATGCGAATCTTGGTTCGCTGATATAGTAAACTATTTGGCCATCGGACTGATACCTAAAGATTGGTCGAAACAGGACAAACTCCGGTTCCTGTCCCAAGTAAAACATTTTTACTGGAATGAACCATATATCTTTAAATACTGTTCCGACCAAATCATTCGTCAGTGTGTCCCCGAAAACGAGTTTACGAGTATGCTGTCTTTTTTCTACGATCAAGCGTGTGGCGGGCACTTTGGCCCCAAGAAGACAGCAGAAAAGATATTGCAGTGTGGTTTCTACTGGCCATGACTTTTTAAAGATGCATACGAATACTGCAAGACATGCTCCCGGTGCCAACACTAAGGCCGGATATCGCGGAGAAATGAAATGCCGCTCTAACCAATTTTGGTTGTTGATATTTTTGATGTTTGGGGAAATGACTTCATGGGACCATTTCCCAATTCCTTTAGGAATATGTATATTCTATTGGCTGTTGACTATGTGTCAAAATGTGTCAAGGCTGTGCCCAACTGAACGAATGATAACAAGGTTGTTGTTCGATTTTTTAAAGAAAACATATTTTCTCGGTTTGGGCATCCTCGAGCGATTATAAGTGATAATGGATCTCACTTCTGTAATAGGACTTTTGAGTTCTTAATGCGCAAATACTCCATTACTCACAAATTATGAACACCATATTATCCCCAAACTTATGGGCAAGCCAAGATTTCGAATCGGCAGATTAAACAAATTTTGGAGAAAACGGTTTCTAAAAACCATAAAGATTGGTCACATAAACTGATTGATGCACTATGGGCATTCGGTACTGCTTACAAGACCGATCTTGGCATGTCTCCATACTGGCTTGTTTATGGGAAGGCTTGCCACCTCCCAGTTGAAATTGAGCACAAGGCATTTTGGGCGATTAAAGAGTTGAACTTATCGATAGGAGATGCGGACAGCAATAGAAAGCTGCAATTGAATGAATTAGATGAGCTACGGGATGAGGTTTATGAAAATGCGGTAATTGTTAAAAACCGAACGAAGGTGTTCCATGACAAACACCTTATGCGCAAAAATTTTAAACCTGGCCAACAGGTTTTTGCTTTATGACACTCGGTTACACTTCCACCCCGGCAAGCTCAAATCTAGATGGAAAGGGCCGTTTTTGGTACGCACCGTATATCCGCACGGTGCGGCAGAACTAGAAAACCTGGAGGATGGTACTTTATTTAAAGTAAACGGACATCGTCTCAAACCGTTTCTCACCGTGGACCCGTCGGAGGAGCTCCTGTTTTTGCAGGACCCGATTTATACTGACTGATCTTCCTCTATTTACCCCCAAATTTTAGATCATCTAGCCAAAACTTTGTTTCAAACAAGTTTGGGGGTATGTATCATTTGTAATTTTATAAATACAAAATAACATAAAAAATAAAATAAAAACGAAAAAAATGGATATTTTTGTAAATTTACAGATTAAATAAATAAAAAATTTATTTGCAAATAATTTTCTCTTTTTAGAGGGGTTTATTTGCAAATATCCATCGTTTCCCCTATATATACAAACTACGACCCTCTGTTTCTCAACCCTAAAAAACAATTCCTCTCAGAAACCCTAGCCGCCGCCGCTTTTCCTACAGAAAGATCTCTTCCTCTAGCCACGTTTCCGCCGCAAGGGCCACGTTGCCGCCGCGCTTCCGCCGCTTGTCAGCCGCTCACCCTCTGAATTTTTCATGGGTGGTTAGATCTCTCAACTACTTTCTGTTTTTAATTTCTGTAGATCTGTAGCTACTTGATGGCACACAGTATGCAACTTGAACGAGACTTTTCATAAATTTTTTCACACGATGTGTATGGGAGTTACTTTACAAATGAGATACCACGTAGGGGTTAGAACTATTTGATATATAATCTCCCTAACGCTTATGCACTTCCGGAATTAGTCACTCGTTTTTACGAGTGTATGGAAAATGGGTGTCTTACCCAATTCGGCTTTATAAAACTGCAATGAGGTGATAGGGAAATTATCATCGATAGGGATATCATACATGAAGTTACATTAATCTCTCGGATACCCGCTCATGACCAACCTTTACAATTTGAGGATTACATTCCTTTGATGGGTAATGATTGCTCAAGGGAGCCACGGAAGGGGATCCAAGCGAGAACCCTTTTCGCCAATGTTTTAACTGTGTGCCGGTGGGCACAAAACAATATTTTTGGAAGCTCCCACAACACCACATTTTTTACACCCTCACTGCATATTGTGCATACCCTCATGACAAGAAACCCCCGTTTCGACATGTGCACAGTTTTGTTAAACTCTATAGGTGCGGGCAAACGAGCCGCAAATTACCCTTGTCCCATGCTTGTTACACAACTATGCCGATACTTCCTCCCCATGGAGGAGTTCGAATTTTACATGCTTGAAGGCATACCTGTCAGGCCTCTTATTGAGGGGGTTTCTATGTCCTATTCACGATTGACGGATGCGTGGTCTAGAATTGAATCGGCAGAGCACGTGTCCGCCCGCACACCTAGCTCCAGCTCGACCGCGAGCGAAGGAGAAATGACCCCTTTAGAACATGCACATTTGATGCGGAGAGCTATTAAGGGCATATAGGAGTTGAGAGGGATATCAAGGGTACATGATAAGCGGTTGACCGAAGTTGAGCAGGGGATCCGAACCCTGCTGGGTAGGGCTGAGTGTTCCTGTTCATGCTCGAGAGCACGGCGTGGGGCCGAGCAGTGAGGGCACTGCTTGTGATAAGTTTGAGGGAGTTGGTGGTTGTAAATAGTTATCTTTTGCATTGCATATTTTTGAAATTTTTGTATATATTTTTTCTTTTTCTTTTGCATGTTTAAATTCTGCATTGCATTTATATTAAAAATCATAAAAATTGAAAAAAAATGAAAAATAAATAGAATAGAAAAAAAGAAAAATCAAATAAAAAACTGAAAAATAAAAAAAAAACTATAAAAAAATAAAAAAATTCAATTTTGGCCATAATTGACTTGAGTTTGACAAGAAGGTGAAGTAGCTAGGAAAAACTAGATCCTAGACTTAGTAAATTAAAAACCCTAAAAATAACCTTTCTTAAAATTTAACGGTAGAAAAATATATGTCTTTGTAGTTTACATAGAAATAGGCAAATTTTGAGTTCACTTCTTGGGCTAAGTCGAAATATATGAAAAGTATTGATATTTTTATTAAAGTATAAGTCTGAAAAATAATTCCTAAGCTTAAATCTAAATTCTGAAAATATATACCCTACAAATTGCACAAACATGAGCCTTGAAAATTGGAATAGTAGAAGATACCTTGAAATGCTCTTGTCTAAAGTCCTTAGTATGAAGGAAAATAAAATAAAAATACAAATGTGAATAAAGAGATAAAAAATGAACACTGGTTTTTGTAATTACTTAAGGCTGCATAAATAAAAAAATATTTAGCGAGGGTGCTTTATCACCTAGTGCCTTAGACCAACTGGTTTGGGAGTCACTGCTAGAGACTTAGGTGTTACAAGACTAGGAATTATGATTTAATGTGCAAACACATTTTGTAATCGGTCATTGGTACCTTAAGAAGTATTAATGGTCGCATGAAGAATGTGTGAGCAATTTCACCTAAAAATTCACCAACTAAAAGTACTTTGGATGATGGAAAAGAGTATGATAGCTTGAATTGAATTTCCAAGTGTAGGGGTGATACATACACACACGTAGGGGTATATGATTGGGGTTTAGACGAGAGATAGGAATGAATATAGGACTTATATCTTTAGTAGAGATGATAAAAATTCCTAAGTTGAGATGGAACCTTAGAAGGAAAACTTAAAAGATGCTAAAAGCTAAGTAAATTTACAAAACATATGCAATCTTAAGTTACATGATAAGGAAGCGTGAAAAATATGGGTTGATAATTTCTGAGTTGAAGATAATAGAATTTCTTGTTAGAAAACCGAATTGGAAAATAAAAGTTAATAGGCCGAATTGATAGGATTTTGTGGGTAGTATCCGCTGAAAACCCTCATGAGACAACACTCCTCCTACTAGGGACACCTAGAGGTTTAACGGCTTGTTGCACGAGCTCAGTGCAATCGCGTTTCCCTGCGAAAGTGAGGTTAGGTCTTTTTCGAGAATAAAACTAGTTTTTCTCGAGGACGAGCAAAAGATAAGTTTGGGGGTATTTGTTCATATTATAATTTTGCATTATTTTATTCCCCATTCTTATTCATTTTACAAATAAACAGGTGCTTTTGATCCATGTCTGCTACATAGTTGCAGGTTACAGGTTCTTGGAACAAAACAGTAAAAATGATGAAAAGACGATACAAAAGTGAGACTACGACCAACAAATGAAAGAATCTTGATCATGCCTACAGTTTGATGAATAAACGAAGATCAATGGAAAATTTCACAAAGCACAGAGGCAGCGCAAGGTTCAAGACTTTGACACGAAGCAAACGGTAAAAGTCCACGACATTATGCACTGTGGAAATCTGGAAGAAAACTAGAAGACAATCTGAGAAACTAAGTAAAAAAACAAGAAGCCAAATGCAACCAGAAGAAGCCCAGAAAGATCCAGCCCAAGACCCCACCATATGGCCGCGGATCCGCGGCCAAACAGGGCTTTTGGCCGTGGTTCCGCGGCCATGATAAGCACGTGTCGGTGCATCTTTCAACGGTGTGGCGATGCGTTGACTAGTCTTCTTAGGGTAAATTTGTAAATGTAGATATGTATCGGATGTAACCTTAGGAATTCTATGATCTATAAATAGAAACCCTAATGCTCTTTTTGAGAGCATGCCTCTTTTTCTTGATAAAAATTCAGAATTCATTGTAATGTTTTGAAGAGTGCATTGAATAAAGTAAGTAGTTTTTTTTACCTTGCCCTAGTTTTAGTTTCTTTTCTGCCGTAGTTTAGAAATTTATTTATCTGCCCTAGTTAGATTTTATTTATCTTCCGTAGTTTAGATAACTAGTCTTTTAAAAACAAATCATAAAAAAAATGTCTTTTATCAATTCCCTAATGAGTGAGTAGTTCCTCACTTGTTAGGGTTAGGGATATGAAATGTTTGAGAGATGAAAATCTCTTACCCCTTCCTTGCCCATCGCATATTTTTTATAGGACTCCATGCATACATACACATACCGCTCAGTACGACACCCTATCCGATGTGGTAGCGGTGATACCATAGTTTAAAAGACCGGTTGTATATGTTTTACATGGAGGTTAGGGTAAGAATTAAGAAAGGACGGACAAGGACCTGAAGGAAGAAACTTAGTTTCTTCCCGATCGTGCTAATCCCCTTTATTAATTATTACCATAACACCTAAATAGATCTAAATTAGGGTATTGAAAGCGATGAGAAATATTAAATTTTCAAGCTTAACCTAAACCTAACCCTAGCAAGGTTTTAATCCTAGTCTAAATCAACCTTAGTTTTTAGTGATAATCAATCTAATGCCGATTGGAATTAATTCATTAGAACAAATAGAAAATACACAAAATCCCTGTGGACCGACCCGTACTCACTGGCTAGCTACCAAGCGACGCCGTTCTTGATTGCGGTTAACAATTCTTTGATCACGCTAAATCTCAACAATCAGTTACATCTAGATAACAAGTTGACTAAATCTGACTTATTTAACTGGTAAAGGTCTCTCCAGATGTCCATTGCCTATGACAAATTGGACCACCCTATTACTACTTAAGCCCCCGCCGTCCAAGGTCCAGTTTCCATCATCGCGGATATGGATATCCGTCAGACAAGGGAAAAGGAAAATGCGAATGCCAAGTGCCTCGTGTTGGCTTCAGTTGATAGTATATACCAAAAGCATCATGAGAAGATGGACTTATTTTCCATTTTCCTCCATAAAAAAGATTTATATGGAGAGCAATCTCGTATAGTAAGATATAAGACCTCGAACGAATTGTTTCAAGCGAGGTTGGCTGTCGGGTCATCTGTAGGGGACGACGTCCTTACGATGACTAGCTATATTGATGAGCTCACAGACCTGGAGACCACGTTGGGAAACAGGTCATATGCTGACTTATTTCTACAGTCCCTGCCCTCTACTTACACCCTGAAGGAAACCAGGGAGACACCCGCTCTGCTTAATGGGGGACTTTCTTCTTCTGCATCCAGGACGAAAGCAAAGGGTGAAAAGAAGAAGACCTCCATAAAACCGATATGCGGTGTCAGTGAAGTAGAAGGAAAGGGAAGAGCAAAAGTTTCGGGACTTGGTGTAGAGAAGGAGGGATGTTCCTATTATTATGGGAAGGGGCATTGGCAGAAGGATTGCAGGGCTTTGGAAGCCAGTAGCCTGGATTCGAAGCATGTTGTGGCTTCGGCTTCGGGTGTGTTTGTAATTGAGAACTATTTGTCAATTAACTCTACTTCCTGGGTACTAGATACCGGAGCAGGATCTCATATCTGTAATTCATTACATGCTTTGAGAAACCATAGAGTTATTAGGGTAGGCGATTTATCTCTCAGAGTTGCGAACGGAATGAGCGTGGATGCTGAATCCGTGGGAGAATGTCGCCTAGGTTTGACAAGTGGGCAGATATTGATTCTACGTAACTGTTTGTATGTACCTAGTTTGACTTGTAATATCATATCAGTGTCCTCACTTTCGAGAGAGGGATATGATTTTACATTCGTAAGCGATGTGGGTCACATCCACCTAAATCAAGTTCTGATTGGGTCCGGTATATTAGATGACGGTATATACGTATTGAATCAAGCTCAGGTTTTCAATGTCCAGAACACACTTAAAAGAAAGTCTCCGGAAATAAATTAAGCTTTCTTATAGCATTGTAGATTAGGTCACATCAATGAAACACGGTTGACTAAGTTACATAGAGAAGGATATTTTAATCCGTTCGAATATCTATCTTATGCTACTTGTAAATCATGTCTCATGGGAAAGATGACAAATACTTCGTTTACTGGATACGAAGTAAAAGCGAGCAAGCTCTTGGGACTCATACACAGCGATGTGTATGGTCCAATGTCTATACATATGCGAGATGGTTATTCCTACTTCATTACTTTTACGGATGATTTCTCTAGGTATGGACATATCTTCTTGATGAAGCATAAATCCGAGGCCTTCGAGAAATTCCGGGAATACAAGAATGAAGTGGAAAACCAAACAGGCAAAAGTATCAAGACACTGAGATCTAATCGAGGTGGTGAATACTTAAGTGCCGAGTTCCTGGGTTACTTAAAAGAGAATGGAATTCTCTCTCAGCTTACTCCTCCATACACACCACAACACAACGGTGTATCGGAAAAGCAGAATCGGACCCTATTGGATATGGTTCATTCCATGATGAGTAAAGCTGAGTTACCGTGATCTTTCTGGGGTTATGCACTTGAATCAGCTGCATATCTTTTGAACAAGGTTCCAACCAAGACTGTGCCTACCACACTATATCAGATGTGGAGTGGGAAGAAACCCTACCTTCAGTACCTGAAAACATGGGGATGTCCAGCATTTGGTAAAAAGCTACATGCAGACAAGCTCGAGGCACGCTCAGTACAGTGTAAGTTTGTGGGATATCCAAAGAACTCCAAAGGGTATTATTTCTATTACGCAGAGGAAAAAACGGTTTTTGTTTCTCGTCATGCCCACTTCTTGGAAGCTGAATTTTTAGAAAATCAAAAGAGTGGGAGTGCAATAGAACTGGAAGAAATTCCAGAACCACAAGCTGTTACTGAAAGTTTGGTAGAACAGGAAGGTTTAGAAGAAAGGGACATCCCAGCGCCAATCCGCAGAAATAGTAGGTAGTCTCATCCACTCGAGAGATACTACGATTTTCTGATAGACGGGGATCGAGAAGATTGCATCATTGATAATGATGACCCTACTAGCTTCTAGAAAGCCATTTAGAGCGGCAACTCGGTAAAATGGCTGAATGTAATGCGGACCGAAATGGATTCCATGTACACCAACAAAGTATGGACTTTGGACATTGCTCCAGATGGGGTAAAACCCGTAGGATGCAAATGGATCTTCAGAAAGATGATTGGTGTAGACGGACAGGTTGAAACTTATAAGGCTAGACTTGTTGCAAAGGATTTTCGTCAAAGACCGGGTTTAGACTATGACGAAACCTTTTCTCTAGTGGCTATGGTCAAATCCATTCGGGTCCTTCTTACCATTGTTGTCTTCCATGATTATGAAATCTAGCATATGGACGTAAAGACGGCTTTTCTAAATGGTAATTTGGATGAGTGCGTCTATATGGATCAGCCAGAGGGATTCATTCAGAGTGGGAGCAGCGGGAAAGTGTGCAAGTTGCTTAAGTCCATTTATGGACTAAAGCAGGCATCGCGGAGTTGGAACATCTGTTTTGATGATACTGTCAAAGAATTCGACTTTATCAAGAAACCAGATGAACCATGCGTATACAGTAAGATTGTAGGGAGAGCTGTAGTATTCCTCGTCTTACGTGGATGACATTCTCCTAATAGGAAATGATATTCCTATGCTACAATTAGTCAAAGGATTCTTGTCACAGAAGTTCTCCATGGAGGACCTGGGTGATGCCACCTACATTCTGGGGATCCAGATCTGTCGTGATAGATCAAAAAGGATGTTGGGACTTTCACAGTCCAGAAACATAGACACCATATTGAAAAGATTCAGTATTGAAGATTCTAAGCGCGGTGACCTACCGGCTTGTCACGGAATCACCCTCTCCAAAGAGATGTCTCCAAAGACTGATTTGGAAAGGGCTCGCATGACGATTATACCCTACGCTATTGCGGTAGGCTCTATAATGTATGCGATGTTATGCACCAGACCAGATGTAGCATATGCTTTGAGCGTTGTAAGCCGGTATCAGGCAAACCCAGGGGAGAAGCACTGGATAGCAGTAAAGAACATTCTCAAGTACCTGAGAAGGACTAAGAAGATGTTCTTGGTGTATGGAGGAAAGGACCTCCAGATCGAGGCCTTTGCTAACTTCAGCTTCCAGAGTGACAAGGATGACTCCAAGTCCATGTCGGGTTATGTCTTTACCCTTAATGGAGGGACAGTCTGTTGGAAGAGTTCCAAGTAGGACACTGTTGTTGACTCAACGATAGAAGCAGAGTATATAGCTGCTTGCGTTGCCGCAAAAGAAGCTGTCTGGATGAAGAAGTTCCTCACATAACTTCAGGTGGTTCCTACCAGTGTTGATCCAATACCTCTGTATTGTGACAATAACGACGCTATAGCTTTAGCGAAGGAACCCAGGTCCCATCAGAAGTCCAGACACATCTTAAGGTGGTATCACCTGATAAGGGAAATCATAGATCTCCGGGAGATCGAGGTGAAGAGAGTAGATATGGAGAATAACACTGCCGATCCATTCACTAAGGCCATTCCTCAGACGCAGTTCGAGAGGCTATTCGAGATGATAGGTCTGCGATATGCCAGTACATAGACCTAGTGCAAGTGGGAAATTGTTAGTGTTTATGCCCTAGAGGCCATTACTGTATCATACCAGTTTGTATATTACTTAATGGAAAGTTAGGATATTCACAGTTGTATTAACAGTCTTGTTAAAAATGGTAGTATGCTACTTGGTTTGTTTCTGCTTTAATATGTGCATGTGTTTCTTTTAACATATCGCTTATACATATTAGTAGAGCCCTTAGGATCTTTGCTTGATTACCAGCGTTGTGATGGCAGTCACACTAGTAGGGGCTGGGTAGTCTATAAGCACATCCTATACAGGTCTCTGGTCGTAGGATTATCAAGACGGGGCATCGATACTCCAGAGTAGACTAGTGTATACGCTTCTCATCCTAGCATGGGGAGAAGGTCTGTCCCACGGCCATCAGTACGTCGTACTGGAGATAGTATGAAGGTGCTCGTTAGGTTACGGGTACACCGGACAGGACTCGCTGGGAACTGCAGGTTGGTATTATACACATCGTCAGATAGCAGTTCCCAGGTGACATGAGTACAGCTTAGTCCGTCGACTTGACACTGCTACTTCACCTCGGGTGTGTTCCGACTGTTCTTAGATTACTATCCTACCACGGCTCAAAGGAGTCGTGCAAACAGGTAGTAGTCGGGTGGAGTCCCGAAGCACTTGGAGGAAGTGGCGGTTAGACAGGATTCGTCTCTCCCGGTATTGGGAGTTGATATCGCGCTGTGTATGGAGAGCCATTACGCAAAGTCCCTGGCCAGGGCAAGCGAGATTTACTGGTAGGTTCCAGTAGTTTCTTAAGGTGTAATGGGTTGCACTACGACACGACTTATACCGCTATTAGGGGTCTGATGTTTACCGCCCCTAGGCCTGATATACAATAGTCCTAGACGAACAGACCGGACTGTACAGAGATTGTCACATCAGGCTCAGTAGGAGTTCAGATGGGTTTCCTCATCGACCTTCTTATCGACATCTACCTGGGGACCGTTACGTACAGCTAGTACCGCTTGCGGCCTGTAGTTAAACCCTCTGCCAGCGTAGTGTCAAGTCTTTAGAGCCCCACACAGAGAGTTTCCCTGCACCAGGCAAAAGGTGTAGAGGCCGTATGGTTTTACGGCAGAGCCACGATCACTTACGTACACTTTTGCACGTACTATGATCGGGCAGATAATACTAGCGGGCTTTGGTTTAAGCCAGATTCTAGTATTATACAGATGGATTTATTCAGTCATAAATTATCCGTGTTTTTTTGGAAATACGGATAGGAGGGGCAGTCTCGTAAATTCTCGGGAAGCTTCTAGAAGAAGGTGACTCATTTGTGTTTATTTCCTTTTGTGATTTAAACTAAATGAGGTGTAGGATGAGGTGCATGTATGCATTAAATGATCCATGACTCATTGGGTGATTCACTAGATGATTCACCTTGTGAATTAAATAAAGCATGATGAATATTTGATCTTTATTCTTTTTGATAATATTGTTATGCTTCATGATATTCACAAAGTGAGAAGGATTATTTTATTATTACAAAACACTTCTCTCTCCTCAAGTCTTCATCTTCTTCCTCAAACCCTAAAAGCTCTTATGAGTTGAGAATCCTAGGGTTTAAGTGACTAATTAATCCATTTAAATACTCTACACCCTCTAGGACTTCTAGACTTGCAAGC
Organism: Agapanthus africanus; assembly: GCA_030015575.1. Taxonomy (NCBI): domain Eukaryota; kingdom Viridiplantae; phylum Streptophyta; class Magnoliopsida; order Asparagales; family Amaryllidaceae; genus Agapanthus; species Agapanthus africanus. Next base: position 560,841,956 of record CM057342.1, read on the forward strand.
TAGAAGCCGTAGTTATCTCAAATTTGAGATTAGAGCTCGGATTATAGACTCTCGGGTGGATCGTCTTTGACTCGAGGAGGCCGTTAAGGTACCCATGTTCCATAGAGCCTACGAGATGTGGAGTACAGCGATGAAGACCCGAAGGACTTGTAACGTGAGGTATAACTTCGAATTCGAATTGTTAAACCTCTAGTAGTTTGCTAGCTACGGTTTGTGTTCGATCCTTGGATTGAGTCGATATCGCGAAGCTCGTAAAAATCATTTTTTGCTAATTCCCCCTCCCCGCGGACACGTGGGGTGCATGACATAGACATACATATCTCCTGGTATCGACCATGATATGCCTTAATCAAGATAATAATATGGATTTATTGACCGAATCCGCTTATTATACTGAGCTGGGGAACGTTGGTTCCGCTCTATCTTATGATTGTCATAAGTCTGAGAAAGGAATAGGGGAATATCACGATTCCCATGCAACCCGAAAGAAGAAAGAGCATGTTGATGCATCTTCTTCGGGTGTGTTCATAACCGAGAACTGTTTCTCGATATGCCCTACATCCTGGGTATTGGATACCGGATCAGCATCCCACATTTGTAATATGTTACAAAGGTTAAGAAGATGTAGAGAACTGGGAAAAGGTGATAAGTCTGTCATAGTAAGGAATGGAGCAACTGTTGCTGCCAAAGCGGTTGGCGAATATCATCTTGTATTAACAGGTGGTAATACATTGATTCTGAACGACTGTTATTACATACCAAAGATGATGTGCAATATAACATCAATTTCTTTATTAGATAAAGAAGGATATAACTTTGTACTGGAGAAAAATGTTATGAACATTTTCTTCAATCAAGTGTTGATTTGGTTTGGTACGTTATGTAATGGTATATACGTTCTAAATCAGAATACAGTTCTAAGTATATAGAACACACAAGCGGAAAAGTTCAGAAATGAACGAATTCTTCTTATGGCATTGTAGACTTGGTCATATCAATATGACAAGACTAGCGATGTTACATAAAGATGGATATTTGAATCAGTTTGAATTTACATCTTATGAAACTTGTCAGTCATGTCTCAAGGGTAAGATGACCAAAATTCTTTTTACTGGACACGGAGAAAGAGCAACTGAACTCTTGGGACTGATACATAGTGATGTATGTGGTCCTATGTCTACGTATGCTAGGAATGGTTCTTCTTACTTTATCACATTCACCGATGATCTCTCAAGATTCGGACATGTGTTCTTGTTGAAACACTGTAACGCTTTGAAATGCGATTAGTGTTAATTAAGCAATAATGCGGGTTTTTAGTAAAAAGTTAACCAAAATAGTTTTCATATATTTTATAAAAATTAATTAATATTTTATTATTATTTGTTTTGGCTTGCACACACTTGTGCATGTTAACTTGGGGGTTATGGAGGTGTTAACCATGCTTAAGTAGCCATGGCACCCTAAACCAATTTCTAGCCATGGTAACCTTTTTTTCTTAATATTTAGTAAGAGTTATTCTTTGACTTGAGAGAGAGAGAGAGAGTTGAAAATGAAGGTTGAATAGGCATGGGGCAAGCATGGGAGTATTAATGAGGAAAGAGAAAGGGCATGGCTCACTCCTAACCCCACACCCTCATTTCCCTCATCCCTTACTCATACACTCCCTCCTTCTCACCTCACTCTCTCATTCTTAATCATTCTCCTTCCCATTCCCTTCCCCAAATTGAAACCTATCTAGTTTCATCACTATACCAAGCTAAATCCTCACTAAACTTCATTAAAACCCTCACAAAGTCAAGTTAAGCCTATAGAGATGACTTGGAGCATGGAAAGCTAGGGTTTTTGGAGAAAGTTTGGTAAGGTAGTGATCTCTAACTGTTAACTAGGCCTTTAAGATGTTGTGCTGCTTATTAGTTGCTGTTTAGAACACTAAAGTTATAGTTTTTCTAAAATATCGTATTTTTAGTGATATATTGGAGTCTCTGTGATCTGCTATCACTATGATAGGTTACTCTAAAATCTAGCAATGCAGTAGTATTGTGTTAGTGGCCCTGAGTGTTCACCTGAAGCCCGGACCCTACCCAACCTCGTTGACCCGGCGAGATAAGGAGAAATTCCGGCGTCGCCGGATTTTTGGGAGCTTGGGGAGTTGTGGTTTTGAAGGTAGCTGTCTGTAGATTATCCTGGGTGTTTGGTACTACATGATTTTCCTATTTTGACTGTAGGAAAAATCTGGGACCACTTTGCTAGTTTCTAGTGTTTCGGCAACGCGCGATGCGGTATCCGACACGGTTTGCGCACTTTGTGTAGCTTGCTGCACTTAGGTTTTATTTAGGATGTCGATACACACGTTAGCCACTAAGCTAACACTTGAGAGTTGTAGGAGTCGATGTGTTGATCTAAACGTAGTTTGTATGTATTATTGGACGGTTTCTAAGTTGCACTTGTTATGTTTTGTGTGATGTTAGGATCGATTGCGGAGACTTCGGACGCTACAAGGAAAGGAAAGAAGGTGGTTGGATTTACCTAGCTCGAGATCATCGGTGAGTAGATTTAACATCTACGGGGGAATCTTCCGTATGGTGTTAAGCGTCAAGGGCTAGGTAATATTAGTTATGTATATGCCCTAGAGGCCATTATTGTACATGAGAAGTATATTATAGTGGATGCTTGGATATATATAGAGAGGAATTTCTTGCTCGACATGATAGTATGCTATCTGGTTGCTCTATATCATAACATGTAGATTAGTATTGTGATACTGTCTTGCTCTCACATGTTGATAAAGCCCTTAGGATGTGTACTTGACTGCCAGGACTATGATGGAGATCATACTAGTAGGGCCAAGGGTAGTCCACAAGTACATCCTATAATTGTTCCTAGTCGAGAGTGTATCGAGACAGGGCATGGATTTCAAAAGTAGACTAGCGTATACGCATCTTGACCCATATGATGGGCGATGGATGATCCCACATCCATTGGTGTTTGACATCAAAGATGGTGTACGGGTGCTCAGTGGAGACTGGGTACACTGAACGGACTCCCTGAGAACTCCTAGTTGGTATTGTACTTATCGTCAGATAGCAGTTCTCTGGTGACACTGGTACAAGTTAGTCTGTAGACCCGAGATCGTCATAGAATCTTGAGTGATTCCCACTGTGCTTTGATTTCCACCTTACCATGTTTAAGAGAACGTGCAAAACGGTGGCTTTTGGGTACAGTCCCGAATCACATGGAGGCAATGAGCGATAGGAGGGGATTCGTCTCTCCCGGTAAAGGGGTTCATGTTGCGTTGTGCTTGACTAGCTATAACTGGAAGTCCTTGGCCATGGCTGATTTGGAGATCTACTGGTAAGTGTTATCAGTATTTTCTCGACCCGTTATAAGCTTCATATTCGCACGACTTATCGGTTACTGGGGTCTGACATTTACCACCCCTAGACTGGATATGCGATATATCAGACAAAGAGATCGAACTATACTGTAGTGTTACTGACATGCTTTACAGGAGTTAGAGCAGTCTTGCTTGTTGATCTTCTGATCGCTCAATACCCGGGTGGCCGTTACGTTTAGATGACCGCTGACGGTTTGTGGGTGACTGATATGATCATCACCTACTGCCGGCGTATTGATGAGTCTTCAGAGTCCTACACTGAGATTTCCTGGCTCAGGCGAAACAGAGTAGGAGCACATATGTGATATGTGCGGGACCGAGATTGATACGCGTATGTGATACCATATTCTATTCTCGCGATATGTGATATCGGCCGGTTACTTGTGATATTACGGGGTCATCGGATCAAGTGTTGATTCGATGAAATGATACATATTATATTAGTCAGTTATATAAGATATAGCCGGATTATTAAATCATGTTTTGATTTAATAATTTAATGTATAATTATATATTTGATATATTAAATTACATTAACTAATATATGCTTACTTAAGTAGTTCTTTTTCTCACTTTTGATACATTTAAGATTTATGTGATATATGTTTATTGTATTGTTTTCTTTTGTTCACAAATTATATATATGTGATATATTTTATTATGACATGCTAGGTTATACATGCAACATGGGTGTATGAGACTTACACCATGCTATTAATAATGTTTGGGTTTTTTCTATATTAAGGAATTCAAAATTGCTTGGATATTTGTCATGGTTGAGCTTGGATGAAGCTTGTAGAACCATTAACTTAGTCCACCAATTTTGTTTTACCTAAGATATTTATTAACCTAACCCTTATCACTTAGCCATGGTCAATCCTCTACAAGGGTTAGTGCATGACATAAACTCACCCATGGTTGCATTTCTAACCCCACTCTCATTCTCTTTTCATTCATCATCTCCTTCATCTTCTTCAAGCTCTTTTCTAGGTTTTGAGGAGACAAAGAAAAATAGTGAGAAATTAAATTCTAAAGTGAGAAAAAATCCTACATCATCATCCTCTACCAAACTAGCCATTTAGTTTAGAGTGTTAGCTTCACTAATTCCATATTAGTGAAGTGATAGCTTAAGTCCGTGTTTCCTCGACATAGATCATCTGCGACTTTGAAGACTTCAAGTATGCATCATTCACCTTGTGGAGCCTCTCAAGTGTTTGGGAGTTCATTGATCGCAGCGAAGGGACCACTACAAGTTGCTATAGAAGTGAAGGACCGGACTACAAAGGTTGTAATCCCCACTCACTTAGATGTAAAGTAGTTTACATGATGTTTTCATATGATTCTCTAGTTAAAGATTCTAGGTTAGGGTTCTTTTAGCATGGAAAATTTTTTAAATGGCATGAACGATGCCACCTGAAACCTTGCTATCATGCTTAAGAAACCTACAATAGTATTAGAGCCAAGCTAGAGAATTGGACGAAGTTTGTAGGATTACGAAATTGAAACAACTCCGAAACACCCGAATCAAAACCCTAGTTTATGTCAAAATTTTCAGAGAGTCAAAATTTTTTTAAGTAACTGCAGAATGTTGTATGAGATATAACATGAACACAGTAGAAAATTCAAGCCCCCTCGCCGGAATTTGGCCGGCCACAATTGTTGAATAACCGTCCTGCTCGGCCATGTTCCAGGGTTCTGGGTTCAATTTTTTACAATGTTCCAGACTCTGGGTTTTGGTATTTTTGGTGTTTCTTGTTTTTGCTAAATTTGCATGTAATGTTATCTTTATACAAAGGCAATTCGAAGTGTTTCATATTTGTAATTCTCCTTTGTTTCGAGTATTTTAGACGGTGTTAAAAAGTTCGGGCGGATATCAAATACCCACTTTAACCATCGCTGGAAATTTTCCAAGAGTTGGATTTTTTTCAAGTTAAAAAACATTCAAAAACCATGCAAGTAATGCAGTCGACCGTCTAGAAGAAAGAAACCCTAACACGATTCTGTGACTATAAGAACCGCCGCCAAACCCTAGGGTTTGCGGTAGTTCCGCGGCGCCATAGGTGAGGCAAGGGTTGACCCTTCTACGGTTGGTCCATAGGTACTGTGGCCTGTATTGAGTATTTTTAAACTACACTCAAGTGTTGAGCTCTTTGGGAAATTTTGGGTGTTTGTTGTTTCAATCGGAATGTTTAATATCATCTAGCTTTTTCTGGAATGTGATACAATATTTGGAGTTCATATTGTTAGGCATGAAATGTGAAGTATGTGATATTTTGGGTTAATGATGTCTGAGGTGATTGTGGATTCCAAATGTTGTAGTTTGACATTTTCTTTTCTGCGACCGTAAGTGAAATATGTGGTGTATAGACGGTTTCGTTGCTATATGTCAATGACAATTAGGATACGTATATTTACTTACGTTGATAACATGTGATGTTATGTATTGCTGTGATATATTATATTGGATCGTCGTGTTTTGAATAGCCGGGGGTTTTATGTGAGATGAGAGTTTTTATTTTCATTCATGTAAAATTCATTGTATGTAATATTCTTTTATTGGGGCACTTCCAGGATGAGGATGATGTCACCATTGTTGTATATTATTTACTTTTCCGCATTAGGATAGACCCAAGGAGGGGAGCACAAGTAACGATTCTAGAGTCCAGTGGGAGACCATCTCGAGGAGTCGAGTCCGGGACTTCTAACACTAGAATTGGTAGGGTTTCTTGCCGCTCTCGTATGGGTCTAGGGATGTGGGTTTGGCTATTCATCACAAACGTTGAATCCATGTTTTATACAGGCTTAATTTAAAACACGGAATTCCTAGTATATCCAATATTTCATATGTTATCTTCTGCTGCTGATATTCTGTGATGAGATCACTTTATATGCATGAGAGGAATGCTTTATTATTGCATATATGATATATAATAAAAGTTACTTATGTTTTACACTCGCGCTAGTCCCGCCCCGCTATGTCGTTAGTTAAGTAACCTAACGGTGCATAACGGGACACTGTGGCGAATGCGGATGGCATAAGCGTACGTTGTATTTTCATTTCTTCTGTGATACTTAGGAAGCATAAATGGTGGTGCTTCATTAATGAGATTAATGAAAGAAAAGAAACCTAATACATGTTGTAGAATCAAATTTTCAAAAAGGGTAGCTCTAGTTTTTGCTTTGCATAGCGGTATTCCTTGTAGAATATCCAGCACCTTAATCGATAAGGAAAGAGCCGAGATCCATTCACCGGGAGTGACCTCTTTAGCAAAACTAGCAGAAGCTACAACTCATTCGGTTTTGTTTTTGATTGGTTCTATAGTTCTTGCTTTGCATAATGATATTTGTGAAATATCCTTCACCTTATTCGATAAGGAAAGAGCAGAGATCTTTTCACCGGGAGTGACCTCTTTAGCGAAACTAGTAAAAACCTAAAAAACACTCCTTTTCAAAATCACTTGTTTCTACAACGATATCAAGTTCATTACGCAAAAGGTTTTCATAAAAACCTTTCGTAGCCCTTCGTCATTTCAGATAAGTACTACTTAGTATTCGTATTACATTTGTTGACCTCTGTCGAGGCGTAGTGTGTGGTAGCTGATTAATGCTTATCTGCAAAGCATGTGATGCGATTAGATTAGGGTATTCGTACGACCTTGTTGACCTCTGTCAAGGGTCGTGTGGGTGGGTTTAATTCAATCATGAAATGGCGGGTTGAACTTACTAGCGCACTATGGTTTGTTGACCTATGTCAAGGTCATAATACGCTTGGGGCAAAGTTTTATTGGGAATTTCAAGTGTTGAAATTTGCTATGAGATTGCATACCTTCTATGAGATAGTTGGATCCCCATACCCACTGCAAGTAAGAGTTACTCCTGGGAGAGTTTTACACATCACAATTAGCCGATCAAGTAAGTGTCTAGAAAGGTGTTAACGGGGTTACGCCCCTGGGAAAACGAGGTTTATTTTAATTAAGTCTGTGTGAAAGCACGGGGAACCTCCCTCAAAGTACCAACACTGGCTTGGCTGAAAAATTGGCGAACTTCTAAAGTGTAATTAATCCTGGCTAGTCTTACCTTTTAGGGTTTCAAGGTAGATTTGATAAAAAAAACAGTGGGAGCCATCCTGATTAGATAAGATAATACCAATCTAATCTTGCAAGAGCATACGCTAAACTTCTCTCTTTCTCTCCAGATAGCGACCATGTCAGGCCTTAATTAAGATAATAATATGAATGTATTGACCGAACCCGCTTGTTATGCTGAGCAGGGGAACGTTAGTTCCGTACTTTCTTATAATTGTTATAAGACTGAGCAGGGAATAGGGTCATATCCAGATTCCAACGCCGCCCAAACGAAGAATAAGCATGTTGATGCATCTTCTTCGGGTGTGTTAGTTACTGAGAACTGTTTATCAGTGCACTCTACGTCCTGGGTATTAGATACCGGATCGGGATCCTACATATGTAATATGTTACATGGGCTGAGGAAAGGTAGAGAACTGGGAATGGGTGATCATTCCGTAAGAGTATGGAATGGTGCAAATGTTGCAGCCAATGTAGTTGGTGAATATCATATTGTATTACCAAATGGTAATACATTGATTCTGAACGAATGCTATTACATTCCGACCCTGATATGCAATCTTATATCAGTTTCTTTATTAAGAAAAGAGGGATATAATTTTGTAGTACAGGATAATGTTATGAATATCTTCCTGAATCAAAAGTTGATTGGTTCAGGCTCGTTAAATAATGGCATATACGTTCTATATCAAACCACGGTTTTTAATGTACAAAACACACACAAGAGGAAGAGTTTAGAATTGAACAAATCCTTCTTGTGGCATTGTAAACTAGGTCATATCAATGTGACACGACTAGCTAAGTTACATAAAGATGGGTGTCTGAATCCGTTCAAATTATCATCTTATGAAACTTGCCATTCATGTCTCAAAAGAAAGATGACCAAAACTCCGTTTAGTGGACACGGAGAAAGAGTTACGGAACTCTTGGGACTGATACATAGTGATGTATGTGGTCCCATGTCTACACATGCCAGGGATGGTTCCTCGTACTTCATTACATTCACTGACGATCTCTCAAGATACGGACATGTGTTCCTGTTGAAACACAAGTCTGAAGCTTTTGAGAAATTCAAAGAATATAAGCACGAAGTCGAGAAACAAATGGTAAAAGTATTAAAATCCTTCGATCTGATCGAAAAGGAGAATACTTGAGCAATGAGTTCCGGGACTATCTAAAAGAGAATGGGATTCTCTCTCAGCTTACTCCTCCATATACACCACAGCACAACGGTGTATCAGAATGGAAGAATCACACCCTATTAGATATGGTGCGCTCTATGATGATCACCACTGAGTTACCTATTTCCTTTTGGGGTTATGCGCTTGATGCAGCAGCTTACCTATTGAATCAGGTTCCATCAAAATCTGTACCTACCATACCATATAAGATATGGAGTGGGAAGAGACCATGTCTTAAATGAGTTAAGATATGGGTTTTTCCGGCCTATGTCAAAAGGAAAAATCCGGATAAACTCGAGGCACGATCAGTTCTTTGTAAGTTTGTTGGATATACTAAAGATTCAAATGAATATCTATTCTACCACAGCGAACAACAAAAGGAGTTTGTTGCTCAACATGCCACCTTTTTAGAAAAGGAATTTCTTGCAAAAGAAATTAGTGGCGAAGAGGTAGAGCTGGAAGAAGTTCCAGCAGAACAAATTACAACTGAAGATTTAGTGGAATCAGAGGATTCGATAGTTCCTAATGAACCTCCGCCTCTACGCCGATCTAGTAGGGTTTCTCATCCACCTGAGAGATACTACGGTTTTCTAGTTGATGGTGGGAGCGAGGATTGCATCATGGAAGATGATGACCCAACTAGCTTCGAGCAGGCCATCACGGGTAGGGAATCTATGAAATGGCTGGATGCAATGCGATCTGAGATGGAATCCATGTACACAAAAAAAGTATGGACTTTGGAATTTTCTCCTGAAGGGGTAAAACCTATTGGGGCCAAATGGATATTTAAGAAGAAACTTGGTGTAGATGGAAAAGTTGAGACTTTCAAAGCTAGACTTGTTGTAAAAGGTTTTCGTCAACGACCAGGTGTGGATTATGATTAAACCTTTTCTCCAATGGCTATACTTAAGTCCATCCGGATCCTACTTGCCATTGCTACATACTATGACTATGAAATCTGGCAAATGGATGTTAAGACCGCCTTTCTAAATGGTGATTTAGAAGAGAGTGTGTACATGACTCAGCCAGAGAGCTTCGTGGACAGTGGAAGCAGCAGGAAGGTGTGTAAACCGCTTAAATCCATCTACGGGTTGAAGCAGGTACCGCGGAATTAGAACATTTGTTTTGATGTCATAGTCAAAGAGTTTGAATTCGTCAAAAACGTAGATGAACCTTGTATATACAAGAAGGTGGAAGAGAGTAAGGTTGTCTTCCTCGTATTGTACGTGGATGACATACCCTTGATAGGAAATGATATTCCTATGCCGCACTCGGTCATGCTCTTCTTATCACAAAGATTCTCAACGAAAGATCTACGTGATGCCTCCTACATCTTGGGGATTAAAATCTATAGAGATAGATCTAAACAGATACTGGAATTGTCCCAATCCGGGTATATTAACACCATACTAAAGAGGTTTAGTATGGAAGAATCCAAGCGTGGGAATTTACCCACGATCTCAGGACTCACTCTCTCCAAAGAGATGTCTCCCAAGACTGATTTGGAGAGAGCTTGCATGCAAGGGATACCCTATGCTTCGGCAGTAGGCTCTTTCATGTATGCTATGCTATGTACCAGACCAGATGTAGCATACTCACTAAGTGTAATGAGTAGTTATCAAGAAGATCCAGAAGAGAGTCACTGGATAGCTGTGAAGAACATTCTCAAGTACTTGAGAAGGACAAAAGAGATGTTCTTGGTGTATGGTAACAGAGAACTATAAGTGGAGTCCTTTACCGTTTCGAGCTTCCAGAGTGATAAGGATGACTCTAAGTCATTCTTGGGATTTGTCTTTACCATCAATGGAGGGGCGGTTTCTTGGAAGAGTTCCAAACAGGAAACTGTGGCAGACTCGACGATGGAGACTGAATACATCGCTGCCAACGATGCTGCCAAAGAGGCTGTAAGGATGAAGAAGTTCATAAACAAATTTGGAGTGGTTCCGTCCATCGAGCATCCAATACCTTTGTATTGTGGTAACAATGGAGAAGTGGCTTTGGCCAAGGAACCCAGATCCCATCAGCGATCCAGGAATATTCTGAGGCGGTATCACTTGATTCGGGAGATAGTTGATCGCCGGGAGATCGAGGTCAGAAGAGTTGACACGAAGAACAACACAGCGGATCCACTCACAAAGGCCATACCCCAGATACAATTTGAGAGACTCTTCGGGATGTTGGGTATAAGATACTACAACAACTGGTCATAGTGTAAGTAGGAGATTGTTAGTTATGTATATGCCCTAGAGGCCATTATTGTACATGTGATGTATATTATAGTGGATGCTTGGATATATATAGAGATGACTTTCTCGATATGATAGTATGATATCTGGTTACTCTTTGTCTTAACATGTAGTTAGTATTTTGATACTGACTTGCTCTCACATGTTGATAAAGCCCATAGGATGTGTACTTGACTGCCAGGACTATGATGGAGATCATACTAGTGGGGCCAAGGGTAGTCCACAAGTACATCCTATAATTGTTCCTAGTCGAGGGTGTATCGAGACAGGGCATCGATATTCCAGAGTAGACCAGCGTATACGCATCTTGACCCATATGATGGGCGATGGATGATCCCACATCCATTGGTGTTTGACATCAAAGATGGTTGTTTCCCCCAATCAGAGCAAGGATCTTTTTGAATTTCAAAAATTCAAAATTTTGAAGCAACGCTTCAAATCCCGTGCGCTGCACGCAATGCGCCACGTGTCAAAAGCTGATACGGCAGCGTAGCGCCCAAGGCAGGGCACCCAATCAGAGCGAAGCTCTGTTTAAAACAAAAAAGTAAAGGATGCAACGTTTCAGTTGCGCAAACGCTGCGCTGCGTGAAATGTGTCTGCGCAGTTGCGCAAGCGCTGCACTACGCGACACGTGTCGGCGCAGTTGCGCAAGCACAACTGCGCATGCACAGTTGCGCAAGCGCTGCGCTGCGCGACACGTGTCTGCGCAGTTGCGCAAGCACAGTTGCGCAAGCGCTGCGCTGCGCGACACATGTCTGCGCAGTTGCGCAAGCACTGCAGTGCATGACACGTGTCTGCGCAGTTGCGCAAGCACAGCTGCGCAAGCGCTGCGCTGCGCGACACGTGTCACGCGCTGGGGAGTTGCGCAAAACAGAATGGAGATTTAAAGAAATCTTTTCTGTTCTTGTTAAAACAAGAAGATTTTCTTCTGTAAAGCAGAGGCCTTTGGATCAAAGATCCAACGGTGGGGAAAATTTCCCAAATCACTCAGAAAAAGATCTCTTTAAAAAAATTAACTAATTTATGGGCACTATAAAAAGGACCCCAGACCTCAATTCAAAAAAAAGAAGAAGAGGAGAGAACATTTTGTGAAAAATTGAACAGAGAAAACTCTGAAGAATTGGAGAGAAATCCTCAAGAACAAAGAAAAAGGTAGAAACCTTTAGAAAAAGAGAAAATTCTCTTATGAACAGATCATTGATCTGAGAACAAGATCTAGGATCTCTAATGGAAAGAAAAGAAAAAAAAATAATAAACATTGCTTTGCACTTCTTTTTATGAACCATTGGTTCTGAATCTAAAAGATTATCAAGATAACAGTGCCTTGCACCTTATATGAACCACTAGTTCTTTAGAAAACAAGAAAAAACTTGTTTTCTCTGATCTGAAATTGATCCAAAAGAATAAGAACAGTGCCCAACACTTGCCAAAACTGCGCTATTGTGCAAGCCGCCAGGAAGCGCCACGTGTCAGCAGTGCAGTAGCGCAGCGCACTAACGCAGCGCACTGCGCTGTTGCGCTTGCGCTCACCAGAACGTGACACGTGTCACCTCCACGAGCGCTTGCGCTCATTAATTGCGCAAAGTACTTGACAAGCTATGTGGGACACTGTCAGGGTATCTAATGCAATGCATTATTAAAGGGCAGAGCCCAATCAAATGTCCAAGACCAAATAAAAGTGGTGCACATTATTTTAAAAAGGCAGAGCCCAATTAAAAGTCTAAACAGACCAAAAATAATGCTATGCATTATTTAAAGGGGCAGAGCCCAATTGAGAGGTCCAATGGACCAAAACAAATGCTCTGCATTATAATAAAAAGGGCAGAGCCCAGTCAAAATAGGCATAAATAACCTGAAGTAATTCTATGCATCATTCTAAAAAGGGGAAAGCCCAAACAGTGGCCTAACAGGCCAAATGCAAACAAAATGTGAACATTTTCAACTGGACTTAGCCCAATTTTGGCCGTAAGTCCTTAAATAAAATTGACTGAGCACAACTCTCTCTTAAATCAATTTACATCCGGTTCAAGGGTACATCTCCGAACTCCTCTGACACCTATCGTTGTAATCCTTCAACGACGTCAGAGAGGTGATGGGTCCCGACGACCACACATCAAGATGGACTGCGGGGTCCTTAAACTCGTGGACCGGAACGTCCTTAAACTAATGTTGGACCGGAACGTCCTTAAACTAATGTTGGACCGAAACGTCCTTACATTAATGTCGGACCACCACGTCCCTAAACTGGAACATGGACCACCACGTCCCTAAACTGGAACATTGACCACCACGTCCCTAAACTGGAGCATCGACCGCAACGTCCCTAAACTACCTATGGACCGCAACGTCCCTAAACTACCTATGGACCACTACGTCCCTAAACTACCTATGGACCACTACGTCCCTAAACTGGAACAATAGAGCCTCCAAATTCTCTTTTGCCGGATCTAAACGATCCCGTTTAAGTTGATCTTAGCCCCCAAACATGGCTAACGTATCCTTAAACATTCAAACGGACTATAAAACTCCAAATCAACCTTGGTTCAAGGGTACATCTCTGAACTCCTCTGACATTTGCCGTTGTGATCCTTCAACGACGTTAGAGAGGTGATGAATCCCGATGGCCAGATATTAAATGGATTATCATGTTAAGTTGATCTTAGTCTCAAACAGGACTATCGTATCCTTAACGAACGTTTAAGTTGATCTTAGCCGCAACGCGACTAATGCATCCTTAAACTGAAAACATCAAACCCAAATCTAAGTAAATACGTATTTGGACTAATCCATGTCCTACAGGTGACGGCATTACTTAGTCTCCGTATACAATCCACGGGCAACCACAAACAAAACAAACACACACGACACGAAGTGAAATTTTGGAGAAGGAGAAAGTTGTTACCGCGATGCAGTAGCGTAATTAACTGCAGGGGCTTGCGCCTGCAGGGAAGAGCGTCCCCACAATCAAAAACCCCTCAAGCGAGGGGGAATCTGACGAAGTCCGCTACATCGGCCGCATCCGTCTAAACCTCCGATACACGGTGCCATAAATCAACTTGGCATCTTTGGAGAGGTGGACGGATAAAACCAAATAGCATCTGCCCCGAATCTCAGCGTCAAGACATCGCAGTCTTGTGCGCCGTCTTTCGGAGGGGAACAAATTCTGGCACGCCCAGTAGGACCTCTTCCTCTTTCCACTCCACACTTCGTGTGTCGTCCTCGCGAACCAATCGCGGTTTGTTAAATGGTTGCCTTCGGATTTGAAGTTACTAAGATTTGGTCTTTTGCCTGGCACAGAACTCAAGATTCAATGGCCTTTAACTGCACCAACTGCTCGAAATGCCACTGCAACGGACGCTCCACCTCACCGGGAGGTGTAGCATATGGGCCCCAAGAGGCTTCCTTCCTCGCTCTGCCGGTAGACCAGGTGACCCAAGCCACCACTGGCCTGTTCTTCGGGACCATGATCCCACCTACAAGCTTCTCTGCGCCAATACCTGCACCGAAAGTGAACAAAAAGTCGGTCTTCGACCGGCTCATTGCTACGACAACCCCTGTCAACGGGTCGCACAATGCCAAACCAACAGCCTCTGTTTTCACCAGGCTAGATCAGAACTCTAAATTGGCTGTCCCAAGAAAGGGAATAACTGCTGCTTCAGAAGTCATCAAGGCGGCTTCCCCTGTCAAAGAGTCAGTCTTTTCAAGACTGACGATTCCTGCCCCTGCTCGAGGATCCGTCTTCGACAGGTTGAATATCACCCCTCAAAAGACAACCTCAGTCTTTAAGAGGTTAACACCAGCGGCGCCTCATTCAGACAGGGGGCAAAAAGAAGATGTCTCAATCTCCAAGCCAGTCCCAACGGCTGGTCATGCTCGACGTCGCCATTGGCAACGAGTGAGGAAGGCAGGGGGCAACTCCCCCTTAGGGCTAACTCCACCGGCTCCAGTTGTGGAAGTCAACGCTGCTGTTCCAACTGGGAACAGCTTTGAACTGCTGAGGAGGGTACGGAAGAACTCTCCAACCGCTACACTGAAGAGATCTCCTCCACCTGCGGAGAGAGTTCCAGAAACGAAGCAAGAACAGCCCCATCAACGGCTGTCCTCAAGAATTTATACGGCTGTCCTCAAGAATTTATAAAGTTTGGAGGAGAGTTCAAGACTCCGTGATCGACCCGGATCACTCCCATCAACGAAAGAAGACGAAGGTGCAAAAAAGAAAAGACCGTCCTATTGAATAGCAAGGGACAACGATCGCAAGAGTGCCCACCGCAACGGCCCCTTCAACTTCAACGGCTCACAAAAGAAGAAGGCCAGAGAAAACCCCCGCACCAGCGACAAATATCAGAGGTGGTAAACCCAAACGCCCTAAGTCAGGCGGCATTATAGTTCATACCGTCTACGTGGCATCTGGTAAAGAAGATAGCCGCATATCTACGGGTCATTGACCGCTTACCCGATCAGTGACCAAGGCGCAGGAGCAACAGCAAAAGCTCCAAGAAATGATGAAAGCTATGGCCGCACTTACAGGGCCAAAAGAAAACCCTGAAACGTCCTCGGACGAATGTCAAGAGGAAGAAACCGACGCCGAATTCCTTCGTCGGATATTGGAGAAGAAGGACAAAGAGGCTGCTGAACAAGTAGCCAACATACAGCGTATGGGCCTCCTCTTCCAAGACATGATAGGGATGATGATACAACAAGATCCTCCGGCTGAAGAGCCCCTGATCGTCCTTGGAGACGATAGGGGAGAAACATCAAATCCCCCACCAACTCTGTCGATGGCTAAGGAGGATACAATCTCCAAAGCTGATTTGGACGAATACATCGCCCAGCAAATACGGGTTCATCATGCGACCGAAGCGGCCGGTCAGGTCATAAAAACGGGGCGGCCATATCCAAGTTGGTACGATCAAATCAAGTACCCGCCAGGTTATACGATTCCCAAGTTCCATGTCTACAAGGGGACGGGCAATCCTCACCAGCATGTTGCCCAGTTCAGGGTCCTCTGCGGCAACACCGGCGGTGACGACAAGCTGTTGCTTCGCCAGTTTGTTGGAAGCTTATCAGATACGGCATTCGAATGGTACTCTGAGCTCCCGAACGACTCTATCAAAACCTTCGCGGAGATGGAGCTGCTGTTTACTCAGCGTTTTGCAAGCGCCAGCGAACGTACCCCGATGACGGCACTAATTAACGCCAGGGTAAAGCCAGGCGAGACGTGGGTTCAGCACGCTATATGATGGCGGAACTTATGGTCGAAGTGTGAGCAGCGCATCGAAGAAGCTCCCACGGTGGGTATGTTTGTAGGAACCCTTGATCCGCAAGCAACCATCTCACAATTTATGATGTTTTTCAAGCCAACTACCTTCCAGGCCTTGATTGACAAACTAGCGCAAATGGATCAAATGGGCCATAAACCCGCTCTTCCAAAGCCGGACTCCCGAAATGATAAAGGCAAGGGAAAAGCGATCATCGTCGCTAATGCTCAATTACAACCGAGCGACTCGAAGCCGGTTGCTTATCAAAATAATATGCTCCCGTACGTACCCCTTGAGGATAGGATGGGACGTCCTTATTCCTTTCCCCGCGATAAAACGAGGAGGTTATTCGAGCTGGCATTGCGCAACAGACTCAAAAACCTGCCGGATCCAAAATGTCCGTTGCAACCAAGTGACGTCAACGAGCCCAACTACTGTCCTTATCATCGAGTACTAGGCCATCCGATCGAAGATTGCTACGTTTTCAAGAATTGGCTTGAAAACCAGTACCGACAGGCTAAGTTCGCGTTATCTGACAAATGGAAGGTGAATCCCCCACAGCCCCACACCTCTAAGGGGACGAATACGCCGGGGGCAACATGCTCCGTCATTGAAAAAGCTGCTTGGGAGGTTGTATTATCAGCCAAGACAAAGAGGATGCTAAACGATCTTCAGACATGTCCAGCGATCAAGTGGAAGAACCCGTTAGAACCGCAGGTCATTGAAGGGATGTTGAAGCCACGCCCAACTCCAAAGACCAATGGTGGTGGTTCAAGCACTTGCAGCCAGCCGTCAAAATCTTCGAAAAAGAAGAAAAAGAAATCTAAGAAGCCCGTGAAGCCTGGCGACAAGTGCACGGACTTACAAAAGCAAATTGACGCGCTGGATGAATACAACCAAAAGGCACGGACTCCTATTACACTCCAAGAGTTCCTCAATCACGTCTTTCAAGAAGAAGATGAGGGAGAGAGTTCATCGGATGAATCCGAGGAATATGTGGCGAGCTGTCATATGATTTCCCATTCGATCACGAACGATGAGGAGACTCCTTGCACCGAAAAGTTGGGGGCAGATCCTGAATCAAAAATTCTGGGGCCATCAGATGAGGTAATTGACGCATTCCTTAATGAAGCTCGGTTGAAAAGTAAAGCTGATCGAGAACGCGAGGCGGCTATATGTGAAAGGGCCAAGCGCCAGCGACTTGATGAAAGAGCTAAGACGATACCGTTGGAGCTAAACACCTCCGCTACCGACAAAAACCAATTCAAGATGAGGAAAAAGTTTTCTAAGGCCATATCAATGGGCATGAAGCTACCATCCTCCGAAGGAAAAATCACCGGTGAAATGGAAACGCACCCCTCCTATTGCTTATATCATCAGAAGGTTTCACACCCCACTCAAGAGTGCAAAGCTTTCGATAGATGGTGGCAAGGATATGTTGCTCATCGACAACACTTCAAGCGAGAGAAACGCAAAACTCATCGAGAGCAAAGAAATACGACCGAAGGGCTTAAAAGAACTGCTGGCGATTGTTGCATGGTTAACTCCGGCGGGTCACAAGTGCCTACATTCGGGAGCGATTCTGATGAGGAGCTGGAACTTGCCCCTCTCTTTAAAGAATCCACTTCGGGAAAAGAAGAAGAGCTGAAGGTCTGCGAAAATATCCGGCTGCGGAATTAGACGCTGCCTGAAAAGAACCTCGGACCCTCGAACAAAAAAGATAAAGGGAAAGAAAAGGCCTCTGAAGATATCGTCTTAGATGACCAAGTGGTGGAAGAGCTAAGCGCCAAGGACCCACCAAAGAAGAATAAGGTGGATTACAACGTCCTAGCGCATCTGAGGAAGCTACCGTCACAGCTCAGCATTCTTGACGCCCTTTTGTTATCAAAAGAAGCGAGAGATTCATTAATCAGGGCATTACAAGATCCGGGACAATTCCAAGCTTTCCTGGCTGAAGAAAAGATGAAGGATGAATTGGAGGAAGTGCATACGGCAGATGTCACCTTTGGTGATGAAGATCTTCTCCTTGGGACGTGCGAACACAATCGCCCTCTCTACGTCTCAGGATACTGCCATGATATAAAGATAGGCAAAATCCTGATCGATAACGGATCTTCTGTTAATCTCCTTAATGTGCGAGTGTTAAAAGAAATCTGCATGAGCGTCCAGCACCTTGCTTGGGACAAGATCACCATCTCCGGGTTCGACTCTCAATCGTCAAAGACTCTTGGATCTGTGATACTGACGCTACGCTTTGGGCTACTCATCACGGACATTAAGTTCCACGTCATAGACGCCAAGACATGCTACAACGTTTTGCTCGGTCGACCATGGTTACACGAGTACAACATCATCCCTTCTACACAACATCAGTGTATGAAATATTTTAAGGATGGTTTCGAGTATACCGTGACGGGAGAACTGAACCCGTTCTCTGTGAACGAGGTTCGCAAATATGAAGACGCCAAATACTTCTTACCGGATTTCGAAGACACAGAGAAGTGTCACAAGCCGGAGAATAAAACTAACGCTACCATCCCTGTCTTCGGCAGTGATACTGAGGAGGAAGAGGAGATAGTTTATTCGGGTCTGCCCCAACACAACAAGTCGGGACCATCGGCTCCTACGTTGATCTTTGGTAGCGACTCAGAAGATGAGATCCGTGTTGTATTCTCTGCTCGATCTTCCATACGAACGTCCGCTGGCGAAGAGCAAAGACTACAAGTCGCCATAGTGCCGCTTAAACACCAGAAAGAACTGGATGCACTTAATATTTACAACGTAGAAGAGCTACAAACATTCTACATCCCTCCCAGGCGAGAGCGAGAAAACAATTCTGTTTTACCGCTCTGAAGAAACCAAGGTAGAAAAAGAAATCTGGCATGGCGCGGATCCTACGCTCGACAGGCTTCAGCATATCCGTCTTCCCAGATATTATACAGAGGGTTTGAAGAAGCTATTGAAACGCCAGGGGATACCCTTCAAACAGACCGTTAGAAAGGCCAAATTCTATCGTCTGGAACGTCCCCGGGACTTAACGCAAACTGCCTAACGGGAGAATGGAAACAAGAGGGCTTGGATACATCCGGTCAAAGAAACGAGGGTTACTACCCGAATGCTACGCCGTGTATGACCTTGATGAAGAAGCGGATGCTCAATGGGAGGACGCTAATCCTAAGCCAGTGAAAGTTCCAGATACATAGGAGCCCGGTCCGTCGTTCGAAGAAGGAATGGACAAACTTATAAATAAAGCTTGTCAAAAAGTACGGGATGATCACAACAGCGAGACGGCCATCTACGAGAAAGCCAAGACGCAACGCCTTCTTCAACAGGCCGTGAAGGATGAAAATGCCTCTCCCTGTCAACCTGTTATAAAAAGGGCTCAGCGCAAAAGCAGAAATAAGTCGAAAAGCAAAAAAGGCTCTCAACAACAACAAAGCAGGGCTAAGAAGCCACGCAAACGGGAGTCAAACGTTATTGACCTATCCCTTATGAAGAAAATGGGTCGAGCATACTCGTTTCTGTGAGACAAGAGGAAAAAGATATTTGATCCTGCTCGAAAACATCAGATGCTTACACTGCCGGAGTCTAAACACCCCGAACAAGCAGGCGAAGTCTCACACCCTGACTATTGCTCTTATCACCGAGTGGTAGGGTACCCTCTCGAGGACTGCTTCACCTTCAAGAATTGGGTCGAAGATCAATATCAGCTTGGCAAGTTCGCTCTGTCCGACAACTGGAGGGTAACACCGCCATAAAAGCACGAGCCCAAGGCCACGAAAGAAGAACCAGTCCCGCATTGGGATTGGAAGCGAATCCGTACTTGTCACATGATTACAATATTAAAAGAAGAGCCCGAGGACATAGATGAGCTCCCTTGGTGCTTCGAAAACAACAACGATGGGGTGATCTCAGAATTCCCACCAGCGCCAAAAGAGCTGGAAGATGGAATCCATACCACTGCAGATAACCTTAAGAAAATTGAGTTGGGAACGGCAAATAACCCGCGACCGACATTCATCAGCGAGCTGCTATCTGAAGAGAGGGTGGCTGCGTTAAAAGACGTGCTTCTACAACATAGAGATTGCTTTGCGTGGAACTATTCTGAAATGCCGGGATTAGATCCAGAAATTGCTGTGCATAGGTTGGCAATATCTCCGGACGTCAAGCCAGTCAAACAGGCGCTGAGAAGAATGCGGCTCGAGCTTGAGATGAGCATCAATGCTGAGGTCAAGAAGCTGATCGACTCTGGCTTCATCCAGGAAGTTCAATGCCCTGAATGGATCGCCAACATCGTCCTGGTGATGAAGAAAAATGGGACGGTGCGCATATGCGTGGATTTTCGGGATCTCAATAAAGCCTGCCCAAAGGATGATTTCCAGGTGCCGGTCACCGAACTGATGATAGACAATACATCCACTCATGAGGTTTTCTCCTTCATGGATGGCTCATCAGGGTATAATCAGATAAAGATGCATCCCGAAGACCAGAAGCACACCGCCTTCAGGACCCCTCTAGGGATATTTTGTTATAAAGTAATGCCCTTCGGTTTAAAGAATGCCGGTGCCACTTATCAAAGGGCCATGACGAAGATCTTCGATGACCTTATACACGAAATCGTCGAATGCTATATCGACGACCTCGTTGTTGAAAGAAAATCATATGAGGAATATCTCGAGCATCTGAAGACCGTATTTCAACGCCTTCGGCAATACAACTTGAAGATGAACCCGCTCAAGTGTGCATTCAGAGTTTCCTCGGGCAAATTCTTAGGATTCATCGTCCGACACCGGGGTATCGAAATAGATCCGTCCAAGATCAAGGCGATCATGGAAATGCCTCCGCCGAGGACTCTCAAACAGTTGCGGTCTCTCCAAGTGAAGCTCGCATACATACGGCGATTTATAGCCAACCTTTCAGGCAAGTGCCGTCCCTATAGCCACCTGATGAAGAAGGGAACCCCGTTCGTCTGGGATCAAAAATGCCAAAGCGCACTAGACGAGATCAAGCAGTACCTGCAAAACCCTCCAGTGTTGGCTGCTCCAGTTAAGGGAAAGCCTCTCATTCTTTACACGACCGCCCTCGAAGGTTCTTTAGGCGCATTATGGGCACAAGAGAACAACTAAAGGAAAGAAAGAGCACTCTACTACTTAAGTCGAGTTCTACTGGGGGCAGAAAGCAACTACTCCCCCATTGAAAAACATTGCCTGGCGTTGATCTTCGCGATAACAAAGCTCAGGCACTATGCGTTGGCGCATGAGGTCCGTCTCATTTCAAAGGTGGACCCCTTTAAATACTTGATGTCAAAGGACATATTGACGGGACGACTCGCTAAATGGGCCCTACTCTTGATGGCGTTTTCGATAATGTATCAACCTCTCAAGGCAGTGAAAGGCCAGGCCATCGCCGACTTCCTCGCTGAGCATCCCATACCCGCCGATTCTCCTCTAAATTGCGATCTTCCAGACGAACATGCGTTTGATGCGATCGACGGTGGTGATACCCGATGGGAGCTCTATTTCTATGGAGCATCTTCCGTAAAAAAGGGCAAACAAAGTACCCCTATAATCAAATCGGGGGTAGGACTCATCTTTGTAACTCCACAAGGAGGGATAATGCGCTTCACTTTCTCCTTAACAGAGCCTAGGACAAACAATGAAGCCGAATACGAAGCTCTGATAGCAGGCCTCGAGATCGCCATCGACATGGGAATTGAAAATCTCCTCATATATGGAGATTCCCAACTGGTCGTTAGTCAAGTAAACGGCGACTAACAGACATGCAAACCAGAATTGGTGAAGTATGGCGAAAAGGTGACCCAAATCCCCTCCTACAATTTGGAAAACATACCACGCGCGGAAAACAGCAAAGCAGACGCATTAGCCAAATTTGCTAAAGAACTGGCTGACGAAAACCTCGATGACGTTAGAATCGTGGTGCAAAGCCGTTGGGTGCTTGCCCCAGCAGAAATATCTCCGAAATCATCCGAAGAAAAAGGAGAGAGCGAGCAGACGACCCTGCAAGTAAAAGACTGGGAAAATACCGAGGATTGGAGAGAAGTCTTCATAGATTACTTCAAGTCCCACCGATTGCCTGAAGAAGCGTCCACAAGACATCAGCTCATAAAACGAGCTCTGTCTTTCGCCTTCGTCAATGATACTCTATACAAGAGGTCATTTGATTCTCTGTGGCTGAGATGCTTAGGACCTGACGAAGTGAGAAGGGTCGTCCAGGAAGTTCATGACGGACTCTGCGGTTCTCACCAAGCAGGCCCAAAGATGAAGTTGAAGATCAAACGGATGGGCTACTACTGGTCCACGATGATTCAAGATTGCCTCGAATATGCGAAGCAATGCCACTCATGCCAAATTCATGGGGACTTCATCCATCAGCATCCAAATCCACTACATCTAACGGTGGCTAGCTGGCCGTTCGAAATGTGGGGAACTGATATAGTCGGCCCCATCGAACCTGCATCGTCCAGAGGACATCGTTTCATCATAGCGACGACTGATTACTTCTCCAAATGGGCAGAGGCAGTACCGCTGAGGGAAGTAAAGACGGAGAATATCCTCCACTTCTTCAAGACGCACGTCATATATCGGTTTGGAACTCCATGATGGATCATCTCCGATAAAGGGCCAGCTTACAGAAGCCACAAGATCAGTCGCTTCATGCAGCAGCATAATATAGACTGGAGATATTCTTCAGTTTACAATCCGCGAGGTAATGGTTTAGCTGAAGCCTTTAACAAGACCTTGACAAAAATCATAAAGAAAACGGTATCCCGAAATAAGAAGGACTGGCACGAAAGATTGCAAGAAGCTCCTTGGGCGTATCGAACTACATTTAAAACGGCCACAAACACAACGCCGTACGCGTTGGTATTTGGGACGGAAGCAGTACTCCCCCTCGAGATAGAGTTACCCTCTCTACGAGTGGCAGTCCATTACGAGCTAACGGACGAAGAAAATGCTCACCTTCGGCTTGAGGAGCTTGATGCCCTTGATGAAACCCGGCTCATAGCACAGCAAAATCCAGAAGCTTATAAAGAAAAGATGACGCGCTCATATGAAAGATTGACCCGACCGAGGACATTCCGCAAAGGCGAACTCGTGCTAGTGGTCAAAAGGCCTATGATCCCCAATCGCGCCAAGCGGGGAAAATTCGAGCCAAACTATGAAGGCCCATACATCATAGATAAGGTCTACCAAGGTGGGTCCTATCTACTCATGGACATGCACGGTGAAAGACCTTTCAGGCCAATAAACGGTTGCTTCCTAAAGAAATACTATGCTTAATGAGCCACAGCCTAGGTCAATGATAGATGACGACGACTATGTCCGCTCGCTATCTTCCTAAGCTCAAGCTTTATAAGCAGTAGCCAGCCTCTCAACGCCGGACCGAAATGTCCTTAAACTAATAGTGGACCGAAACGTCCGTAAACTAATACCGCAGCATCCTTAGGCTAATGAGATGAATAAAAAAATAATAAATAAATAAATAAAGAAAAAATATAATAAATAAAAACGGTATGTCCATAAGCAAAAAAGGGCACGGATGAAAACCCGAAAGGGCTCCGTGAGTAAAAACAGCAGGGCTACCGGCGAGTGTTCGTGAAAACCCGAAAGAGCGCGACCTCGTAATAAAAAAGAGAAAAAGAAAATAAAAAGAATAAAAAAAAACGGTATGTCCATAAGCAAAATGGGCATGGATGAAAACCTGAAAGGCTCCGTGAGTAAAAACAGCAGGACTACCGGCGAGTGTTTGTGAAAACCTGAAAGGGTGCAACCTCGTTAAAGGACACTTACAGGGTCCTCTCGACCTTGTAAGGAGAAACCACCCGCTTGAGATCCTTACGACTCACAAAGGAGCAACATACTTAGGGAGAAAATACACTTGCGAGATCCTCACGACTCGTAAGGAGAACTCTCTTATGGGACCCTCACGGCTCATAGGATTTGAAAGTCTTAAGTTACAGAGACCTCAACCTGTGCTTAAGCAATCCCCACAATTTCCGATATTGCCCTACAAGTGGTTCAACACTGACCCTTGTATACAATCCACGGGCGTGAATAAACATTTCCCTAGCCAAGTCTCATCCGTGACTGGGGATATGTTCGTATGGTGAACGACCCTTGTAAATCCTCTCGATTTACAAGGAGAAAACCCTCCTGTAGGATCCTTATGACTTACAGAGGAACATGCACTTAGGAATCCTCACGATTCCTAAGGAGAAAATACGCCTACAAGATCCTCACGACTTGTAGGGAGAAATACCTTTGTGAGACCTTTACGGCTCATGAAGTTAAAAGCCTTAGTCGACAGCGCCTTAACCCTGTTCACTAAGCTACCTTTGTTCGACATCGGCGGAGGCAAATGATGATTCTCTCCTGGCAATATCCCAGTTGTAGCGGTGCTGATGCCAAAATCGGTGTCTAATTCCAGGTTTACGGCGGAAATCCAATAGGCCGCACATGCATCCAAAATAGCCGAAATGATTGGGCAACTTGCAATAAAAAGCAGCAAGTAAAAATGTGTGCATGCAAAATAGCCGAAATGATTGGGCAACTCACAATAAAAAAACAGCGAGTAAGAATAAAATAAATAGCTAAAATGATTGGGCACCGCGAAAAAATAGCCGAAATGATTGGGCAATCGCGACCATCGCGATATAAAAGCTGAAATGATAGAGCATCGCGGAAATAAAACAAAAAAAATGATGATAAAACTTTGGCCCTACAGTTAAGATCACATCGATCCCTGTATACAATCCAAGGGCATAAACAAAGAGGGAACCATACTTTCCCAACAGACTCCGCCAGAAGACGAAGCCAAACCTCGACGGTTCATTCCAACTCCGAAGAAACCAGTGTCTTCAGCAAACTCCTCGACTCACGGATACAAACACTCCTTGACGAGAGCCTTCTGATCCGCGTCGACTCGCAGAGCCACCAGTGCCTCCGTGGGAAATTCTCGACTCGTTTCAAACCCCAAGGAAACAAATAATCCTTGGCGCTTAGGAAACAAATAATCCCTAGCAAATTCCTCGACTCACGGATACAAACACTCCTTGACGAGAGCCTCCTGATCCGCGTCGACTCGAAGAGCCACCAGTGCCTCCGTGGGAAATCCTCGACTCATTTCAAACCCCAAGGAAACAAATAATCCTTGGCGCTTGGGAAACAAATAATCCCTAGCAAATTCCTCGACTCACGGATAGAAACACTCATTGACGAGAGTCTCCTGATCAGCGTCGACTCGCAGAGCCACCAGTGCCTCCGTGGGAAATCCTCGACTCGTTTCAAACCCCAAGGAAACAAATAATCCTTGGTGCTTGGGAAACAAATAATCCCTAGCAAACTCTTCGACTCACGGATACAAACACTCCTTGACGAGAGCCTCCTGATCCGCGTCGACTCGCAGAGCCACCAGTGCCTCCATGGGAAATCCTTGACTCGTTTTAAACCCCAAGGAAACAAATAATCCTTGGCGCTTGGGAAACAAATAATCCCTAGCAAACCCCTTGACTCACGGATACAAACACTCCTTGACGAGAGCCTCCTGATCCGCATCGACTCGTAGAGCCACCAGTGCCTCCGTGGGAAATCCTCGACTCGTTTCAAACCCCAAGGAAACAAATAATCCTTGGCGCTTAGGAAATAAATAATCCCTAGCAAACCCCTCGACTCACGGATACAAACACTCCTTGACGAGAGCCTCCTGATCCGCGTCGACTCGCAGAGCCACCAGTGCCTCCGTGGGAAATCCTCGACTCGTTTCAAACCCCAAGGAAACAAATAATCCTTGGCGCCGGGGAAACAAATAATCCTTAGCAAATTCCTTGACTCACGGATACAACCACTCCTTGATGAGAGCCTCCTGATTCGCGTCGGCTCGCAGAGAAACTAGTGTCTCTGTGGGAAAATTCCCGATTCGTCTCAACTTGCAAAATGAAGCCTCAGGCAGTAAGGATTTAAAAAAAAAACTTGCTTCCTGAACAATGGGACCCTGCAAGTCGATCTAAAATGGTCTCTTGCCTACTATTCACGGGTCTCACTCTCCAAAATTGAGTTTCGATAAGGAGGGAAACAACCGCTTACGGATCCTCTCGACTCGTAAGAGGGAAAAATTCTCTTATAGGATCCTTACGACTTATAAGAAAAAATCACACTTAGGAATCCTCACGATTCCTAAGGAGAAAAACCCACCTACGAGATCCTCTCGATCCGTAGGGAGAAAAGTCTCTATGAGACCCTCACGGCTCATAGAGTTGAAAAGTCTTAGGCGGCAGATCTGAACCTGCAGCCTAAGCCATCGCTATCTCTTGGAGAAATTAAGTTATCTGCCAATTAGGTTTATCGAGACATCATGCTGAGAAGGGAGAAAGCAAAGAAATAGTACAAGACATTGCAAAAAGGAATGTGTATCTTTATTCATAAATTCAATCAAAATACAAGGCGAATCATATAAAGAACAAAGAATGTATATATACTATGAAAAATTACAAGTGTGTAAATGATACAAAATGTGCAGGGAGAAGGAAGCCTCTTGAATAGCTCTATCAATTGCTCACGTACTTCCTTCCACGCCTTCTCTTGATCAGCCGCTACCGCCAGTTCGGCCTCTACTTGAGCCCGCTGCTGCATGAAGGATGCAAGCTGTTCCCCAACGACTTGCTGAGCTGCTTCACGGCCTCGGGTATCATGCTCGGCGGCATCAAGCTTCTGCTTCAGTGCTAGCCCATTAGAGATACGCTCCAGAAGGCCCTCAAAGACAGCTTTCACCTCGGCAACATTCGTCCTAACTTCAGCGCGCAGGCGAGCAGCTGCGCTTTAAGATTCCTGACGTTCCTTCAACTGTAAAGCTGCTTCTTGCTCCAAATGGCAGAAATAAGAAGTGCTTTGCTCAAGCCAAGCTGTCCGTTGGGTGCTTATGGCCAAAACTTCAGGAGAAGGACGCGTCGACTCCAACCGATGTAGGCAGGCCTCGATCTCTCTGCAGTGGTTAACCCAAGATTCGACGACGCCTTCGTTGTGAAAGTTTACGAGCGCCGCCAACATTGGGTTAACTTACACAGCGAAATCTACGGCAGAGGGGAGAGCGTCCGTGTTAAGCTCTTCGATAGACTCGCTCAGCATGCCCAAACTCATCACGGCACCCTTTGAAGATGGACGTTTCAAGAAAGGGCCTGCCGGTGAAAGGACACGAGACTCAAGAGGGACCAGAGCCGGAACGATAGATGCAAAACAAAACATAGTTAAACGATGGTTCAATAGATGTTGAAGAGTCATCAAAAAGGAAATTTACTATACCAGCTGCAACGGGCGGCAAAGCCGGAAAGGCCGGTGGCGTGGCAGGTCTTGCGTCCCCTCCTTCGATTTGTGGCACTACAATAAGGAAGAGGAAAAGTCAGAAATAATCCCATTGCTAAAAAAAAGGAAAAGAAAGATATCGAAATGAAAATATACTCACCAGCACCACTAGAGGGAGAAGCGAGTTCGGATGGGAAGGAGAAGTGTGGGAGCAACACTTGATATAGATGATCAAAGAGCACTCCTGAAAAGACACAGTGGTACGACGTTAGTACATAAGTTACGCGGTTAAAAGATAAACTAATGAGTCGCAAATCCATACCTTCCAACAACCGCGATAGCACAAGGGAAGGCTGGGAGGTGACCACCGCCAAGGCAGTAGTTAACGGTGCTCTTTCGAGCAATGGAGCATCGGCGTTGGCTGCATCTGCGTTAAAAACAAAGACAAACTTATTAGAAAAGATCGCAAGATATAAAAAAAGAAGGATAATAACTCAAAATTTACCCGACGAGCTGCCGGCCGAAGCTGAGGCAATTCCCTCCTCCATCGACATGAGGCCACCGCCCGTGGCCTCATCACCCGACTCAATGGAAACCGTTGTCGTGCTCGCAAGCCCTGGAGACGGTGGGGGACCACAGACGAGGAGGGCTATGATTGGAGCATTGCCAGATTCCTGGAAGGAGCGATTGGCTAGTCCTCAGGAATCGTGGCCACCTCACCCGCTACTCCCTCTGGTTTAGTGGTCACGGTTGTCTCGTCCACCGTCACCACGAGGTCGCCAGCCTCAAGCGCCTCGCCCACCATTACCCTCGGCTCGGTTATAACGATCATTTCATCTGCCGCCACTTCAGGTTCGGCATCAATGACCCTTTCGGCTGCAGATCCCCCAAACACTGTTTCAGGCCCCGTAGCCCCAACGACGTTGCTCACCGTCAGCTCGGGTTCGGCAGGCACCGCCTCCTCTGTTTCCCTGGGTTCAATGGTCTCCGCCTTCCCCTCGGTCGGACTTGGCCCTGCAAGATGGGATACATAAGAACTGATGGCTTTATAATTCTTACAACAAGGTTCTGAAAGAAATGCTACCTGAAGAGGATTTATCATTTGCACTTCGAACCGCGCGCGCCACTTGCCTGCGAGCAGTAGATAGGGCGACAGGGGCCTCTTCGGAGGGAGTATCAGCGCGAGGGATGGTGCTAGGGCACGCTCCCATGGCCAAAGCAGCTCTGTGCGCCTTTGCTTCGCGTCTCAACCGCTTCCTCTCCTCCCGAGCCGTTGAGACGGATGCCACCAGAGCCTCTTTAATTGAGGCGTCTTCATCCGTGAATAGGGATGCCTCCAAATTTTTCAAGGCATCCCTCGTCGTTTTGTCAAGTCGAGGCTCTTGCAGCAGCCCCGACGAGACCGGGACTTCAGTAACAGGCTTGGGGAGGATCCCCACATCAACTGATATAGCCCCTGCAAAGAAACAAAGGAAGAAGGTTAGGTTGACAATCAGAAGAGATAACAAATTTTTCTTATAAAAGAAAAGGGGGTGGGACGTACCAACGCCTGCTATAGCACGTTTCTCCTCCTCCTCTTGGAAAGTTTTCAAAGAGGTAGCAATAACTTCTTCGGTAGAGACACCTGTTGAAAATGGGGAAAGTATTAGTAAAAAAAATAATAATGATAAAAAGTGCAATAAAGTAACGAAGAAAGCGGCTAATGGTTACCTGACTCAGCGAGTTTACTTAACATCGCTTTGAGCCTCGCCGATCGCTCCGAAGCTGCAATGGCGGCCGCCAAATTGGTGTCTGCGGGGTCTACCAAGAAGCCCTTTTTGCTGCCATATTCACTTATTCCTTCATTGAGAGGAGCCTCAGGCTCTAAGCTGAGGATCGCATCGAGGGAAAGGATGGACTTCTTCTTCTTTTGCCCGCCAGCTCAAGATGCACCTGGAATTGATTTGCGCTTGGCAGTCACCTTAGGGCGACGGGTCCCTATATCCGCTCCTGCGCCGGACTCTGGCGATATTACATTAACCGTCTTTGTGGGAGCACGGGGCGCCGGTGGTGCATTCACCATAGCAGGCAGCGGCAATCCACGCGGGGGGCTCAACACGCGTGGTCAATCGACTCCGGTATGTTTTAACGGAGGAATGACCAGAATCCTTGGCTTCAAGGGGGCCTTGTGATCACTGCCACGAGGCGCACCCCTACGGTCAACCCGCATCCGCTTCTCCATTAAGATAACTGGGCCCATCGCATCCGCATACCAAGCTACGTACGTATTGAGCATCTTGGGGGCATAGGTGGGTTCGCTGATAAAGAAATAGGAACCTGTTTTAAGCCGTGTGAAATGGTGCATCGCAATCTTTATCCCCTCTCGGCTGACTACGGTCTTTTCCAAGAAAGCTTCCATCGGGATCCCTTGGTTGTAGCTCGATTGCTGCGCGAATCGGTGCGGGTTATACCTCATAAACAGTGCTGTCTCATTCTTCCTAAACACTAGATAGCCCGGCCGAATGGAGTACAGGTGGAGGATTTCCCGAGCCTTCAATACCGAAGCCCCGTCCTTAAAATCATCGCGCAGTGGCACCACTGACTTAGTGGTCTCTGAGCCTATGGTTATGACCTTATCCACAAAGGAAACCTTCGCTCCGACCAGATATGGACGAAGGAGCAGCCCCCTAGACTCCTGCGGGGATGCAACCACAATTGAAGCACCGACCAACCACATGACTCTCGGGAGTCTGCATTTCTCAAAGAACGGAGGAATCTTATGGGCACCAAACACCCCTTGCACAAGCATCTCCATCCAGGAGGTGAAATAGTGCATCGGGAAGTTAGCAGGCTGTACCCCAGGCTCATTAGCGTCCGCCGCTACGCTAAGTCCATTGTAAAGGTAAGCCAGCCCGGCGATTCCTACCGATAACTGCAAACCAGCCACCATCCGATGTGCTGGGTAAAAGACAGAGGGCCGCATGTGGCGCGGGTGCATGGGGAGCGCAAAGCTGCATAGCCACAAGCCCAAGAACCCAATAAAAAAGGTCTCCTCATCCATGCCTGGGACGGCGATTTCGGAGAACGGGACGATGGCAGTGCTGGGGAGATAAAAGTCCCTTTGATCATTCTCCGATACGGGTCGGAGGTCCAAGCCGAAACCAAAAGGGTCATCGAGCTGGGCGAACTTCTTACCTCGCTCTGATAGGAACTCCGGGCGAATGAAGCGGGCAATAAAATCTGCGAAACTGATGCCCCGGTCGCCCGATTCTAGATGGAGTCCTTCATAAATCTCCAACACTTTCACCAAGCCTGGATACTGATGCTGAATGGCGTTCTCCGGAGTCAGGTCAAACACCAGCGGCTTGGTGGCAAAGACGTATTCGTCAGGAGGAAGCAGCTCCTCGTAGTGCTCCCCCCTCATTGGTAGACCCGAGACTTCAGCAAACTCCTCCAAGGAGATGGAGACCTCCCTGTCCGTCATCAGGAATGTGTGGGTGGGGATATTCCATTGTTCGAGAAAGGCCTTAATCCACCACGTTGGAGGAGAGGAATACTCGAAGAGCGAGACGTAGACAGCCGAATACAATCCAATCTTCGTTAGATGAGTCCTTTTCGCCGACAAGATGTATCGGGTCCACTGCAAGTATCCGGCGGGCGGTCGCGGCACCAATCCAATATTGTAGGCATGTCCCCAAGGGCGTGCTTCACCCTGACAGATTCGCCTTCCTAAAATATCTATTGCCGGCGGCGGCTGCACGGAAATAGCACCAATTGCGGGTTGGAGGAGGTCATCCGAGTTCCAATTTTTAACCTCCACGGCATACTTCACCGGGGGTTCGTCCGCATAGGGGATTGAAGTTATGGGCTCAGACAGCGTGGCGGAACTGAAACTGCGACGACCTTGGATGATTTCAATGTACCACTTTCCCCACAAGTGAAGGTTTTTGTGCTCGGGGTCGTGATCCTTAATAAAAGTGAGCGCCACCCGGTCCACTGGTGCATGGGGAAACCCTCCCTCCGAGCGAACAAATGGGAAAGACAAGTTGGCAGACATGTTTCCTGTAGAAAGACAAAAATAACCGTTAGTGTTCTAACGCTTGGCATTTTAAAATCTTACTCCACACTGTGATGCAATGGGTAGGGGACCAAAGAGGGACCCATAAAATCTGGATGACGGTGCATCATTTAATAAGACAATCCCATCATTAGATGAGACTGTCAATTCATGAAAAAGATCCACAAGAGAATATCCTCATTGATGGGAAATCCCTAGAGACAAGGAGAAAATCTCCTCTTTTTTAGAGCAAAGTTCTGTCACAGAGTGACATTTGTCAAACTCTAGTCTCAGGGGAACAAGATTCCTCAAAAGAGCATAGCTTTGTGGTAATAATGGAAAGATCCATCAATTTTTCTTAACACTTAAAAGAATTAAAATTTTTAAATCTTGAAAAATCTAGAAAAACTTATAAAAAAAAATCTTCATTTTTCAGATCTAAAAAGATCTACATTTGATCCAAGAGCAAAGCTCTGTTCATGGGGTTAAAACCTATGGACAAGATCTCTGTAGATCTGTAAGTTTTTGAGAGCAAGGCTCTGTTGATGAAACCCTGAAAGGTTTTTTTTTCTTTAGATCAAAGATCTATAAGAGCAAGGCTCTGTTAATTAAATTTAATTTAATTTAAATTACCTAGAGTGATTCTAAGTTCTGAACTTTGAAGTTCTTGGGGAAAGAACAAGAGCAAGGCTCTGAAAGTTCTTAAGCAAGAGCAAGGCTCTGAGAATCAAAATTCTTGAAAGTTGTAAGAATTTTCTAAGGACCAAGGGTCCTATTTATAGGCGCCTGCGCCCCTACAACTTATCAGTTGATCCAAAGGCTGGGATCTTGCCACCGCTGCACTCACGTGCGCGCCACGTGAGCGCAACGGTGGGGGGGGGCATTTGTTTCCCCCAATAAGAGCAAGGCTCTGTTTGAATTTCAAAAATTCAAAATTTTGAAGCAACGCTTCAAATCCCGTGTGCTGCGCGCAATGCGCCACGTGTCAAAAACTGATACGGCAGCGCAGCGCCCAAGGCAGCGCACCCAGTCAGAGCGAAGCTCTGTTTAAAACAAAAAAGTAAAGGAAGCAACGTTTCAGTTGCGCAAACGCTGCGCTGCGTGACACGTGTCAGCGCAGTTGCGCAAGCACAGCTGCGCAAGCGCTGCACTACGCGACACGTGTCGGCGCAGTTGCGCAAGCACAACTGCGCACGCACAGTTGCGCAAGCGCTGCACTGCGCGACACGTGTCTGCGCAGCTGCGCAAGCACAACTGCGCAAGCACAGATGCGCAAGCGCTGCGCTGCACGACACGTGTCTGTGCAGCTGCGCAAGCACAGCTGCGCAAGCACAGCTGCGCAAGCGCTGCGCTGCGCGGCACGTGTCACGCGCTGGGGAGTTGCGCAAAACAGAATGGAGATTTAAAGAAATCTTTTCTGTTCTTGTTAAAACAGGAAGATTTTCTTCTGTAAAGAAGAGGCCTTTGAATCAAAGATCCAACGGTGGGGAAAATTCCCCAAATCACTCAGAAAAAGATCTCTTTAACAAAATTAACTAATTTATAGGCACTATAAAAAGGACCCCAGACCTCAATTCAAAAAAAAGAAGAAGAGGAGAGAACATTTTGTGAAAAATTGAACAGAGAAAACTCTGAAAAATTGGAGAGAAATCCTCAAGAACAAAGAAAAAGGTAAAAACCTTTAGAAAAAGAGAAAATTCTCTTATGAACAGATCATTGATCTGAGAACAAGATCTAGGATCTCTAATGAAAAGAAAAGAAAAAAAATAATAAACAGTGCCTTGCACTTCTTTTTATGAAATATTGGTTCTGAATCTAAAAGATTCTCAAGATAACAGTGCCTTTCACCTTATATGAACCACTGGTTCTTTAGAAAACAAGAAAAAACTTGTTTTCTCTGATCTGAAATTGATCCAAAAGAATAAGAACAGTGCCCAGCACTTACCAAAACTGCGCTATTGCGCAAGCCGCCAGGAAGCGCCACGTGTCAGCAGCGCAGCAGCGCAGCGCACTGCGCTGTTGCGCTTGCGCTCACCAGAACGTGACACGTGTCACTTCCACAAGCGCTTGCACTCATTAATTGCGCAAAGTACTTGACAAGCCATGTGGGACACTGTCAGGGTATCTAATGCAATGCATTATTAAAGGGCAGAGCCCAATCAAAGGTCCAAGGGACCAAATAAAAGTGCTGCACATTATTTTAAAAAGGCAGAGCCCAATTAAAAAGTCTAAACAGACCAAAAATAATGCTATGCATTATTTAAAGGGGCAGAGCCCAATTGAGAGGTCCAATGGACCAAAACAAATGCTCTGCATTATAATAAAAAGGGCAGAGCCCAGTCAAAATAGGCATAAATAGCCTGAAGTAATGCTATGCATCATTCTAAAAAGGTGAAAGCCCAAACAGCGGCCTAACAGGCCAAATGCAAACAAAATGTGAACATTTTCAACTGGACTTAGCCCAATTTTGGCCGTAAATCCTTAAATAAAACTGACTGAGCACAACTCTCTCTTAAATCAATTTACATCCGGTTCAAGGGTACATCTCCGAACTCCTCTGATACCTATCGTTGTAATCCTTCAACGACGTCAGAGAGGTGACGGGTCCCGACGACCACATATCAAGATGGACTGCGGGGTCCTTAAACTCGTGGACCGAAACGTCCTTAAACTAATGTTGGACCGGAACGTCCTTAAACTAATGTCGGACCACCACGTCCCTAAACTGGAACATGGACCACCACGTCCCTAAACTGGAACATGGACCACCACGTCCCTAAACTACCTATGGACCACTACGTCCCTAAATTAGAACAATAGAGCCTCCAAATGCTCTTTTGCCGGATCTAAACGATCCCGTTTAAGTTGATCTTAGCCCCAAACACGGCTAACGTATCCTTAAACATTCAAACGGACTATAAAACTCCAAATCAACGTTGGTTCAAGGGTACATCTCTGAACTCCTCTGACATCTGCCATTGTAATCCTTCAACGATGTTAGAGAGGTGACGAGTCCCGATGGCCAGATATTAAATGGATTATCACGTTAAGTTGATCTTAGTCTCAAACAGGACTATCGTATCCTTAACGAACGTTTAAGTTGATCTTAGCCACAACGCGACTAATGCATCCTTAAACTAAAAACACCAAACCCAAATCTAAGTAAATACAGATTTGGACTAATCCACGTCCTACGGGCGACGGCATTACTCAGTCTCCGTATACAATCCACGGGCAACCACAAACAAAACAAACACACACGACACGAAGTGAAATTTTGGAGAAGGAGAAAGTTGTTACCGCGATGCGGTAGCGTAATTAACTGCAGGGGCTTGCGCCTGCAGGGAAGAGCGTCCCCACAATCAAAAACCCCTCATGCGAGAGGGAATCTGACGAAGTCCGCTACATCGGCCGCATCCATCTAAACCTCCGATACACGGTGCCATAAATCAACTTGGCATCTTCGGAGAGGTGGACGGATAAAACCAAATAGCATCTACCCCGAATCTCAGCATCAGGACATCGCAGTCTTGTGCGCCGTCTTTCGGAGGGGAACAATGGTGTACGGGTGCTCAGTGGAGACTGGGTACACTGAACGGACTCGACGAGAACTCCTAGTTGGTATTATACCTATCGTCAGATAGCAGTTCTCTGGTGACACTAGTATAGGTTAGTCTTTAGGCCCGAGATCGTCATAAAGTCTTGTGTGATTCCCACCGTACTTTGATTTCCACCTTACCATGTTCAAGAGAACATGCAAAACGGTGTCTTTTGGGTACAACCCCAAATCATATTGAGGTAATGAGCGATAGGAGGGGATTTGTCTCTCCTAGTATAGGGAGTTGATGTTGCGCTGTGCTCGATTGGCTATAACTGGAATTCCCTGGACAAGGTTGATATGGAGATTTACTAGTACGTGTTATCATTAGTTTTTCGACCCGTTATGAGCCTCACATCGGCACGACTTATCGGTTACTTGGGTCTAACATTTACCACCCCTAAACTGGATATGCAACATATCAGACAAAGAGACCGGACAGTACGGTAGTATTACTGTCAGGCTTTACAAGAGTTAGAGCGGGCTTTCTTGTTGATCTTCTGATCGCTCAATACCCGGGTGGCCGTTACGTTTAACTGACCACTGACAACTTATGGGTGACTGATATGATCATCACCTACTGCCGGCGTATTGACGAGTCTTTAGAGTCTTACACAGAGGTTTCTTGGCTCAGGCAAAACGGAGTAGGAGCACATATATGATATGTGCGGGACCGAGATTGATACGCGTATGTGATACCTTATTATATTCTCGCGATATGTGATATCGGCCGGTTACATGTGATATTGATTCGATGAAATGATACATATTATATTAGTCGGTTATATGAGATATAGCCGGATTATTAAATCAAGTTTTGATTTAATAATTTAATATATAATTATATATTTGATATATTAAATTACATTAACTAATATATGCTCACTTAAGTATTTCTTTTTCTCACTTTTGATACATTTAACATATATGTGATATATGTTTATTGTATTGTTTTCTTTTGTTCACAAATTATATATATGTGATATAGATTATTGTGACATGCTAGGTTATACATGCAACATGAGTGTATGAGACTTACACCATGCTTTTAATAATGTTGGGTTTTTTATTTATATTAAGTAATTCAAAATTGCTTGGATATTTATCATGGTTGAGCTTCGATGAAGCTTGTAGAACCATTGACTTAGTCCACCAATTTTGTTTTACCTAAGATATTTATTAACCTAATCCTTATCACTTAGCCATGGTCAATTCTCTACAAGGGTTAGTGCATAACATAAACTCACCCATGGTTGCGTTTCTAACCTCATTCTCATTCTCTTTTCATTCATCATCTCCTTCATCTTATTCAAGCTCTTTTCTAGATTTTGAGGAGATAAAGAAAAATAGTGAGAAATTAAATTCTAAAGTGAGAAATTAAATTCTAAAGTGAGAAAAAATCCTACTTCATCATCCTCTACCAGACTAGCCATTTAGTTTAGGGTGTTAGCTTCACTAATTCCATATTAGTGAAGTGATAGCTTGAGTTCGTGTTTTCTCGACGTAGATCATCTTCGAATTTGAAGACTTCAAGCTAGTATGCATCATTCATCTTGTGGAGCCTCTCAAGAGTCCGGGAGTTCATTGATCGCAGCGAAGGGTCCACTATAAGGAGCTATAGAAGTGAAGGACCGGACTACAAAGGTTGTACTCCCTACTCACTTAGATGTAAAGTAGTTTACATGATGTTTTCGTATGATTCTTTAGTTAAAGATTATAGGTTAGGGTTCTTTAAGCATGGCAAAATTTTAAAATGACATGGATGATGCCACCCGAAACCTTACTGTCGTGCTTAGGAAATCTACAGATATGATGTTATAGCCACATGTTATATGCATATGCGTTGATTATTCATGAGCATCATTGCTTACCATTACTTGTTGTACCTTGACTTAGTAACTATTGGACACTGCACCATTACTGACGGTTCATGTTGCAGGAGCACTAAATTGTATGCCACACACACCGTTAGTAATTTCCATGACACGCACAACATATACATATATGTGGTACTGCATTCATTATTGACAATGAGGAAGTTGTTCTTGTACCACTTTACTAAGGGAGTATATATTGTTCCGCCTTCACCATTATCAATAGCTAGACGTTGATTCTTTTTCTATTACGCATATGTAATGCATCATGCATTCATACCTACATGTATACACACATACCTTTCTATAGCTACATATACACCTTTATATGATGTTGCATTAGACTTGGGGAATGTGGGAACCGCATGATATTCTTAAAAACTTGATTCATTTAAAAGAGCGGTTTTCCATTGATATGCTCATATTACTGTTCTATGTTGCATACATTGAATTTCATGGATTTATGCATTGAGATACTGATTTTATGTGATTTATGGATTTGAGAACCGTGTTTATATTTCAAGAAAGTATGCATTTGTAACGTTTTGAAAATCGTTTCGGTGAAATTTCGAAAAAAATCGGTAAAATAAGGGGGTTTTCTGTAAAAACCCAAAATAAAAATATCTTATTATAAAAATTAAATATACATATTCTAGCTATGTAATTGCTATTATTTGGTGTTTATTGAGCCGTTGGTGAAATTTCAAATTTTCTGAAAAAAATATTATTTTATTATTATTTTAAGCCGTCACTAATACATTTAATTAGGGAAAATTACAAATTGGAATGAGTTGAAACAAATTTTTTGCATCATAAAACATTAAATAAAATTTTATCATGTGGTTTTTGGAACGAAATCATTTGCCAAAACGGTTTAGAAATTATTGAGGAAAAAAGGCTTTTTTTTAGCGTAAATGGATGTTTGGGGTATTGAATTTATCATTTTTCATCATCCCACACCCGTACCCACACCCACACACCCCCATTTACTTCTCCCCTTGGCTGAATTCAATAGCCACCATCTTTTTCCCCACTTGAATTTCAAAGGAAAAGAAATGAAAGAAAAGAAAAGAAAATGGAGAAATGAGGTGGACCTTTGACCATGAATTGACTTTGACTTCTCCCCCCACTTTCTCTACCTCCCTATCTCTCCTCTCCCACTCCCATTCCAGCCAACCCCCCCTCCTCCTACAGCAGCAGCAGCCCCCCCATTTCCCTTCTCTTTTCTCTTCAAACTTCATCAAAAAATGCCTCAAATCCATCAAAAAAAATCCCAAAACCCAAATCCGACTCCTACCCATTTTAGCTTAGCCCGTATAGCATGGATCTTTATGAAAAGAGAGCATTTTGGAGGGCCATGGATGCTTGTGGATCTTCAAATGTTTTTGGGTATAATTCTAAAATATTTTTGCTTAATTTGTTACAAATTTCTTAAAGCTAAACTACTTAAGTGTTAATTAGGCTTAAGTTGCAAGTTTTGGAATTCAAGTTAGGAATTTGAATGCAAGTTAGGGTTTTATAAAATTTGTGTATGGTTGTGTGTTATATTTAGGCTTTTTGTCATGTTAATACAAGATTAGTAGCTTGTGCTAATGGTTAGTTTAAAAATTGTGTTAATTTGCTAATTTGCTTACTAGGTTTTTGAAATTGGTTAAATACTTGGGATTAAAAATGTGTTTAGGTTTTTCATGACTTCATTAACTTTATTAAGTGTGGTTTAATGCTTTAGATCATGCAAATCCAACCTAAATTGTAGTTTGTGCATTTTTGGCTATGAAATTGTTAAAAAGGGTATATTGTAAACTAGAATATTAGGGTTTTTGGAATTTAATGAGATTAAATTCCGGAAATTATTTCTATGACTTATTTAAGATGTTTAATAAGTATATTGGCCGCTACATTCATTTAAACGTCATGTTTTGTACAAAAACGGCGAATTGTGCTTGCTAGATTTTCGGAAAAATGACTTTTTAAGTGAAATTGGGGTTTTTGTGAGTTTTAACCTAGTTTATATTAAAATTAGTGTTCGTGAATGTGCAAATGAGTGTGATCGGATTTTTCTCGATGGTTTAACGTTTGTACATCAACATCGAGGGTTGGTTTGACTTT
The DNA here is from genome assembly GCA_030015575.1 of Agapanthus africanus. Classification (NCBI taxonomy): domain Eukaryota; kingdom Viridiplantae; phylum Streptophyta; class Magnoliopsida; order Asparagales; family Amaryllidaceae; genus Agapanthus; species Agapanthus africanus. Next base: position 560,881,052 of record CM057342.1, read on the forward strand.
TCTTGCATGCGTAGGCGATAGGTTTGGACCTATGCGTGATACGCGTGCCGATTTGATTTTCGTATGCCGTTTCGATTTCGAATTTAGTTTTAATGCGATATGGTGCGTTATGATATGTAGGTACCCCATGTGGACTTCGAGACGACAAGCAAGCGCGTGGCGGCGTTGGCACCGGCAAGCGAGGACCAGATGAGTAGATTTATATCTACGGGGAGAAGTCGGGTGGATGGCGTATAGCACCCCCGCAGTCCATGGTGGTGTATACGGATGCGTATACACACCAACAATCTTTATATGTTATTTGGGATTAATAACGATGCTTAGGATGGATATTGGTGTGTTGGATTACTTTAGTGTTGCGAACCCTAGGGTAGTGTTGCACTACACACACACCCATATTTGCATACATTCTTCTTTCATATGTGCGTACATGGGATTATATATTGATGTGTATATTTACACATGGGTATGGGACTATGTGTTTATATACTGGATTTGAGGATAGTAATTGGGATTTGAGATGAGTCGATGATATTGGGCTTGAGGCCAGAAGATCCGTGATGTGTGTTGGTTCGTATTGAGATACGACATGATGTTTTAGCGGGTCTTTTGACGTAGTGATTCTAATACATACATGTGTACATAGATGGTATCAATATTGTACTAGACATAGATCAGTACCCCGATCATGATATTTGATAAAGAGGATATCAGATGAATAGTATGATGAATGTGATATTGACCCGTACCCAGATTTAGGATGCCGTACGACGGATTTACGTACGAGCTATATTTTGATGATTGATCCGCACTCTTGACGTGGGATGTCTGATTATAGATATGATATCGGATATGATATTATTGAGGCGGGATCACCGACTAATATATATACAGGTATGTATATGTATCGACTCAGATGTTAGGCGGTTTCCTTACCTGTAGGTTAGCTTGTTAGTTCAGCCGTATAGTTTAGTGTAGTTGTTAGATTAGATTAGACTCCCACCTATTTCAAACTAGCGGATCGTGGGTATTTTAAAAGACAGGTCAAGGGATCTACGGATATTTCAAAAGACGTATCCTTTCTTAAAAACCACCGTAGCCCTATTTTCAAAACCCCGCGGTTCGTGTTATTTCAAATGGCACCATTTGTAGGACTTATATTAGATTAATGCAGATTAGTTATAGTTGCGTCTAGTTTTTAGCTCCCGCTCATTTTGGTTGCTCGCTCCGCATCGCATATTTACATTGTTATTTCATATTGCATTGTTGACATTATGCTGTTAGGACACCAGCACCATTACCGATGATGCGTATGCTCACCATTGCCAGATTTTGATGACCGTTGGTGTGTTTCTTACTCATGATGTTTGAGGCACTGTTCAGCGTGCAGACGAGTGAGCTAGTTATTGCAGCGAACGACGAGATATCGCCCCAGATGTTGGAGCTATTACAGTACGAGTTGTACTAAGAGATGATAGAAGGTCGCTAGTCACCCGATGATGAATGACTAGGACAGGTGGTTCGTTCACTACCCCGATGCGAGGTCATCAGATAGATTGATTCCAGCTAGAGACGACTTCACGCGGAGACGTTGGGAGTCGACAGAGACGATCGAATGTCAGAAACCTACTATTCCAAGTTTAATGTATTCGGAAAGACATGCGGGCAATTCTGTTAGTTGTATGTATGCCCTAGAGACCAGTATTGTACACATGATGTATATTATATTGGATGCTTGGACATATATAGAGATGACTTTCTTGCTCGATATGATAGTATGCTATCTGGTTACTCTTTATCTTAACATGTATACTAGTCTCTTTAATCTGTCTTATGGTTACATGTTGGTAAAGCCCTTAGGATGTGTACTTGACTACCTAGACTATGATGCAGATCATACTAGTGGGGACATGGTAGTCCATAAGTACATCCTTCAAGGTCCCTAGTCGTGGGTGTATCGAGACGGGGCATCGATATACCAGAGTAGACTAGCGTATACGCTTCTCGACCCATGAGATGGGCGATGGATGATCCCATATCCATTGGTGTTTGACATCAGAGATGGTGTACGGGTTCTCAGTGGAGATTGGGTACACTGGACGGACTCACCGGGAACTCCCAGATGGTATTATACCTCACGTCGGATGGCAGTCTCAGGTGACACTTGTGCAGGTTAGTCTGTAGACCCGAGATCGTCATAGAGTCTTGTGTGATTCCCACTGTGCTTTGATCTCCACCTTACCACGTCCATGAGGGCGTGCAAAACGGTGGTCTTTGGGTACAGTCCCGAGTCACATGGAGGCAATGAGCGATAGGAGGGGTTTCGTCTCTTCCGGTATTGGGGGTTGATGTTGCGCTGTGCTCGATTGGCCGTAACAGGGAAGTCCTTGGCCAGGGCTGATCATAGATTTGCTGGTAAGTGTTACCAGTAGTTTCTCGACCCGTTATGAGCCTCACATTGGCACGACTTATCGGTTATTGGGGTCTGACGTTTACCACCCCTAAACTTGATATGCGACGTACCAAACGAACAGACCGGACTGTACGGTAAGTGTTACTGGTTGGATTCACAGGAGTGTGAGCGGGCTAGCTCGTCATTCTTCTGATCGCTCAATACCCGGATGGCCGTTACATTTAGCAGACCGCTTGCGGCTTGTGGGTGCTTGATATGATCATCATCTGCTACCGGCGTATTGACGAGTCTTTAGAGTCCTACACAGAGGTTTCCTGGCTTAAGCGAAACGAAATAGGAGCGCATATGAGATATGTGCGGGACCGAGAATAATGCGTGTATGTGATACCGCATTTCATTCTCGTGATAAATGTTTCGATTGGTTATATTCGTTATGACCTAGTTATCGAATCATTGATTCGATAAGCCGATACATTAGATACTAGTCGGTTATATGCGATATAACCGGATCGTTAAATCAAGTGTTGATTTAATGATTTAATGTATAATTATATATTTGATATATTATTTTGCATTAGCTAGTATTGGTTCACTTTATATGGATTTTCTCACTTGATGTGCAAATTGTATATGTGATATACTTTTGTGCACATATTTGTATCATGTTTGATGATACTTGATCACTTTGTTAAGTGTAAAGAATTAAAACCATGGTTAAGTGTTGATTAGGGTTTTGCATATTTATTTATTGGTTCATTTATTTATTTGGAAATGATTTAAAGAGAATGGTGGCTTTCTTTTGTCATTAGTTGAAGCTTCTTGAAGCCTTGACTTTTGCAACCATTCTTGTCCTCATGCTTAACCCTAACTCTCCAAATGACCATGGTTTATTCTCTACACTTAACCCTTGTTAGATTATGATAAGTATGAATTTTCTTTTCATTTTAAACAACTTATCATAAAACTAGCTTCATCTTCTCCTTCTTCTTCAAGATAGAAACCTTGATGCCATCAATGGCAACTTGTGTTCTAGTGAGAGAAATCCAATTCTAAAGTGAACCCACCTCCTATTTCTTCACCCTCTACCTCTTGCCAAGTTATTTTGGGTGTTTTCTTCACAAGTTTCACAACTTTGTGAAGTCGGAGCTTGAACTTGTGATGCCTCGACGTAGATCATCTTTGACACAAAGCCGATGACCTAGCTCGCCCGTTTCTACGATGAAGCCGACGATTGAGTTCGGGATTCATGATGGACAGCGAGAGGACACCCACGTGGAGCTAAGGAAGTGGAGAACCGGATCTACAAAGGTTGTAGCATCTAACTTTTAGTTAAGTAGTTAACTAGATTATCTTTTCGCCTAGAATTCTAGTCTAAGATCCGTATTAGGGTATCTCGGCACCCGTAAATTTTTATATTGGCATTTTCTATGCCTTGTGAGACCACTATAGAGTGCCTAGGAACCTTTCACTGGTATCAGAGCCTAGCTAGAGCCTTAAGCGAAGTCTAGATGGAGTTTGAAGTCCGAACGAACCGAAACCCTAACTCACAAAATGCTCTCTGTACATTTTCTAAAATCTGGGATTTTTCCAGATTAAAAATGCCTAAAAAATTCAGCAGGAAGATCTAAGAATTATGGTGAAACACGAGCTCATGATTCATCTAAACTGCCGCGGAAACGCGGCAGAAGCATGGCTTCTGCCGCGGTTCCGCCGCCTACTGTTCTCATTGCGCAATAGTGTTTGCACAGTAATTATTCTTTTCTGGTGCTGAGTTTTATGGGAATTTTTAAAATTTATTGAAGAATTGCATTTTCTGGGGTTGTTTTGGAGCTTCGATAGTTCGATCGGATTATCAAATTTCGACTTTGTGTATTTTCGGATAATTTTTAGAATATGTTAAAAAGTTCGACCGGATATAAATACCCAATTTTTCCCCTGTCGGGAAATTTCCAAGAGTTGGATTTTTCCGTAGTTTAACGACGTTCTAAGTAGTGCAAGTAACGCGATGGACCCTCTAGAAGACAACAAACCTTAACTCGATTATGTGACCGCCTTGAACTGCCCTTTGAACCTTCGGGTTTGGGGCAGTACGGCGTGCCACATGTGAGGCGTTGGCTTGACCCTTCTACGGCTGGACCGTTGGTAATGAGGTATGAACTGAATGTTGTTAGACTTATTTCATGTGTTGAGCTGTATCGGGAAAACTTGGGTATTCGACTGTTCGATCGGAAAGTTTAACATTTTCTGTTTATCTGGAATGTGATACAATAATTGGAATTCACAAACAGTTATGAGATAACTGAATGAATGTTATAAATCTAGCGGTTTAGTTTCACTTGATATTGAAAAGAGTTTTCGATAATGAGACTAAAATGCGGGGTTTATAACTGTTAGGCATGTGATGTCTAAGTATTTCATTTGATTAGGCATGCGATGTCTAAAGAAGTTACGGATTCCAACTTTTGTAGTTTTACACTTTCTTTTCTGTGACCGTAAGTGTAGTATGTTCATATCGCCGGTTTCATTGCTATATGTCAAAGACAATTGGGGTATGCATACTTACTTACGTTGATGACATGTGATGTTATGTGTTGCTGGATATGTTATATTGGATCGTCGTGTTCGAATAGCCGGGGTTTTTTATGTGAGATGGGTGTTTTTCATTTTCATTCATGTAAAAACTTGTATGTAATATTCTTTTATTTGGGGCACTTCCAGGTAGCGGAAGTTGTCACCCTTTGTAAATTATTTACTTTTCCGCATTAGGATAGACCCAAGGAGGGGAGCATAAGTAACCGGGTTCTGGGGTCCAGTGGGAGACCAACTCGAGGAGTCGAGTCCGGGTCTCCTAACCCTAGAATTGGTAGGGTTGCTTGCCGCTCTCGTAGGGGTCTAGGGGTGTGGGATTGGCTATTCATCACGACCGTGGAATCCGTGTTTTATACTGGCTCGTATTGAAAACACGGACGTCCTAGTATATCCAATATTTCATATGTTTCTTCTACTGCGATATCTGTGTTGTGATTCTGTGATGGATATAATATATAGTATATATGATATATTATATAGACGTTACTTATGTTTTACACCCGCGCTAGCCCTGCCCTGCTCTGTCGTTAGTTACCTAACCTAACGGTGCACGAGGGGACATCGAGGCGAATGTGGATGGCATAAGTGTACGTCATATCTATCTGTGATGTTTAGGTACTTAAATGATGGGACTTCATTAATGTGATTAATGAAAGAAAAGAAACCTAAGATGTTGTGGAATCAAAATTTTAAAAGGGTAGCTACAGTTCTTGCTTTGCACAGCGATATATATGATATATCCCGCACCTTATTCGATGAGGAAAGGACCGAGATCACTTCACCGGGTGTGACTCCTTTAGCAATAACTGGCAGATGCTACACACTCGGTTTGGTTTTTGATTGCTTTTAAGAGGTTTTTGCTTTGCATAGCGATATATATGATATATCCCGCACCTCATTCGACGAGGAAAGGGCCGACGATCCCTTCACCGGGACTGACCCCTTTAGCAAAACTAGAAAAGCCTCAAAATCAATCCATTTCAAAACTTCATTTTATTCTACAATGATATCAAGTTCATTACACAATAGGTTTTCCGAAAAACCTGCCGTAGCCTTCCGTCATTTCAGATTAGAACTGTTTAGTATTCGTGCTGCGTTTGTTGGCCTTTGTCAAGGCATAGTGTGCGGTAGCTGAATAGTGCTTATCTGCTTATGCATGTGATGCAGATTGTTTCAGGGTAGTCGTACGACCTTGTTGGCTTTTGTCAAGGGTCGTGCGGGTGGGTTTGATTCAATCAAGAAATGACGGGTTGAACTTGACTAGCATCCTGTGATTTGTTGGCATTTGTCAAGGTCATAGGACACTAGGGGCAAAATATTATCGAGAATTTCAAGTGTTGAAATTTGCAATGAGATTGCATACCTTCTATGAGATAGTTGGATCCCGATACCCACTGCGAGTAAGAGTTACTCCTGGGAGAGTTTTACACATTGCAATTAGCTGATCAAGTAGGTGTCTAGAAAGGTGTCAACGGGGTTACGCCTCTGGGAAAACGAGGTTTACATTAATTAGGTTCGTGCGAAAGCACGGGGGACCTCCCTCAAAGTACCGACACTGGCCTGGCTGAAAGATTGGCGAACTTGTAGTGTGTAATTAATCCCGGCTAGTCTTTCCTTTTAGGGTTTGGAGGAAGATTTGATAAAAAGCAGTGGGAGCCATCCTGATTAGATAAGATAATAACCAATTTGATCTTGCACGAGCATACGCTAAAGTGTTTTCTTCTCTCTCTCTCTCCAGGTAGCGACCATTTCATGCCCTAATGAAGATAATAATATAGATGTATTGACCGAACCCGCATGTTATACTGTGCTGGGGAACGTTGGTTCCGTTCTTTCTTATAAGAGTTATATGAATGAACAGGATATAGGGGAATACCAGGATTCCCATGCCACCTGATTGAAGAAAGTACATGTTGATGCATTTTCTTCGGGTGTGTTCGTTATTGAGAACTGTTTCTCTATTTGCTCTACGTCCTGGGTATTAGATACCGGGTCAGGATCCCATATATGTAATCAGTTACATGGGCTAAGGAAAGGTAGAGAACTTGGAGAAGGCGATAAAAACATTAGAGTTGGAAATGGTGCAATTGTTGCAGCTAAGACTGTCGGGGAATATCACCTTGTATTACCAACTGGTAATACATTGGTTCTGAACGAATGCTATTACATGCCGAACCTGATATGCAACATTATATCGGTTTCTTTATTAAGTAAAGAGGGATATAATTTTGTATTACAGGACAATGTTATGAACATTTTCCGTAACCAAAAGTTAGTTGGATCAGGCACGTTGTGCAATGGCATTTATGTTCTAAATCAATCAATAGTTCTGAGCATAACAAACACACACAAGAGGAAGAGTTCTGAACTCAACGAATCCTTCTTATGGCATTGTAGACTGGGTCACATCAATGCGACACGACCAGCTAAGTTGCATAAAGATGGATATTTAAATCCGTTTGAATTTTCATCTTATGACACTTGCCAGTCATGTCTCAAAGGCAAGATGACCAAAACTCCGTTTACGGGACACGGAGAAAGAGTTACCGAACTCTTGGGACTTATTCATAGTGATGTATGCGGTCCCATGTCTACACATGCCAGGGATGGTTCTTCATACTTCATTACATTCACTGACGATCTCTCCAGGTTCGGGTATGTGTTCCTAATGAAACACAAATCAGAAGCTTTTGAGAAATTTAGGGAATATAAACAAGAAGTTGAGAACCAAACCGGAAAAAGTATTAAAATCCTACGATCTGATCGAGGAGGAGAATACTTGAGCAATGAATTCCTGGACTTCCTAAAAGAGAATGGGATTCTCTCTCAGCTGACTCCTCCATATACACCACAGCACAACGGTGTATCAGAACGAAGGAACTGCACCCTATTAGATATGGTGCGCTCTATGATGAGCACAGCTGAGTTACCTGTTTCCTTCTGGGGTTATGCGCTGGAGACAGCAGCATACCTATTGAATCAAGTTCCATCTAAATCTGTACCTACCACACCATATGAGATATGGAGTGGGAAGAGACCATGTCTTAAACGAGTTAAGATATGGGGTTGCCCGGCCTATGTCAAAAGGCAAAATCCGGACAAACTCGAGGCACGGTCAGTTCTATGCAAGTTTGTGGGATATCCCAAACATTCACATGGATATCTTTTCTACCATACAGAGGAACAAAAAGTGTTTGTTTCTCGCCATGCCACCTTTTTGGAAAAGGAATTTCTTGCAAAGGAAATTAGTGGCGATAAGGTAGAACTGGAAGAAATTCCGGCTACACAAACTCAAACTGAAGATTTAGTGGAACCAGAGGATTCAGTAGCTCCCGACGAACCTCAGCCTCTCCGCCGATCTAGTAGGGTTCCTCGCCAACCTGAGAGATACTACGGTTTTCTCATGGATGGTGGAAGCAAGCATTGCATCATGGAGGATGATGACCCAACTAGCTTCGAGCAGGCCATCACGAGTGGGGACTCAGTGAAATGGCTGGATGCTATGCGGTGCGAGATGGAATCCATGTACACCAACAAAGTATGGACTTTGGACGTTGCTCCTGAAGGGGTAAAACCCATTGGGAGCAAGTGGATCTTCAAGAAGAAACTTGGTGTAGATGGGAAAGTGGATACTTTCAAAGCTAGACTTGTAGCAAAGGGTTTTCGTCAAAGACCAGGTGTGGACTATGACGAGACCTTTTCTCCAGTGGCTATGCTTAAATCCATCCGGATCATGCTTGCCATCGCTACATATCATGACTACGAAATCTGGCAAATGGATGTTAAGACCGCCTTTCTAAATGGTGATTTAGAAGAGTGCGTGTACATGACTCAGCCAGAGGGCTTCGTAGACAGTGGGAGCAGCGGGAAGGTGTGCAAGCTGCTTAAATCCATTTATGGATTAAAGCAAGCATCGCGGAGTTGGAACATCTGCTTTGACGTCGTTATCAAAGAGTTTGATTTCGCCAAAAATCCAGATGAACCTTGTATCTATAAGAAGGTGGCAGAGAGTAAGGTTGTCTTCCTCGTATTGTACGTGGACGACATACTCTTGATAGGAAATGATATTCCTATGCTGCAATCGGTCAAGCTCTTCTTATCACAAAGATTCTCAATGAAAGATCTTGGTGATGCCTCCTGCATATTGGGAATTAGGATCTATAGAGATAGATCCAAACGGATTTTGGGATTGTCCCAATCCAGGTACATTGACACCATACTAAAGAGGTTTAGTATGGAAGAGTCCAAGCGTGGGAACTTGCCCACGATTTGGAGAGAGCTCGCATGCAAGGGATACCCTATGCTTCGGCAGTGGGCTCTATCATGTATGCGATGCTATGTACCAGACCCGATGTAGCATACTCACTAAGTATAGTGAGCAGGTATCAAGCTGATCCTGAAGAGAGTCACTGGACAGCTGTGAAGAGCATTCTCAAGTACTTGCGAAGGACTAGAGATATGTTCTTGGTGTATGGTAACGGAGAGCTCCCAGTGGAGTCCTTTACCGATTCGAGCTTCCAGAGTGATAAGGAAGACTCTAAGTCGCAGTCGGGCTTTGTCTTTACCCTTTACGGAGGGGCGGTTAGCTGGAAGAGTTCCAAGCAGGAAACCGTGGCAGACTCGACGATGGAGGCTGAATACATCGCTGCCAACGATGCTGCCAAAGAGGCTGTCTGGATCAAGAAGTTCATTACTGAACTTGGAGTGGTTCCATCCATTGAGCATCCAATACCTTTGTATTGCGATAACAATGGAGCGGTGGCTTTGGCCAAGGAACCCAGGTCCCATCAGCGATCTAGGCATATTCTGAGGCGGTATCACCTGATCCGTGAGATAGTTGATCGCCGGGAGATCGAGGTCAGGAGGGTTGACACGAAGAACAACACGGCGGATCCACTCACGAAGGCCATTCCCCAGATACAGTTTGAGAGACTCTTCGGGATGCTCGGTATGCGATACTACAGCAGCTGGCCCTAGTGCAAGTGGGAGATTGTTAGTTGTATGTATGCCCTAGAGGCGAGTATTGTACACGTGATGTATATTATATTGGATGCTTGGACATATATAGAGATGACTTTCTTGCTCGATATGATAGTATGCAATCTGGTTACTCTTTATCTTAACATGTATACTAGTCTCTTTAAACTGTCTTATGGTTACATGTTGGTAAAGCCCTTAGGATGTGTACTTGACTACCTGGACTATGATGCGGATCATACTAATGGGGACATATTAGTCCATAAGTACATCCTTCAAGGTCCCTAGTCATGGGTGTATCGAGACGGGGCATCGATATACCAGAGTAGACTAGCGTATACGCTTCTCGACCCATGAGATGGGCGATGGATGATCCCATATCCATTGGTGTTTGACATCAGAGATGGTGTACGGGTGCTCAGTGGAGACTGGGTACACTGGACGGACTCGCCGAGAACTCCCAGATGGTATTATACCTCACGTCGGATGGCAGTTCTCAGGTGACACTTGTGCAGGTTAGTCTGTAGACCCGAGATCGTCATAGAGTCTTCTGTGATTCCCACTGTGCTTTGATCTCCACCTTACCACGTCCATGAGGGCGTGCAAAACGGTGGTCTTTAGGTACAGTCCCGAGTCACATGGAGGCAATGAGCGATAGGAGGGGTTTCGTCTCTCCCGGTATTGGGGGTTGATGTTGTGTTGTGCTCGATTGGCCGTAACAGGGAAGTCCCTGGCCAGGGCTGATCAGAGATTTGCTGGTAAGTGTTACCAGTAGTTTCTCAACCCGTTATGAGCCTCACATCGGCACGACTTATCGGTTATTGGGGTCTGACGTTTACCACCCCTAGACTTGATATGCGACGTACCAGACGAACAGACCGGACTGTACGGTAAGTGTTACTGGTTGGATTCACAGGAGTGTGAGCGGGCTAGCTCGTCGTTCTTCTGATCGCTCAATACCCGGATGGCCGTTACGTTTAGCAGACCGCTTGCGGCTTGTGGGTGCTTGATATGATCATCATCTGCTACCGGCGTATTGACGAGTCTTTAGAGTCCTACACAGAGGTTTCCTGGCTCAAGCGAAACGAAATAGGAGCGCATATGAGATATGTGCGGGACCGAGAATAATGCGTGTATGTGATACCGCATTTCATTCTCGCGATAAATGTTTCGATTGGTTATATTCGATATGACCTAGTTATCGAATCATTGATTCGATAAGCCGATACATTAGATACTAGTCGGTTATATGCGATATAACCGGATCGTTAAATTAAGTGTTGATTTAATGATTTAATGTATAATTATATATTTGATATATTATTTTGCATTAGCTAGTATTGGTTCACTTTATATGGATTTTCTTACTTGATGTGCAAATTGTATATGTGATATACTTTTGTGCACATATTTGTATCATGTTTGATGATACTTGATCACTTTGTTAAGTGTAAAGAATTAAAACCATGGTTAAGTGTTGATTAGGGTTTTGCATATTTATTTATTGGTTCATTTATTTATTTGGAAATGATTTAAAGAGAATGGTGGCTTTCTTTTGTCATTAGTTGAAGCTTCTTGAAGCCTTGACTTTTGCAACCATTCTTGTCCTCATGCTTAACCCTAACTCTCCAAATGACCATGGTTTATTCTCTACACTTAACCCTTGTTAGATTATGATAAGTATGAATTTTCTTTTCATTTTAAAAAACTTATCATAAAACTAGCTTCATCTTCTCCTTCTTCTTCAAGATAGAAACCTTGATGCCATCAATGGCAACTTGTGTTCTAGTGAGAGAAATCCAATTCTAAAGTGAACCCACCTCCTATTTCTTCACCCTCTACCTCTTGCCGAGTTGTTTTGGGTGTTTTCTTCACAAGTTTCACAACTTTGTGAAGTCGGAGCTTGAACTTGTGATGCCTCGACGTAGATGGTCTTTGACACAAAGCCGACGACCTAGCTCGCCCGTTTCTCCGATGAAGCCGACGATTGAGTTCGGGATTCATGATGGACAGCGAGAGGACACCCACGTGGAGCTAAGGAAGTGGAGAACTGGATCTACAAAGGTTGTAGCATCTAACTTTTAGTTAAGTAGTTAACTAGATTATCTTTTCGCCTAGAATTCTAGTCTAAGATCCGTATTAGGGTATCTCGGCACCCGTAAATTTTTATATTGGCATGTTCTAGGTCTTGTGAGACCACTATAAGGTGCCTTGGAACCTTTCAAATTCTATGGTCCCTCTAGAAGAATGAAACCCTAACTCGACTTAATGACCGTATGAAAGCCTTTGAACCTTAGGGTTTGCGGCAGTTCTGCGGCGCCATTAGTGAGGCTTGGGTTTGCCCTTCTACGACTGGACCACCGATGCTGTGGTATGTACTCGATACTATTAAACTGTGCCCATGATGTTGAGCCCTTGGGGGATTATGAGGTTTTGACAATCGATTGGATGGTTCGACTTAATTCGGATGTTAGGTGGTGAGATGCATTTCTTGGGAGACTCCAGATACGAAGATAGTCGTTGGAGCCCAATCCATGCAGCCATGACGAGACGAGTCCAAAGCAGACGACATTAGAGAAAAGTGAAGTAGGAGGTTCGTACAAGATCTAGATGAGATGACGTTCCACTTCGCCGACATCAGAGATGCGATGCGCATGCCGAGGCATGGTACTTGGATATACCTTCCAGAAGAGTCGTGATGAGAATGCAGTCATTCCAGAGCAAGACGCAGATATAGTAAAGGACGATGACTTCCGGACAGTTGGCAGAGACGAGACATGGAAGAGACCGTGAGCAGGATTCCTTCCAGGACACTGCTGCAATGATACTTGCACCAGGATCAGAGGTGGCACGTACATTCAGAGAACCAGAGGCCTACGCTAGTGATATATTGTCTTACGAGTGGTCGCGATGATGGACCGAGAGATTGGTAATTCACAGTGAAGAGCTTGACCCAGGAGTGGTCATGGTTACGCACATCAGCAGGACAGAGTTCATGATCATCGACGAGACGTCCCAGTAGTGACCGTGACAGTTGGCCGAGATTCTTAGAGGATGCGCTTGAGCGGTACTGTTCCGCCATTATTGATCACGATGTTTTGGGTGATTTATTCGTATGATTTGATTTTGATGATTGAGGATTTACGATCTTTGCACAGTGTTGCACTTGATATCGTTTTCGTGCTTTGGTTTCACATGTTTGTGATTTTACGGTTTTAGACATTTGAATTGATTTTGTGCGTATGCACGCACACGAATTGGTTCCTGCACTTTGTATAGTTATTATATGCTTGCAGTGCAGTGATACGCCTTTTGTGCACTTAGATGCACTGGACTTCGATTTCGATTGTGATACTCGATATTTGTTTTGTGCACCTTGTGCACCTGATTGATTTTGCGCACGTTCGGCGCTTGATATTGGATTTCATGATTTGGTGCACGATGGATGCACATGATTTGGATTTTCGTGCATGTTGGGCGCATGTTTTGAAGGGTGATTTTGGTGCACACCAGAGGCACTAAATTGAGAATTTTTCGTGCATGTCAGATGCACCTGATTTTGCTGTCAGGCACACATGTTGCCTACGACAGATGTTTCATGCACACCCGATGCACTTAGATGTTGTTTCTGTGCGCATGTATGGCACATTCATGGATTTTGATTTCCGTGCGCACCAGACGCACGTAGCATTCATGTGCATATTTTGGGATTGATTTCGTATAGAGCAGTACGTTTTTATGATATTGCTATGTGTTTTCGTACTGTGCAGGACTAGTCAGAGGACAGTACCTGAATATATTTTTGCATGCATTGATGGTTATTGAAGGGATTTCCAAAAAGCGAGCTATACCCTCAGTATTTACCTACGTGTCTGATATGACATGAAATGTTTAAAACAAGGAGACTCTACTAAATTGTTTCCAAAACGGAGGAACGTACATTTCAAACAAAGGTATATATGTATATAGTTATTTTCTTATGATAGACGTCCGCCACTGTGCAGTGTTATACGCGTTGCACAGCGACTTAAAGAGATTTGGCATGCATTTCCTTCAGATACTTACAGATATAGATTCGATAATTACATGTATAGTTTCGAGTTATGTCATATTGGTTTTGATTTGGATTTGGTATTGATGTCTTCTCCATGACTCCGATGATTGCGGGATGCTTGACGGAGTTTTGATTTGAGTTATATGCTCATTTTTCAAGCGCATGCGCTGCGCTACGATTTGTTTTATGTATTTACAATTTCGGAGCCCCGACAACTTGATGGTGTTCTTAGATGTTTTAGTATTTGGGGGAGTTTGAATTTAAATTCGGGGACCGAATTTCTTTAAGGGGGAAGATTGTAACGTTTTGAAAATCGTTTCGGTGAAATTTCGAAAAAAATCGGTAAAATAAGGGGGTTTTCTGTAAAAAGCCAAAATAAAAATATCTTATTATAAAAATTAAATATACATATTCTAGCTATGTAATTGCTATTATTTGGTGTTTATTGAGCCGCTGGTGAAATTTCAAATTTTCTGAAAAAAATATTATTTTATTATTATTTTACGCCGTCACTAATACATTTAATTAAGGAAAATTACAAATTGGAATGAGTTGAAACAAATTTTGTGCATCATAAAACATTAAATAAAATTTTATCATGTGGTTTTTGGAACGAAATCATTAGCCAAAACGGTTTAGAAATTATTGAGGAAAAAAGGCTTTTTTTTTAGCGTAAATGGATGTTTGGAGTATTGTATTTATCATTTTTCATCATCCCACACCCGTACCCACACCCACACACCCCCATTTACTTCTCCCCTTGGCTGAATTCAGTAGCCACCATCTTTTTCCCCACTTGAATTTCAAAGGAAAAGAAATGAAAGAAAAGAAAAGAAAATGGAGAAATGAGGTGGACCTTTGACCTTGAATTGACTTTGACTTCTCCCCCACCTTTCTCTACCTCCCTCTCTCTCCTCTCCCACTCCCATTCCAGCCAACCCCCCCTCCTCCTACAGCAGCAGCAGCCCCCCCCATTTCCCTTCTCTTTTCTTTTCAAACTTCATCAAAAATTGCCTCAAATCCATCAAAAAAAATCCCAAAACCCAAATCCGACTCCTACCCATTTTAGCTTAGCCCGTATAGCATGGATCTTTGTGAAAAGAGAGAATTTTGGAGGGCCATGGATGCTTGTGGATCTTCAAATGTTTTTGGGTATAATTCTAAAACATTTTTGCTTAATTTGTTACAAATTTCTTAAAGCTAAACTACTTAAGTGTTAATTAGGCTTAAGTTGCAAGTTTTGGAATTCAAGTTAGGAATTTGAATGCAAGTTAGGGTTTTATAAAATTGGTGTATGGTTGTGTGTTATATTTAGGCTTTTTGTCATGTTAATACAAGATTAGTAGCTTGTGCTAATGGTTAGTTTAAAAATTGTGTTAATTTGCTAATTTGCTTACTAGGTTTTTGAAATTGGTTAAATACTTGGGATTAAAAATGTGTTTAGGTTTTTCATGACTTCATTAACTTTATTAAGTGTGGTTTAATGCTTTAGATCATGCAAATCCAACCTAAATTGTAGTTTGTGCATTTTTGGCTATGAAATTGTTAAAAAGGGTATTTTGTAAACTAGAATATTAGGGTTTTTGGAATTTAATGAGATTAAATTCTGGAAATTATTTCAATAACTTATTTAAGATATTTAAT
The DNA here is from genome assembly GCA_030015575.1 of Agapanthus africanus. NCBI lineage: Eukaryota > Viridiplantae > Streptophyta > Magnoliopsida > Asparagales > Amaryllidaceae > Agapanthus > Agapanthus africanus. Next base: position 560,896,729 of record CM057342.1, read on the forward strand.
AAGTATATTGGCCGCTACATTCATTTAAACATCATGTTTTGTACAAAAACGGCGAATTGTGCTTGCTAGATTTTCGGAAAAATGACTTTTTAAGTGAAATTGGAGTTTTTGTGAGTTTTAACCTAGTTTATATTAAAATTAGTGTTCGTGAATGTGCAAATGAGTGTGATCGGATTTTTCTCGATGGTTTGACGTTTGTACATCGACATCGAGGGTTGGTTTGACTTTTCTTGCATGCGTAGGCGATAGGTTTGGACCTATGCGTGATACGCGTGCCGATTTGATTTTCGTATGCCGTTTCGATTTCGAATTTAGTTTTAATGCGATACGGTGCGTTATGATATGTAGGTACGCCATGTGGACTTCGAGACGACAAGCAAGCGCTTGGCGGCATCGGCACCGGCAAGCGAGGACCAGGTGAGTAGATTTATATCTACGGGGAGAAGTCGGGTGGATGGCGTATAGCACCCCCGCAGTCCGTGGTGGTGTATACGGATGCGTATACACACCAACAATCTTTATATGTTATTTGGGATTAATAACGATGCTTAGGATGGATATTGGTGTGTTGGATTACTTTAGTGTTGCGAACCCTAGGGTAGTGTTGCACTACACACACACACACCCATATTTGCATACATTCTTCTTTCATATGTGCGTACATGGGATTATATATTGATGTGTATATTTACACATGGGTATGGGACTATGTGTTTATATACTGGATTTGAGGATAGTAATTGGGATTTGAGATGAGTCGATGATATTGGGCTTGAGGCCTGAAGATCCGCGATGTGCGTTGGTTCGTATTGAGATACGACATGATGTTTTAGCGGGTCTTTTGACGTAGTGATTCTTATACATACATGCGTACATAGATGGTATCAATATTGTACTAGACGTAGATCAGTACCCCGATCATGATATTTGATAAAGAGAATATCAGATGAATAGTATGATGAATGTGATATTGACCCGTACCCAGATTTGGGATGCCGTACGACGGATTTACGTACGAGCTATATTTTGATGATTGATCCGCACTCTTGACGTGGGATGTCTGATTATAGATATGATATCGGATATGATATTATTGAGGCGGGATCACCGACTAATATATATACAGGTATGTATATGTATCGACTCAGATGTTAGGCAGTTTCCTTACCTATATCTTAGCTTGTTAGTTCAGCCGTATAGTTTAGTGTAGTTGTTAGATTAGATTAGAGTCCCACCTATTTCGAACTAGCGGATCATGGGTATTTTAAAAGACAGGTCAAGGGATCTACGGATATTTCAAAAGACGTATCCTTTCTTAAAAACCACCGTAGCCCTATTTCCAAAACCCCGCGGTTCGTGTTATTTCAAATGGCACCATTTGTAGGACTTATATTAGATTAATGCAGATTAGTTATAGTTGCATCTAGTTTTTAGCTCCCGCTCATTTTGGTTGATCGCACCGCATCGCATATTTACATTGTTATTTCATATTGCATTGTTGACATTATGCTGTTAGGACACCAGCACCATTACCGATGATGCGTATGTACCACATACACTTACTTGCCGGCTCACACACATCTTCATCGGTAATTGCCATGTCACGTACACCTTAGAAAATATTGTTGCTTAACTTAGCTTGATAGCCAGTAGTTTGACATAATATTAGTGTACATACCTTATATGCCAGCTTAGATATTGTAGTTATTACTTGTCGCTTCATGCATACTATTATTCATTGTTATGCCGTATTCATGGATTCTCATGCTTATATTCATGGTCTTACATGCTATTGATGATTCGGATTCCCATGATATTTTATGGATTTGGAGGAAAACCGCAAAACATATATAAACTGCTATCTTTCTTTTTAAATAAAAAAATTCGGTTTTCCTATGATGTATGAGTCGTCCACCATGAGTTTGCTGATGGATTTCGAGACCCGATTCGAGGAGATAGATGAACAGTTTCGGGTACATGGTGGGTCCGGTGCGGTACCCCGGGGCAAGAGGAATGTGTTTTTGACGTTGAGCCTGGCAGGGGAGCACTACCGACCGGTGATATTACCGACGCGTCGGATATCCGGAGGATACCGTCGTGGTCTTGAGATGGATGGTAGGGGCCGGTCTGGATTGACGGCACCCTAGATATTGATTTTGAGATATTGAGGTACAGAGATTGTGATACAGAGATACCGAGATATTTGGACACTTGTTTTGTGTCGATGCTGGGCACTGTTTTATACTGATTTCATTTATGGTACCTCACTTTAAAAATACAGAAATCTCACTGATTTATGAAAGAAATTTTCGTCGGTACATGCATTCTGTTCCGTGCATTCATACCTCATTCTTATGATATATTGCTACCTGAGGCACTGACACAGGCACATGAGATTACCCTCGGGTTAGATATTTACCCTAGCCTTGTTATAGGCTGTTGGTTATATATTTGAGGATATATTATGATCGTACGACCTAGGATTGCGTCATACATATGATTTTTTATTCGTAGATGTTTTTCTATTCACGAGTTGGCAACTCACCCCCGTTGTGCCCCAGTTTCTTGCAGGTTTTGCCGTACATGTTTCTTTACGGCTTTGCGGGCTCAGTTTCATTCGGGTGACTTTCTAGTAGGTGGGTTTTTTCTTGTATCGTACCCATCATATTACCTTGTATAATATTATTCCGTTGTATCTAGTAAATTCCATCAACCAAACATGTATTTATTGAGATAGAGACCAGTGTTGTTTATTCTTTTGACCTTAGAGTCGCTCGTTATATTTCTGGTGGTTTTGAGTTTCCTTTTGAGTTTTGATTCTCGCCGTTGGCGTTGTATATTATATTGCTTGTGTGGTTGTGACCGTCGATTGACGAAGAGCTAGCTCCCGCTTGGGGATGCCTTTTTCTTGATTTCGTATACTATTCATGTTGTATCCCGTTTGGGGGCCAGTATTTACAAAGGTGACTCTGCCGAAATTTTCAGTAAATTTTTGATGTTTTAAAATCCGCATAATTCGGCTTATGCTATTGAAATTACTTGCTTTAAGTTGGTTTTTCCTGCACTCTACTACTTTTCTTGGTTTGGATTTCTGGGTTTTCGGTTTACTTAGATTACGTACGCCTCGAGACGTTCGTAGTTTAAGTGCCGGTCATGTTCCGTACTTTCGGGTCGTAACAACATTGTTTTGAAAACCCGGTTTCTCTTGATATGATATTTCGATGCATCCACCATGAGTTTTCTCGGTTCTAAGATTTGTTTTAGAAACCTGATCCGAGGAGATGGATGATCCGTTTGCGGGTTCATGGTGGACCCGGTATGGTACCCCGGGGCAAGAAATGTATGTTGTGCAGTAGACGATGAGCCTAGCAGAGAGACTACTACCTACCGGTGATAGTTTCGACCAAGTGGTTATCCGGAGGATACCGACCGGAGTCGTGAGATGGATATGGGCCGATCCGGACTGACGGAGCCCGTGGGCCGATCCGGACTGACGGAGCCCGAGTTATGTGGATTTTGTTAGTTATGTATATGCCCTAGAGGCCATTGTTGAACATATGATGTATATTATGATGGATGCTTGGATATATACAGAGAGGACTTTCTTGCTCGTCATGATAGTATGCTATTTGGTTTCACTTTATCTTAACATGTTAACTTGTATTGGTTTACTGTCTTTCTCTCACATGTTGATAAAGCCCTTAGGATCTGTACTCGACTATTGGGATTATGATGAGATCATACTAGTGGGGCCACGGTAGTCGATGAGTACATCCTATAAATGTTCCTAGTCGAGGGTATATCGAGACAGGGCATCGATACACCAGAGTAGACTAGCGTATACGCATCTTGACCCATATGATGGGCGATGGATGATCCCATATCCATTGGTGTTTGACATCAAGGATGGTGTACGAGTGCTCAGTGGAGATTAGGTACACTGGACGGACACGCCGAGAACTCCCAGATGGTGATATACCACACGTCAGATGGCAGTTCACCGGTGACGCTGGTACAGGGTAGTCTGTAGACCCGAGATCGTCATAGAGTCTTGTGTGATTCCCACTGTGCTTTGATCTCCACCTTACCACGTCCAAGAGGGCGTGCAAAACGGTAGCTTTTGGGTACATTCCCGAATCGCATGGAGGCAATGAGCGATAGGAGGGGATTCGTCTCTCCCGGTATAGGGAGTTCATGTTTTGCTGTGTTCGATTGGCTATAACTGGATGTCCCTGGCCAGGGATGATATAGAGATATACTGGTAAGTGTTACCAGTAGTTTCTCGACCTGTTATGAGCCTCACATCGACACGACTTATCGGTTGCTGGGGTTTGACGTATACCACCCCTAGACTTGATATGCGACATATCAGACGAACAGACCGGACTGTACGGGAGTGTTGCTAATTGGATTCACAGGAGAACAGACATGCTAGCTTGTTGATCTTCCGATCGCTCAATACCTGGGTGGCTGTTACGTTTAGCTGACCGCTTGCAACTTGTGGATGTTTGATATGATCATCTCCTGCTACCGGCGTATTGACGATTCTTTAGAGTCCTACACAGAGATTTCTTGACTCAGGCAAAACGGAGTAGAGGCACATATGTGATATGCGCAGGACCGAGGATAATACGATATGAGATACCGTATTGTATTCTCGAGGATAATACGATATGAGATACCGTATTGTATTCTCGCGATATATAGATATGAACCGGGTCATCGGATCAAGTGTTGATTCGATGAATCGGTACATGATATATTAGTCGGTTATATTCGATATAGCCGGATCGTCGGATCAAGTGTTGATTCGATGATTTAATGTATAATAATATATATGATATATTGTATTACATTATCTAATATTGGCTCGCTTTATTATTTCTTTTTCTCACCGATTAATACATTGATATATATGCGATATATATTAATTGTATTGTTTTCTTTTGTTACAAATATGATATATATGTGATATATATTATAGTAACATGATATGATTTATTATGAAACATATTTAGTGATGATAAAAAGAGATTACGGTTTGATTAGGGTAAGCTCCTTCTTGTTCATTCTAGAAGGATTTCCTTGTTGTCTTGGTTAAGATATTATGGTTGATACTTATCCATGACTCATCCATAACCTAACCAAACCCTAGCTCTAGTTTATTCTCTACAAAGGTTAAGCTTCTCATCCTTGACCATGGTTCCATAATCAATCATATATTCTTATCTACTATTCATCACAAAAGGATTTATCTCATTATTCTTCATCTTCTTCTCTCTTGAGTTTTTGAAAGAGCTCATTAGTTATTTCTTTTGTGATGATTTCTTGTGAGAAAATGATATAAAAAGAAAGCATAAACACTACTCCATCATCTTCATCTAATCTAGCCCATTAGATTAGGGTGTTCACCTCATTAGATTGAGAGAGCTTGAGTTATAGCAACTTCGACGTAGATCATCGGAGAAGCGGAACACTACAAGCTAGTATGGATAGTTCGAGTCGTGGAGCCTCTCTTGAGTCCGGGAGATCGTGGATCACAGCGAAGGGACTTCTACTCGGAGCTTATGAAGCGAAGAAGCGGACTACAAAGGTTGTAATCCCTCACACTTAGTAGTAAAGATGTTTACTTGCATGTTAAACCCTAATAATCTAACAAAGATCCCTGCTTTGGGTTGTTCGGCACGTCTAAAATTTTATTCGGGCATGTTTGATGCCTTATGAGCCTTCACAAGTGTGCCTAGGAACCCTACAGTGGTATCAGAGCCTAGCTAGAGCATTAGGCGACGTGTATACGAAGTTAAAACTCCGATCGATCCCAAAACGACGAAAATGAACCCCTCTCTGGATATTTTTTAAAAATTGGGATTTTTCTAAATTAAAAATACCTAAAAAATTCAGCAGGGAAAAATAAGAATTGTTGTGAAAAATGACAGTATAATGCCTAGAAACCGCCGTGGAACCGCGGCCGTACAGATCTTGGGCCGCGGATCCGCGGCAGTAAAAAGGAATTATGCCATCATTTTTCCACAGTAATACTTGTTTCTGTAATTACTATTTTCTGGGTATTTTTAAACTGACTCAAGTGTTGAGTATATTGGGGTTTATTTTGTAATCGTTGATTCGATCGGAAAATTTAAATTCGTTATTATTTCCGGATATTTAGAAACTGTTTAAATGTTCGAACGGATATCATTAACTCATTTTTTCTCGGCACGAAAAACTTTCGAGTGTTGAATTTTTATCAGGTTTAAATCTTTCGGAAAAATTGTACAAGTAACACGGTGGACCCTCTAGAAGACAACAAACCTTAACTCGATTATGTGACCGTCTTGAACTGCCTCTAAACCTTAGGGTTTGGGGCAGTACGGCGTGCCACATGTGAGTCGTTGGCTTTACCCTTCTACGGCTGGATTACCGGTACTGTGACATATTCTGGGATTATTTGAACTCCGCTCAAGTGTTGAACAATTTAGGAAATTTTGGGTATTTGATTATCTGTTCGGAAAGTTTAATACTGTCTATTTATCTGGAATGTGATACAATATGTGGAATTCATAGAGTTAGGCATGAAATGCGAAGTATGTGATATTTCGGATTTACGATGTGTAAAGTGATTGTGGATTCCAAATATTGTAGTTTTACAATTTCTTTTCAGTGACCATAAGTGTAGTATGTAGTTGTATTGCCGGTTTTCGTTGCTATACGTCAACGACGATCGGTGTATGCATACTTACTTACGTTGATGATATGTGATATTATGTGTTGCTGTGATATGTTATATTGGATCGTCGTGTTCAGAATAGCCGGGGGTTTTATGTGAGATGAGGGTTTTTATTTTCATTCATGTAAAATTCATTTGCATGTAATATTCTTTTATTGGGGCACTTCCGGGTTGAGGTTGATGTCACCAGTGTATATTATTTACTTTTCCGCATTAGGTAGACCCAAGGAGGGGAGCACAAGTAACCGGGTTCTAGGGTCCAGTGGGAGGCCATCTCGAGAAGTCGAGACCGGGTCTCCTAACCCTAGAATTGGCAGTGTTACTTGCCGCTCTCGTAGGGGTCTTGGGATGTGGGTTTGGCTATTCATTGCGACCGTGGAATCTGTGTTTTATACAGGCTCGTATTGAAAACACGGACGTCCTAGTATATCAAATATTTCATATATGTTCTTCTGCTGCAATGTTCTGTGATGAGATCATATTACTGCCTGAGTCGAATGCTTATACTATATATATATATATATGCTTATATATAAATATTACTGCTTTCGTTTCTTCTATGATGCTTAGGAAGCATAAGCTGATGGGATTTTATTAATGAGATTAATAAAAAGAAAAGAAACCTAAAAGATGTTGTAGAATCAAAACTTTATAAAAAGGGTAGCTACAGTTTGGCTTTGCATAGCGGTATATATGATATACCCTGCACCTTATTCGATAAGGAAAGAGCCGAGATCCTTCACCGGGAGTGACCTCTTTAGCGAAACTGGCAGATGCTACAAAACTCGGTTTGTATTTTGATTGCTTTAAAGAGTTTTGCTTTGCATAGCGGTATATATGATATACCCTGCACCTTATTCGATGAGGAAAGAGCCGAGATCCCTTTAACGGGAGTGACCTCTTTAGTAAAACTAATGAAAGCCTAAAAAACACTCCATTTCAAAATTTCACATGATTCTACGACGATATCAAGTTCATTACGCTCATGGTTTTCTGAAAAACCTGCGTAGCCCTCCGTCATTTCAGATAAAGACTAGTTAGTATTCGTGCTACGTTTGTTGACTATGTTAAGGCGTAGTGTGCGGTAGCTAATTAGTACTTATCTGCTAAAACATGAGATGTGATTGGATTAGGGTAGTTGTACGATTTTGTTGACTATGTTAAGGGTCGTGCAAGTGGGTTTAATTCAATCGGGAAATGACGGGTTGAACTTGGCTAGCAATTATGATTTGTTGACTATGTTAAGGTCATAAGTTGCTAGGGGCAAAATTTTATCGGGAATTTCAAATGTTGAAATTTGCAATGAGATTGCATACCTCCTATGAGATAGTTGGATCCCGATACCCACTGCGAGTAAGAGTTACTCCTGGGAGAGTTTTACACAGGACAATTAGCCAATCAAGTAGGTGTCTAGAAAAGTGTTAACGGGGTTACGCCTCTGGGAAAATGAGGTTTATTTTAATTAGGTCCGTGCGAAAGCACGGGGAACCTCCCTCAAGTACCGACACTGGTCTGGCTGAAAGATTGACGAAATTGTAGGGTGTAATTAATCCCGGCTAATCTTACCTTTTAGGGTTTGAAGGAAGATTTGATAAAAACAGTGGGAGACATCCTGATTAGATAAGATAATAACTAATCTAATCTTGCAAGAGCATACGCTAAAGTGTTTTCTTCTCTCTATCTCCAAGTAGCGACCATGTCAGGCCATAATCAAGATAATAATATGGACGTATTGACTGAACCCGCTTATTATACTGAGCAGGGGAACGTTGGACCTGTTCTTTCTTATAAGAGTTATAAGACTGAACAGGGAATGGGAGTATATCTGGATTCTAAAGCCGCCCAAAGGAACATGCATGTTGATGCATCTTCTTCGGGTGTGTTAGTTATTGAGAACTGTTTCTCAGTTCACCCTACGTCGTGGGTATTAGATACCGTATCAGGATCCCACATATATAAATTGTTACATGGGCTACGAAAAGGTAGAGAACTGGGAAAAGGTGATCATTCCGTTCAAGTAGGAAACGGTGCAAGTATTGCAGCCAAAGCAGTTGGCGAATATCACCTAGTATTGCCAAGTCGTAATACACTGATTCTAAATGAGTGCTATTATATACCGAACATGATGTGCAACATTATATCAGTTTCTTTATTAAGTAAAGAAGGATATAATTTTGTAGTAAAGGATAATGTTGTGAACATATTCCTAGATCAAAATTTGATTGCATCAGGCTCGTTACATAATGGCATATTCATTCTAAATCAAAATACAGTCCTCAATATACAAAACACACACAAGAGAAAAAGTTCAGAAATGAACGAATCCTACTTGTGGCATTGTAGACTTTGTCATATCAATGCGACACGACTGGCTAAGTTACATAAGGATGGATATTTGAATCCGTTCGAATTATCATCTTATGACACTTGCCATTCATGTCTCAAAGGAAAAATGACCAAAACTCCGTTTAGTGGACACGGAGAAAGAGTTACGGAACTCTTAGGACTGGTACATAGTGATGTATGCGGTCCCATGTCTACACATGCCAGGAACGGTTCTTCCTACTTCATTACATTCACTGACGATCTCTCAAGATTCGTACACGTGTTCCTGATGAAACACAAGTCTGAAGCTTTTGAGAAATTCAGAGAATATAAGCACGAAGTAGAGAATCAAACGGGCAAAATTATTAAGATTCTTCGATCTGATCGAGGAGGTGAATACTTAAGCAATGAGTTCCTAGATTAGCTAAAAGAGAATAGGATTCTCTCTCAGTTTACTCCTCCTTATACACCACAACACAACGGTGTATCGGAATGGAGGAATCGCACCCTATTAGATATGGTGCGCTCGATGATGAGTACAGCTGAGTTACCTATTTCCTTCTAGGGTTATGCGCTTGAGACAGCAGCATACCTATTGAATCAAGTTCCATCTAAATCTGTACCTACCACACCATATGAGATATGGAGTGGGAAGAGACCATATTTTAAACGAGTTAAGATATGGGGTTGTCTGGCCTATGTCAAAAGGCAAAATCCAGACAAACTTGAGGCACGATCAGTTCTTTGCAAGTTTGTGGGATATCCTAAGAATTCCCAAGGATACTTTTTCTACTACGCTGAAGAACAAAAAGTGTTTGTTTCTCAATATGCCACCTTTTTGGAAAAGGAATTTCTTGAAAAAGAAATTAGTGGCAAAGAGGTAGAGCTGGAAGAGATTCCATCAACACAAACTGCAACTGAAGATTTAGTAGAACCAGAGGATTCAGTAGTACCCGACGAACCCCAGCCTCTCCGTCGATCTAGCAGGGTTTCTCATTCGCCTGAGAGATACTACGGTTTTCTCATTGATGGTGGAAGCGAGGATTGCATCATGGAAGATGATGACCCAACTAGTTTCGAGCAGGCCATCACGAGTGGTGACTCAGTGAAATGGCTGGATGCAATGTGATCTGAGATGAAATCCATGTACACCAACAAAGTATGGACTTTGGAAAATGCTCCTGAAGGGGTAAAACCCATTGGGAGCAAGTGGATCTTTAAAAATAAATTTGGTGTAGATGGAAAAGTTGAGACTTTCAAAGCTAGACTTGTAGCAAAGGGTTTTCGTCAACGACCAGGTGTGGATTATGATGAAACCTTTTCTCCAGTGGCTATGCTTAAGTCCATCCGGATCTTACTTGCCATTGCTGCATACCATGACTACGAAATCTGGAAAATGGATGTTAAGACCGCCTTTCTAAATGGTGATTTATAGAGTGCGTGTACATGACTCAGCCAGAGGGCTTCGTAGATAGTGGGAGCAGCGGAAAGGAGTGGGAGCAGCGGAAAGGTTTGCAAGCTTCTTAAATCCATTTATGGTTTAAAGCAAGCATCGTGGAGTTGGAACATCTGTTTTGATGTTGTGGTCAAAGAGTTTGACTTCATCAAAAATATAGATGAACCTTATATCTATAAGAAGGTAGCAGAGAGTAAGGTTGTCTTCCTCGTATTGTACGTGGATGACATATTCTTGATAGGAAATGATATTCCTATGCTGCAATCAGTCAAGCTCTTCTTATCATAAAGATTCTCAATGAAAGATCTAGATGTTGCCTCCTGCATATTGGGAATCATGATCTATAGAGATAGATCTAAACGGATACTGGGATTGTCCCAATCCAGGTACATTGACACCATATTAAAGAGGTTTAGTATGGAAGAATCCAAACGTGGGAACCAACCCACGATCTCTAGACTCACTCTCTCCAAAGAGATGTCTCCCAAGACTAATTTGGAGAGAGCTCGCATGTAAGGGATACCCTATGCTTCGGCAGTAGGCTCTATCATGTATGCGATGCTATGTACTAGACCCGATGTAGCATACTCACTAAGTGTAGTGAGTCAGTATCAAGCAGATCCTGGAGAGAGTCACTGGACAGCTGTGAAGAACATTCTCAAGTACTTACGAAGGACTAGAGACATGTTCTTGGTGTATGGTAACGGAGAACTCAGGGTAGAGTCCTTTACCGATTCCAGCTTCCAAAGTGATAAGGACGACTCTAAGTCGCACTCGGGATTTATCTTTACCCTCAATGGAGGGGCGGTATGTTGGAAGAGTTCCAAACAGGATACCGTTGCAGACTCGACGATGGAGGCTGAATACATCGCTGCCACCGATGCTGCCATAGAGGCTGTCTGGATGAAGAAGTTCATCACTGAACTTGGTGTGGTTCCATCCATTGAACATCCAATACCTCTGTATTGCGATAACAATGGAGCTGTGGCTTTGGCCAAGGAACCCAGATCCCATCAAAAGTCCAGACATATTCGGAGGCGGTATGACCTGATCAGGGAGATAGTTGATCGCCGGGAGATCGGGATCAGGAGAGTAGATACGAAGGACAACACTGCGGATCAACTCACGAAGGCCATTCCCCAGATACAATTTGAGAGATTATTCGGGATGCTAGGTATGAGATACTACAGCAGCTGGCCTTAGTGCAAGTGGGAGATTGTTAGTTATGTATATGCCCTAGAGGCCATTGTTGTACATATGATGTATATTATGATGGATGCTTGGATATATACAGAGAGGACTTTGTTGCTCGTCATGATAGTATGCTATTTGGTTTCACTTTATCTTAACATGTTGACTTGTATTGGTTTACTGTCTTTCTCTCACATGTTGATAAAGCCCTTAGGATCTGTACTCGACTATTGGGATTATGATGAGATCATACTAGTGGGGCCACGGTAGTCGATGAGTACATCCTATAAATGTTCCTAGTCGAGGGTATATCAAGACAAGGTATCGATACACCAGAGTAGACTAGCGTATACGCATCATGACCCATATGATGGGCGATGGATGATCCCATATCCATCGGTGTTTGACATCAAGGATAGTGTACAGGTGCTCAGTGGAAACTGGGTACACTGGACGGACTCACCGAGAACTCCCAGATGGTGATATACCACACGTCAGATGGCAGTTCTCCGGTGACGCTGGTACAGGGTAGTCTGTAGACCCGAGATCGTCATAGAGTCTTGTGTGATTCTCACCGTGCTTTGATTTCCACCTTACCACGTCCAAGAGGGCGTGCAAAACGGTGGCTTTTGGGTACAGTCCGGAATCACATGGAGGCAATGACCGATAGGAGGGGATTCGTCTCTCCCGGTATAGGGAGTTGATGTTGTGCTGTGTTCGATTGGCTATAACTGGAAGTCCTTGGCCAGGGATGATATAGAGATATACTGGTAAGTGTTACCGGTAGTTTCTCGACCTGTTATGAGCCTCACATTGACACGACTTATCGGTTACTGGGGTCTGACGTATACCACCCCTAGACTTGATATGCGATATATCAGACGAACAGACCGGACTGTACGGGAGTGTTACTGATCGGATTCACAGGAGAACGGACAGGCTAGCTTGTTGATCTTCTGATCGCTCAATACCTGGGTGGCTGTTACTGTTGCGCCACGGCAGCGCCCCGGCCGTCTATCCGAGGCCAAAATGCGGAATCAAAAATTTTCCTTACTTGGAAACTGGCGCTACCGCGGACAATGAAAACCCAGATCGTTAACCATTTACCTATACTAGCTAACAAGAGATGGGAGGAGAAGTATACCAAGTGATCCGAGTCCTCCAGTCTTCTCTTCATCGTCCCGATCTCCCGCGGAAAGTCTTGTCTCCACATCGTCGCCTCCTCGCCGGAAGGGCACCGCATCGCCTGCGTCTTTTACGGGCTCCCACCTCAATAACGAGGCAACTCGGGCGCGAAGTTGGCAAGCCGATGCGCCCAAGATTTGCTGTAGAATATAGTGTAGAATCGTTGTCTCATTTGGGGTAGTGAAGCTGCCTTGGAGGGAGAAGAGAATCATGAACTTTGGAGAGGGTTTTTGAGAATTTTGCAAGCATGGAAAAAAGGATGTGAATGAATCCTTCATACAAAATGAACTCCTCTCATTTTTCTCTCCTCTCATCAAATGTGGCCGGCCATCCCCTTTTTGAAATGGTGGAGGGAATGAAAACATAATGCAAAGGGAGGTGAGTGTAGGAGAGCAAAGGTGGTGACAACAACATAAAGCAAATCTCACATCAACTTTTAATCAAGAATCAAATCCTTTCTCAAATTGAATAAAGCAAGTGATGTAAAGAGAATAAAAATGATGATGGTCAAAACATAATCCCACATATGCAAGAAACCCCCTTCCCCAAATGTAATTTGCAAAACTGCAAATTACCCCCTCCATCGGAAAAGTCCGGCCGGGAAAGAACAAAGGAAAACCGGCCGGAACGGAATGCAAACTGGCAACTCCAGAAAACTGGTCCCGTAATAAATTACAGGAAAACCCCGATACTGTGCATACACACCCGCATCTGTATTCCGTCCGGATACAAATGCAATGAGACAAAATCTACACTGTACTAAACTAGGACCGGCTTAAGCCAAAGCCGGCTAGTAATATCCGTCCGATCCTGATCCGTGCAATACCGCACGTATCAGATCGAACTTTGCCATATAACTATACGGCTACTAGTACAAAACTGTCCGATCCTGATCCGTGCAATACCGCACGTATCTGATCGGACCCTGCCATATCTCCATAGGCCTCTACAGCGTTTCGCCCGAAAGCTTGAGTAACTGAAAGTGTGGTGGACTCTAAAGACTCGTCAATACTATGGCTGTGGATTTAACCACTAGCATGTCAGAAGTATAAGCCAATACGTGACGGGCCACCAGCTATTGACCAAAAGGGATGTCGATGAGCGAACTCATCCTAACACCCTACTGAGCCTGTCAGTGACAATATCCGTACAGTCCGGTCCGTTCGTCTATGAGCATCGCATGTCGGGCCAAGGGGTTGGTAAAGTCAGACCCCCAAAAGCGGTACAAGTCGTGTCGGAGTGTAGCCCAGAACGCCCTGAGATACTACTGGAATACCTACCAGTAAATCTCCTGCCTCGGCCGAGGGCTTTGCGTAATGGCTCTCCTAGACACAGCGCGACCTCACCCCCAATACCGGGAGAGACGAACCCCTGAAGATCCGCTCACTGCCTCCATATGGCTCGGGACTGTACCCAACTAAAATCTGTTTGCACGACTCCTTTGAGCCGTGGTAGGGTAGTAATCAAAGTACAGTGGGAACTCACACGAGACAAATGACGATCTCAGGTCGATGAACTAACCTGTACACATGTCACCAGGGAACTGCTATCTGACGTCTGGTATAATCCCAACTGGCAGGTTCCCGGCGAGTCCTGTCCGGTGTACTCATAACCCAATGAGCACCTGTATACATCTTAGGTGAACCAACTGACACCAGTGGCTTGTGAGACCGGCCACCGCCCCTCGTCGGGGTCTCGACTGTATACACTAGTCTACTAATGGAGTATCGATGCCCTGTCTCGAAACTCCTACGACTAGGGACCTTTTAAGGATGTGCTTATAGATTACCAGCTCCCACGTATATGATCGCCATCATACTGCTGGTAGTCAAGCAAGAATCCTAGGGGCTCTATCAACGTGTAATAGCGACATGTAAGGTCACCTAAAGCAGTACACGATGATAAAGATAAACCAGATAGCATACTATCATCTCGAGTAAGACTGTCCTACCGGGATAGGTCCTCCCTCAATCATTGCAATCATGTGCCTGTGATCCAATAATTGACTCTGAGGGCACTATCTCCAACAATCTCCCACTTGCACTCAAGGCTAATTATTGCGATGCCGCATACTCACAGCCCGTGTGATACCGAACACCCAACTCCTCTACTAGTCAGTCTCACAAAGCTCGTTTGCGAAACTATTGCGTTCGAGGAATAGCCTCAGTGAGTGGATCCGCTGTGATGTTTCTTTCTATGTCTCTCAATATCTCAAGTTCGCGGAGAAGGCCATCTCCCGAAATGAGCAATACTTGTCTTAGAATGTCTGGATGTCTGATGGGATCTACCTCATAAATGAACTCCAAATACAAACTTCTTAGACTGTATCGTCAACTGAACTTAATCAGTATCCTGCGCCATGCCACCCTCGGTATTGCCTTGGACCATCTGTCCAAAATACTGCCCCTCGTCAGAAGGAAAACTATAACTCTGACAACCTCCTTGTCGTCCATGTCACCTTGGAAGCCTGGAATGATAACTGTCTCCCAAATGAGGCTGTCGTTATCATATCCCTAGAACATCCACTTATGTTCTAAAACTGCTTCTGACTGTTTCTCCAGGATTGGATCAATGTCAACTTATTGCATCTAGTGCAAGAACAACATCTGGTGTGGTACTTGACATCTCATGATTGACTCAATTGCCTAAGCAAGTGATCTACCAATCATGTGTATCCCTCTCCCCTTTAGTCTATAAGACACTTTTAGAGAGGGTGACTCCATCAACTGCAGGTGCACTACCGTGCCAGGAGTCGTCCATTCTAAATACTCATAGAATGCAGTCAAGGTACCCAGATTAGGAAACCACCCAAATCTAGATCTAAAACCATAGATCTAGTAACCAGAATGTCTGATATAATATTCAAGTCCTGTGTGGAGAAACTACTGTGTGACAACCAAAGTATAACCGATCGTTGTATAGGAGCTTCCTTTCCTACTCTGTGTATGTCATCCAAAACCAGGACATCACACCATACTACCTTCTTAACAGATCCATCCCCTATTCTGATGACGTCAAACCTATGACTGTTACATCAGAAATAGATGATCTATCTCCGCTATATCTACTTTAGTCTATAAATAGACATAAGCCTGATGACCACCAATGCTTCCGCTGCTCCCACTGACTACGACAACCCTCTGGCAGAGTCATATAGACGTGCACTTCCAAAGCCAGTTTAGAACGACACTATACTCATCCTCCTGCCGGGTCTCGCAGCCTGGAACAACAACAATGGCAAGTGTGGGTAAACAAGAACCTCCCTGCCACCGTCCTTGAGCATACCGAAGTACCTCTCGAGTGCCTGAGGTTACCCATCATATCTGCGGAGTTGCTAATGGAATGTCAAGCCAGATTGAATCTTCAGGTTCCTATCAAATTTTCAGTAATCGTTTGCGGTTCTGGAATCACTTCCAGTTCTACCATACTTCACTACTGTTTTCTGAAAAATCCATTTCTTTTAAAATTGTGGCGAGTGAAGAACAATATCACTATTGATCTTCCAGATGGTAGAAAATCAACCCTCGTCATAGCCTGGGTCAACCCGCAAACAGCCATTACAGAAACGTGCCTTGAGTTGTCCAGTGTCTGGTTTTAAGCATAAGCCGGACAACTCCCCGTACCGTAACATCGTTAAGATATGAACTGTTCTATATCCAATATAGAACCAGAGGCACTGATTCAATTGAACCAGATTCAAATCATGCAGATATTTCCAGTGCATGTAAACTAAATGGAAGGAGGTCGATCAGCGTTACTCAACATAGGAATTCTTCCAATTATGAGTAACCTGAAAAAGAAGCAATTTCTCTTTATCATTACTATCAACTGAATACCATACACAAGTATCTACATCTTCGATCACTTTGAAGAATCCCGATACTTGCTATACCTGGTTCTCTACTCTATTCAAATACCTACAACTCCTCAAAACTTAGACCCTATGTTCCTACGAAACACATGTCTAAGAACTAGAGAAGTTAAAAGTAAACAAAATATAGTATGAGGACCAACCCCTCTGTCCTAATGGACACTGGACAACATACAATACTCTGTATAAGTCCGCTAAGTCTAACAACTCTTTCACTGTGCGTCGTAGGTTGAAAACTGTACTTATGGCTAAGAAGAATTACACCGCTGTTTGATGCTCCTTACCTAACCATCCACTGATATAGGTAAATGTCATCGACATAATATCAAAAGGTATATCTCACTCTATGAAAATAGACGTACAGATATATCAATTTGAAATTGGTGCACAACAACGGATATTCAAAACCAAATATTTGCCGACCGGCAAACAGCCCAGATGATCTCCTCAAATATCACCGATTACAACGAATCCCGATATAATGAGGATGATCACCCTATTCCCAATAACTTACTCCCACTCATTATCTATAAAACCATACAGATGTGAGAATCATACCTGGTAAATACATACCCTGGAGTAAGTATCCAATCGGGAAATCAGTTTTCTTTTAACATTACACAGTGAAACTGAAACATTGAAATGTTTCGGTGGGGTATTCCGGTATTCTTAGTAATGCCTCTTCCATTATCCAGATTCACAACTGTAACCGTATATCTCTTTGCCATCTGTCCAAATCCCTTTATATGTCTTTAGTCATTACCGTCTGCACACCCCTTTAGGCCAATTGGTTTTCTTCCTTCCCTACCGTTCGACACCAGCCTATGGTTTGGAAGAAGACTATCCAATAAGCATAAAGGGTGTACTGTCCTAATCCTAGGAGCACTCGCAAAGCGAGAGAAGGTGAAGATAAAAGACAACCGAATAAACCTTATTCCTATTTCTCCTGGACCAGAATCCATCCCCGAACTTGAACAAGTTCCTTTCGAGTTCGTATATAACCATACGATGGAGTATCCAATAAACAGTGGATCTTCGTAGTGATACGGAGTGTCCTGGAGAAATACAAAGGTGATTTAGGATTGGTGAAGAAATACTTGGTTTGATCGTGAATAGCAGTCACAATTTACTTTGCCCTCTTACTAATCCCTTGCTTTGTCTTAATCTTAATACCTTCTGCACACCGTTTAGGCTAATTGGTTTTCTTCATTCCCTACCGGTCAGCACCAGCCTAAGGTTTGGAAGAAGTCTATCCAATTTGCGTAATAGGTGTGCTATCTCCTAAACAAGGAGTACTCACAACTTGAGAGAAGGTAAAAGGGAAAAGACAACTAAATAATCCTATCCGTTTTCTCCAGAACCGGAAACCATCCTTGAATTCCTTCGAGTTCGTATCTAACCATACGATGGTTTTGTCCAATGGAAGTGGACGTTCGCAGTAATGCGGGGTGTCCTGGAGAAAAGGGTAAAAATAGGAATGGCAATGAAGTCTGCAACTCTGACAATCCAAAAGCCAGTGTTAAGAAGGTTCGGTCAACTTGGTCACTGAGTCATAGTCCAGGGTCGGGTCAATGGTCGCTGCTAAAGAGAGAGAGAAAAGAAACACTCAGCGTGCACTCTAACCTAGATCAGAATGGTTATCACTTTGTCTAATCTGGAAACCTCCCACTGTACCTCAAATTCTCCTCCAAACCTGAAAGAAGAATTAGTCGGGGTCACCCGAGGAGTAAACTAACTCATCAGTGGGAATCGGGATCCAACTATCACCGCATGATAACTTGACGGAATCCACTCAAGTCACCACACTCCAGAAGGTATGCGCATGCCTGGCAAGTTTCAGTTCTTTTGAAACTCCCGATGTGATTTTTACCCCTAGGACCCAAGTGACCTTGACTGAGCCAACATATCAAAGGATCCTAGTCAAGTTCAACCCGTCATTATCTTGATTGCATTAGACCAACCCGCACGAATCCTTGACTGAGCCAAAATGACCGCACGACTGTCCTAACCAATCTCATATCCATGCAACAGAAAAGCACTACATAGCTACCGAACACTACGCCTCGGCTAAGCACGACATACGCAGCACGAATACTAAGTAATACTAATCTGAAATGACGGAGGGCTACGAATGGTTTTTGGCGAAAAACCTTTTACCGTAATGAACTTGATATCGCTGAAGGAACTGGATAACTTTTTATAAAAATATAGTGACGAAAACCTTTACTAAAGAGGTCACTCCCGGTGAAGGGATCTCGGCTCTTTCCCCGTAGAATGAGGTGCAGGATATTCCAACTGAATACCACGATGCAAAGCAAAAGTTATCGGCTATAGTGAAGTTATTGCCCTGACGCAAACATTTGTCCAAGGGGTCACTCCCGGTGAAGGGATCTCGGCCCTTGCCTCGTCGACTGAGGAGCAGGATATTCCAACTGAATACCACGATGCAAAACAAAAGAGAACGTCCTTGCAATAACAGCTTTTTGAAAAATGTTCCAACAACATCAGAATAGGTTTGTTTATCTTGCATTGATCCGAATCAACGCAGTCCCATCAAATGATCACACCACAAAGAACGAAAATATACTGATGTACGTATAAGCCATCCGCATTCGCCACTGGGTCCCGTCATCACCCGTTAGGTTACTTAACTAACGACAGAGCGGGGACTGGACTAGCGCGGATGCAAAACATATACAACATCTACTAATATATATACCAATATATTATATTCGCTCAAGGCGTGATAAGAAATGCAACATCACAGAAATGTGCAGCATCACAGAACAATACAGATATCTGGGATCCCCGGGTTTCACAGAGCCGCTGCTGAAACCCGACGTTCCCCTGGTTGTGTGGATAGCCTGTGCAATGAAATCCTAGACCCCTACGGGTGCGGCAAGTCACCCGCCAAAACCTGAAGCGATGCAGCCCCCTTCAGCACCGTGAATGGACCACCCAGCACTTCATGGAATCCGGTAACTTGGGCACCCCTCCTGGGTCAACCTGTACCCCCTACGAGTGCGGCGAATAGCCCGCCAATCCTAGAGTGAAGCCCCTCCGTCTCAATGCCATGAGATGCGGGCCCGTTGCCTTCTAGAACCCGGCTATCCGTGCACCCCTTCGCGGGGTAATCCTAGTACAGAAAGTAAAATATACATACAACGGGTACATCGACCGCAACCAGGTCGTACCCCAAAAGAATAATACAAACAGGCAGTGACGGCAGTCCACATGTCGGACGCTCGCCCCGCAATATGAAATGTACATAATACAACAAAACTGTACTAGCATTGCATCCAGGCTATCCCCACGACTGATCCGCAACAACACAGCATAAACATAGAACATCAACGTGAAAGTCACGTTCGCAATCCGTCTAACCGGGCTATAGCAGTTAGACGGGATTTACCGATCAAGTGACATTCACGGTCGCAAATATAATGTAAATACTGTGAAATAATGTGTTTAAAATATCCGATCGATCAAACAATTAACAAGTGGGCCCCCAAGCAATACTGTAGCACTCACAGAAAATCTGGGCCCAAATTTAATATCCCAAAACCCCCAAAATCATCCCACAAGCCCCCTGGAAAAATTGGACACAGTGAGGACACTAGAGTGCGGCGGAACCGCGGCCCAAGGGGGGGTTTGGCCGCGGTTCCGCGCTCCAATTATCGACTGACTGCGTCGAATTTTTACAGAGGTCTTAGAATTTCCAGTAGATTAGTTTTATACAACCTGAAAAATTTTTTGAGACCAAAAATTTTCAACAGAAACTGATGCTAGTGAAAATGCAGATTTTGGAATTTTGGTCGATTAGAAATGCAAAACACATTAGAACAAGCTAGGCAAGGTTAATGGCGTGGCTCTGATACCATGTTGCGCCACGGCAGCGCCCCGGTCGTCTATCCGAGGCCAAAATGCGGAATCAAAAATTTTCCTTACTTGGAAACTGGCGCTACCGCGGACAATGAAAACCCGGATCGTTAACCATTAACCTATACTAGCTAACAAGAGATGGGAGGAGAAGTATACCAAGTGATCCGAGTCCTCCGGTCTTCTCTTCATCGTCCCGATCTCCCGCGGAAAGTTTTGTCTCCACATCGTCGCCTCCTTGCCGGAAGGGCACCACATCGCCTGCGTCTTTTACGGGCTCCCACCTCAATACCGAGGCAACTCGGGTGCGAAGTTGGCAAGGCGATGCGCCCAAGATTTGCTGTAGAATATAGTGTAGAATCGTTGTCTCATTTGGGGTAGTGAAGTTGCCTTGGAGAGAGAAGAGAATCATGAACTTTGGAGAGGGTTTTTGAGAATTTTGCAAGCATGGAAAAAAGGATGTGAATGAATCCTTCATACAAAATGAACTCCTCTCATTTTTCTCTCCTCTCATCAAATGTGGCCGGCCATCCCCTTTTGGAAATGGTGGAGGGAATGAAAACATAATGCAAAGGGAGGTGAGTGTAGGAGAGCAAAGGTGGTGACCACAACATAAAGCAAATCTCACATCAACTTTTAATCAAGAATCAAATCCTTTCTCATCATGAATAAAGCAAGTGATGTAAAGAGAATAAAAATGATGATGGTCAAAACATAATCCCACATATTCAAGAAACCCCCTTCCCCAAATGTAATTTGCAAAACTGCAAATTACCCCCTCCATCGGAAAAGTCCGGCGGGGAAAGAACAAAGGAAAACCGGCCGGAACGGAATGCAAACTGGAAACTCCAGAAAACTGGTCCCGTAATAAATTAAAGGAAAACCCCGATACTGTGCATACACACCCGCATCTGTATTCCGTCCGGATACAAATGCAATGAGACAAAATCTACACTGTACTAAACTAGGACCGGCTTAAGCCAAAGCCGGCTAGTAATATCCGTCCGATCCTGATCCGTGCAATACCGCACGTATCAGATCGAACTTTTCCATATAATTATACGGCTACTAGTACAAAACTTTCCGATCCTGATCCGTGCAATACAGCACGTATCTGATCGGACCCTGCCATATCTCCATAGGCCTCTACAGCGTTTCACCCGAAAGCTTGAGTAACTGAAAGTGTGGTGGACTCTAAAGACTCGTCAATACTATGGCTGTGGATTTAACCACTAGCACTTCAGAGGTATAAGCCAATACGTGACGGGCCACTAGCTATTGACCAAAAGGGACGTCGATGAGCGAACTCATCCTGACACCCTACTGAGCCTGTCAGTGACAATATCCGTACAGTCCGGTCCGTTCGTCTATGAGCATCGCATGTCGGGCTTAGGGGGTTGGTAAAAGTCAGACCCCTAAAAGCGGTACAAGTCGTGTCGGAGTGTAGCCCAGAATACCCTGAGATACTACTGGAATACCTACCAGTAAATCTCCTGCCTCGGCCGAGGGCTTTGCGTAATGGCTCTCCTAGACACAACGCGACCTCACCCCCAATACCGGGAGAGACGAACCCCTGAAGATCCGCCCACTGCCTCCATGTGGCTCGGGACTGTACCCAACTAAAACCTGTTTGCATGACTCGTTTGAGCCGTGGTAGGGTAGTAATCAAAGTACAGTGGGAACTCACATGAGACAAATGACGATCTCAGGTCGATGAACTAACCTGTACACATGTCACCAGGGAACTGCTATCTGACGTCTGGTATAATCCCAACTGGCAGGTTCCCGGCGAGTCCTGTCTGGTGTACTCATAACCCAATGAGCACCTGTATACATCATAGGTGAACCAACTGACACCAGTAGCTTGTGAGACCGGCCACCGCCCCTCGTCGGGGTCTCGACTGTATACACTAGTCTACTAATGGAGTATCAATGCCCTGTCTCGAAACTCCTACGACTAGGGACCTTTTAAGGATGTGCTTATAGATTACCAGCTCCCACGTATATGATCGCCATCATACTACTGGTAGTCAAGCAAGAATCCTAGGGGCTCTATCAACGTGTAATAGCGACATGTAAGGTCACCTAAAGCAGTACACGGTGATAAAGATAAACCAGATAGCATACTATCATCTCGAGTAAGACTGTCCTACCGGGATAGGTCCTCCCTCAATCATTGCAATCATGTGCCTGTGATCCAATAATTGACTCTGAGGGCACTATCTCCAACTGTTACGTTTAGCTGACAGCTTGCAGCTTGTGGGTGTTTGATATGATCATCACCTGCTACCGGCGTATTGACGATTCTTTAGAGTCCTACACAGAGGTTTCTTGGCTCAGGAAAAACGGAGTAGAGGCACATATGTGATATGTGCAGGACCGAGGATAATATGATATGAGATACTGTATTGTATTCTCGCGATATTTAGATATGAACCGGGTCATCGGATTAAGTGTTGATTCGATGAATCAGTACATGATATATTAGTCGGTTATATTCGATATAGCCGGATCGTTGGATCAAGTGTTGATTCAATGATTTAATGTATATAATAATATATATGATATATTGTATTACATTATCTAATATTGGCTCGCTTTATTATTTCTTTTTCTCACCGATTAATACATTGATATATATGCGATATATATTAATTATATTATATTCTTTTGTTACAAATATAATATATATGTGATATATATTATAGTAACATGATATGATTTATTTTGAAACATGTTTAGTGATGATAAAAAAAAGATTAGGGTTTGATTAGGGTTAGCTCCTTCTTGTTCATTCTAGAAGGATTTCCTTTTTGTCTTGGTTAAGATATTATGGTTGATACTTATCCATGACTCATCCTTAACCTAACCAAACCCTAGCTCTAGTTTATTCTCTACAAAGGTTAAGCTTCTCATCCTTGACCATGGTTCCATAATCAATCATATATTCTTATCTACTTTTCATCACAAAAGGATTTATCTCATTATTCTTCATTTTCTTCTCTCTTGAGTTTTTGAAAGAGCTCATTAGTTATTTCTTTTGTGATGATTTCTTGTGAGAAAATGATATAAAAAGAAAGCATAAACACTACTCCATCATCCTCATCTAATCTAGCCCATTAGATTAGGGTGTTCACCTCATTAGTGTGAGAGAGCTTGAGTTATAGCAACTTCGACGTAGATCATCGGAGAAGCGGAACACTACAAGCTAGCATGGATCGTTCGAGTCGTGGAGCCTCTCTTGAGTCCGGGAGATCGTGGATCGTGGCGAAGGGACTTCTACTCGGAGCTTATGAAGCGAAGGAGCGGACTACAAAGGTTGTAATCCCTCATACTTAGTAGTAAAGATGTTTACTTTCATGTTAAACCCTAATAATCTAGCAAAGATCCCTGCTTTGGGTTGTTCGGCACGTCTAAAATTTTATTCGGGCATGTTTGATACCTTATGAGCCTTCACAAGTGTGCCTAGGAACCCTAACGTGTCGAAGTTGGACATGGGTTTTCATGATGTTATGAGTGTCGATGTTGGGTACTCAGGTTCCATGAGATTTACGGATATGAGGGCCGATCAGAGTGATGGCGCCTGAGGTATTGGGATTTGGGGTGTCGTTGATGGACACCGGGTTTTTCCACGATGATGATTCAATAATGATGATATGTTTTATCCCACACTCAGCAGTTATTTGATATGCATTGTTTCATGTACTTGTAGTACCCTGATTGAAAGGTTAGTATAGCACCCTATGAAGAGTTTTGAAGCATCACATGACCCAAAGTTATAATTTTTAAGGTGCTAAACTAACATGGATATGGATCGATCCTAGAATATTAGGGTTATTAAACTTTAGGCTAGTAAAAATTAGGGTTTGAAGGCTACAACCTTTGTAGCTCCCCTTTGCTAGACTCCTTGGTGCTTTGGGTGTTGAGTCGAGGTCCTCTTGAAGTTCCCTTGCATCCACGACGATCCACCACGGAGCACTCCGTCCAAGCTCGCAACTTCGACAAATCGAAGAGAACACTCTAAACAATGCGGCCAAGCTTGTGTAGAATGATGTTGTGGTTGGGTTTCTCACTTCAAAAACCTTTCTTTTGTTGTATTTAGCTCACTAGAAAAGACTAGAGAGAAGGAGATGGAGGAGGATGAAGATGGTGGCTAAAATGAACAAGAGGTATATGAAAATTAACCTTGAGTTAAGCAAGAGAAAGAAATATATATCACTATATATATTTAATTCCTTCTTGACTTCAACCATGATTAAATGATAGATAGTTAATTTAACTTGGGTTTAGAATGATAAAGAGAAGGGTAACCATAGGTTAGTGGTAGTTGAGCTAGGTTAGGCTAGAAGAAGAGTGTGGAAACTAACATGATTATCCTTTTCTTTTTCATTTAACTTTAAAACCAAAATTAAATAATTATCCATTATTTAATCCATGGTGTAAGTCTTGCATTGCCACCATTTCCATGTGCTAACAACCATGATGGATGGGTGTATGTATGTATGCATGTATGCACATTCACATGTGCAAGAAACTAGATTGAAAATAAAGAAACACATGCATGCATGCTTACATCCATCAAACCCTAGAAAGGTTTCAAGTGAGATAACTTATGGTTAGATGATAAATCAACACTTAATTTATCAATCCGGTCATATCTCATACGACCCCACCAAAAGCAGTTCACCCGATCAATGTTCGGTATCATATACGCACATTTCAATCGGGTGCAAGCGCATATCGCATACGCGCACCACAACGTTTCACCTGGACTGGGTAACTCCTTTGTGGGACTCTAAGACTCGTCAATACGCCGGCAGAGGGTAATGATCATATCAAGTACCCTCAAGCCGCAAGCGGTCAGCTAAACGTAACGGCCACCCGGGTATTGAGCGATCAGAAGACAACAAGCGAACCTGCTACAACTCCCGTCGAGCCATCCGGCAACACTACCGTACAGTCCGGTCTCTTCGTCAGATATGCTGCATATCGAGCCTAGGGATGGCCACGTCGACCCCAATAACTTAATAAGTCGTGTTGGTGAATGGTCTATAACAGATCGAGAAACTACTGATAACACTTATCAGCAAATCTCAGCAGCCCTGGCCAGGGACTTGCTGTTATAGCCAGTCGGGCACAGCACAGCATCAACTCCCAATACCGGGAGAGACGAAACCCCTCCTATCGCTCATCGTCTTCGTGTGTCTCGGGACTGTACCCAACGGCCACTTGTTTGCACGACTCAGTAGAGCCGTGGTAGGGTGGCAATCAAAGTACAGTGGGAGAACACACAAGACTCCATGACGATCTCGGGTCTACAGACTAACCTGTACTAGTGTCACCTGAGAACTGCTATCCGACGACAGATATAATTCTATATAGGAGTTCTCGGTGAGTCCGTCCAGTGTACCCAGTCACCACTGAGCACCCGTATATGATCTTGATGTCAAACATCGATGAATGTGGGAACATCCACCGCCCATCGTATGGGTCTAGTATCATATACGCTAGTCTACTCTGGTATATCAATGCCCTGTCTCGATATGCCTACGACTAGGGACGTTCCAGGATATGCTTATAGACTACAGATGTCCCACTAGTATGATCTCTATCATAATCAGAGTAGTCAAGACGATATCCTCAGGGCTTTATCAGCATGTATGAATGAATAAAAGCATGATCAAATCAACATGTTAGATAAAGAATAACCAGATAGCATACTATTATGTAGAGCAAGAATGCAAACTGAATATATATACATGTATAGATACATCCACTATCACATAATGGCCTCTAGGGCATACATATATCCAACAATCTCCCACTTGCACTAAGGCCAGTTATTGGCGTATCTCATACCCAACATCACAAAAAGTCGCTCATGCTGTGGCTGAGGGAGGGCCTTGGTGAGTGGATCCGCGGCGTTGTTCTTTGTGTCTAATCTCTTAATCTCGATCTCGCGGCGATCTACAATCTCTCGGATCAAATGAAAGCGCCTCAGGATATGTCTGGACCGCTGATGGGATCTGGGCTCCTTGGCTAACGCCATTGCCCCATTATTGTCACAATACAAAGGTATTGGATCAATAATGGTTGGAACTACTCCTAGCTCCGAGACGAACTTCTTCATCCAGACGGCTTCCTTGGTGGCATCATTTGCAGCAATGTACTCAGCTTCCATCGTAGAGTCTGCAACGGTATCTTGTTTGGAACTCTTCCAACTTACCGCCCCTCCATTGAGGGTATATACAAACCCTGAGATAGATTTGCTGTCATCCTTATCGCTCTGGAAGGTCGAATCGGTAAAGGCCTCCATTTGGAGATCTTTATTACCATACACCAAGAACAATTCTTTAGTCCTTCGTAAGTACTTAAGAATGTTCTTCACCGCTGTCCAGTGGTTCTCCCCTGGGTTGGATTGATACCTGCTTACAACACTAAGTGCATAAGCTACATCTGGGCGTGTACATAACATCGCATACATTATAGATCCTACTGCCGAAGCATAAGGTATAATGCTCATGCGAGCTCTCTCTTCATCGGTCTTTGGACAAGAATCCTTGGAGAGAGTGACTCCATGGCAAGCGGGTAAGGCACCCCGCTTGGAGTCTTCCATACTAAACCTCTTTAGGATGGTGTTGATGTACCTGGTTTGGGACAATCCCAATAACTTTTTGGATCTATCCCTATAGATCCTTATGCCTAGGATGTATGTGGCATCACCCAGGTCCTTCATGGAGAACCTCAGTGATAAGAATGATTTGACCGACTGTAGCATAGGAATATCATTTCCTATCAGAAGAATGTCATCCACGTACAATACGAGGAATATGACAGCTCTTCCTACAGCCTTCCTATAAACACAAGGTTCATCTGGATTTTTGATGAAATCAAATTCTTTGATAACATCATCGAAACAGATGTTCCAACTCCGAGATGCCTGCTTTAACCCATATATGGATTTAAGCAATCTACATGCTTTCTCGCTGCTCCCACTGTCAATGAAGCCCTCTGGCTGATCCATATAAACGCATTCTTCTAAATCTCCATTTAGAAATGCTGTTTTAACGTCCATCTGCCAGATTTCATAGTCGTAGTGAGAAGCAATAGCAAGTAGGATCCGAATGGATTTAAGCATGGCTACGGGCGAAAAAGTTTCGTCATAGTCCAAACCTGGTCTTTGACGAAAACCTTTCGCCACAAGCCTTGCCTTATAGGTCTCTACCTGCCCATCCACACCAATCTTTCTTTTAAAGATCCATTTGCACCCTACAGGTTTTACCCCAGGGGGTACAACGTCCAAAGTCCATACTTTGTTGGTGTACATAGACTCCATTTCGGATCTCATGGCATCCAGCCACTTCACAGAGTCACCACTCGTGATAGCTTGCTGAAAACTGGTAGGATCATCATCATCCATGATGCAATCTTCTCTGTCACCATCAATGAGGAAACCGTAGTACCTCTCCGGTGGGCGAGAAGTCCTAGCAGACCTACGGAGTGGCCGAGGTTCTTCAGTTTCTGTTGCAACAGCCGGTTCAACCAAATCGTCATTTGTAGTTTGTGTCTCCAGAACCTCTTCTAGATCTACTACCTTGCCATCATCTTTATCTGTGAAAAACTCTTTTTCCAAGAATGTGGCATACTGAGAAACAAACACCTTTTGTTCCTCTTTGTGGTAGAACAGATATCCATAAGAATTCTTTGGATATCCCACAAAGTTACACATGACTGACCATGTCTCGAGTTTGTCCGGTTCTGCTTTTTAACATAGGCCGGGCAACCCCAAATCTTAATTCTTTTAAGAGATGGTCTCTTCCCATTCCATATCTCATATGGCGTGGTAGACACGGCTTTGGTTGGAACCCTGTTTAGCAGAAACGCTGCAGTCTCCAATGCATGTCCCCAAAACGAGACTGGTAACCCAGCGTCACTCATCATGGATCGGACCATATCTAATAGGGTCCTATTCCGTCGTTCTGACACACCGTTGTGCTGTGGTGTGTAAGGAGGAGTGAGCAGAGAGAGAATCCCATTCTCTTTTAGGAAGTTTGCAAATTCTGTACTGAGATACTCTCCACCTCGATCTGATCGAAGCATCTTAATGCTCAAGTCGGTTTGTTTTTCTACTTCTTGTTTATATTCAATGAATTTCTCGAAAGCGTCAGACTTGTGCTTTAATAAAAATACATGACCGAATCTTGAGAAATCGTCAGTGAATGTAATGAAGTATGAAAAACCGCCTCTAGCCTGTGTAGACAAAGGCCCACATACATCACTATGTATGAGGCCCAGGAGCCGAGTAGCTCTTTCTCCGTGTCCGGTAAACGGAGTTTTGGTCATTTTACCCTTGATACAAGACTGGCAAGTCGCATAAGATTTATATTCAAAAGAATTTAAATATCCATCTTTGTGCAACTTGTTTAGTCTTGTTTCGTTAATATGACCAAGTCTACAGTGCCAAAGAAAAGCTTCATTTAATTCTGAAAGTTTTCTTTTATTAGTGTGTTGTATACTGAAAACTATGTGTTGATTTAGGACATATATTCCGTTATTAAGTGTACCATACCCAACCAACATTTGATTCAGGTGAATGTTCATAACATTGTTTTGCAATACAAAATTATACCCTTCATTGTCCAACAAAGAAACGGATATTATATTACATAGCATACTTGGTACAAAATAACATGGATTCAAAATCAAAATACATCCAGACGGCAACCCCAAGTGATACTTTCCCACTGCGACTGTATGTACATTGGAACCATTTCCAACGCGGAGAGTATGGTCACCTGTCCTCAAAACCTTGCTATTTCTCAGCCCCTGCATAGAATTGCAAATGTGAGAACCTGAACCGGTATCCAATACCCAGGAAGCAGAGTTTATAGAAAAACAGTTTTCAGTCACAAACGCACCTGAAGCAGAAGCATCACCATGCTTCTTCTTGAGACTTAAGTACTCTGTGCAATTGCGCTTCCAGTGTCCTGTCTTGTGGCAATGAAAACACTCGCCTTTCCCCGGGTCTCCAGCTGTGGACTTTCCCTTTCCCTTCACCTTTTTGACTCCGCCCTTAGGATTAGTGGGTTTCTTCTTTTTCTTTCCCTTGGCCTTAGCTTTCGGGCGAGAAGAAGAAGACTGTCCAATAGTCATAACAGGAGTCTTTGCTGATTTCATAGTGCTCTCTGCACTCCTTAACATATTAAGGAGTTCAGGGAGTTCCTTCTCCATGCCATGCATGTTAAAGTTCACTATGAACTGAGCAAAGGCGGAGGAGAGGGACTGCAGAATAATATCGATATATTGTTCATTGTCCATTGTCCATCCGAGGCCCTCAAGCTCTTCTATAAGAGCTATCATCTTCAAAATATGGTCTGCTACCGGTGTGTCAGGGGCCATCCGCATCTGAAACAGTTTCTTTGATGCTTCGTATCGTAATACGCGGGACTGTTCCCCATACAACTCCTTTGTATGGAGCAATATCCCGTGAATGTCCATGTCCTCGTGCTGCTTTTGATGTGTGTTGTCCATCGATGCAAGCGCGAGGCATTTTGCCGTGGCACAGTCAGCGTCCCATGTCTTGCGGACTTCAATGTCCGCAACTGAGGATTTTGGGCCTGGGACGGGCGGGGCTGAAGCCGTGAGGACATATGATACTTTATCATAAGTCAAGGCGATCTTTAGATTCCTCAGCCAGTCTTTATAGTTGGTCCCATTCAGTTTGTTCTTATCTAGTAGAAGGTTAAGTCCGGTCATTGGTATCTGCCATTAAGAGAGAGAAAAGAATACACTCAGCGAAAGCTCTTGCACAGATTAGATTGGTTTATTATCTTGTCTAATCGATGTTTCCCACTGCTTTTTATCAAGTTTTCTTTCAAACCTTAAAAAGAAAAACTAGCCAGGATTAATTACAGTCTACAACTTCGCTAACCGTTCAGCCAGGCCAGTGTCGGTATTTTGAGGGAGGTTCCCCGTGCTTTCGCACGGACCTAATTAGAGTAAACCTCGTTTTCCCAGAGGCGGAGCCCCGTTAACACCTTTCTAGACACCTAATGAGTTAGCTAATTGTAAACTGTAAAACTCTCCTAGGAGCAACTATTGCCCACAGTGGGATCGGGATCCAACCATCACATGGAAGGTATGCAATCTCATTGCAAATTTCAACACTTGAAATTCCCGATGTGATTTTTACCCCTAGTACTTATGACCTTAACTATGGTCAATAAATCACAAGTACCAGTCAAGTTCTACCCGTCATTTCTTGATCAATTAGACCCACCCATATGACCCTTAACTATGGTCAACAAAGTCGTATGAATGTCCTAATTAATCTGCATCATATGCAGTGTAGGAAGACATCACTTAGCTACCGTACACTACGCCTTAACTAAAGTCAACAAACGTAGCACGAATACTAAGTACTCTACTTCCTAAAATGACGGAGGGTTGCGAATGATTTTTAAGAAAATCTTTAACGCTTTGAACTTGATATCGTTGTAGAATCAAACAGTTTTCAAAAGGAGTGGCTTAAGCTCCGCAGTTTTGAAATGTAGCTTTTCCACAAATAGCCGAGTAGTTTTTAAATCCGATTCTACAACATCTTTTTAGGTTTATTTTATTTACATTAATCACATTAATGTAATCCCATCATTTAAGTCCTTAAGCCAATCACAGAAAAGAAACGAAAATAACACGTACGCTTATGCCATCCGCATTCGCCGCAATGTTCCGTTATGCACCGTTAGGTTACTTAACTAACGGCATACCGGGACGGGACTAGTGCGGGTGTAAAACATAAGCAACGTCTACTATATATCACATATATAATATGTCATTCGTCTCAGATATCACAGAACACAGGCAGCAGAAACATAGATATAACGTGGGATATCCTAGGACGTCCGTATTTAGTATTTAGCCAGAATAGAAAATACGGATTCCACAGTCGCGATGTATAGCCAAGCCCACACCCTGGACCCCTACGAGAGCGGCAAGTGACCCTACCAATTTTGGAGTTTAGGAGACCCGGTCTCGACTCCTCGAGATGGCCTCCCACTGAACCCCAAAACTCGGTCACCTGTGCTCCCCTCCTTGGGTCCATCCTAATGCGGAAAAGTAAATAATATACAACACTGGTGACACAACCGCAACCTGGAAGTGCCCCAAATAAAAGAATATTACATTACATTTGAATTTAAATGAATGAAAATACAAAACTCTCATCTCACAAAAACCCCCCCGGCTATTCGATCGCGACAATCCTACACATCATATCTCAGCAACACATAATATCACATATCATCAACGTAAGTAAGTATGCGTACCCCGATTGTCGTTGATGTATAGCAACGAAACCGACGATATCTAACATACTACACTTACGGTCATAGAAAAGAAAGTGTAAAACTACAATATTTGGAATCCAGATTCTCTTTAGACATCATAAATGCGAAATATCACATATTTAGTATTTCATGCCTACACTATATGAATTCCACATATTGTATCACATTCCAGACAAACAGAAAGTATTAAAGTTTTCGAACGAACAATCAAGCACCCAAGATTCACTAAAGCTCAACACTTGAGCAGGGTTCAAACATCCGGAGTGTGTGATCAAGTGTTGATTCGATGATTTAGTGTTGATTCGATGAATCAGTACATGATATATTAGTCGGTTATATTTGATATAGCCGGATCGTCGGATCAAGTGTTGATTCGATGATTTAATGTATAATAATATATATGATATATTGTATTACATTATCTAATATTGGCTCGCTTTATTATTTCTTTTTCTCACCGATTAATACATTGATATATATGCGATATATATTAATTGTATTATATTCTTTTGTTACAAATATAATATATATGTGATATATATTATAGTAACATGATATGATTTATTTTGAAACATGTTTAGTGATGATAAAAAAAGATTAGGGTTTGATTAGGGTTTGATTAGGGTTAGCTCCTTCTTATTCATTCTAGAAGAATTTCCTTTTTGTCTTGGTTAAGATATTATGGTTGATACTTATCCATGACTCATCCTTAACCTAACCAAACCCTAGCTCTAGTTTATTCTCTACAAAGGTTAAGCTTCTCACCCTTGACCATGGTTCCATAATCAATCATATATTCTTATCTACTATTCATCACAAAAGGATTTATCTCATTATTCTTCATCTTCTTCTCTCTTGAGTTTTTGAAAGAGCTCATTAGTTATTTCTTTTGTGATGATTTCTTGTGAGAAAATGATATAAAAAGAAAGCATAAACACTACTCCATCATCCTCATCTAATCTAGCCCATTAGATTAGGGTGTTCACCTCATTAGTGTGAGAGAGCTTGAGTTATAGCAACTTCGACGTAGATCATCGGAGAAGCGGAACACTACAAGCTAGCATGGATCGTTCGAGTCGTGGAGCCTCTCTTGAGTCCGGGAGATCGTGGATCGCGGCGAAGGGACTTCTACTCGGAGCTTATGAAGCGAAGGAGCGGACTACAAAGGTTGTAATCCCTCATACTTAGTAATAAAGATGTTTACTTTCATGTTAAACCCTAATAATCTAGCAAAGATCCCTGCTTTGGGTTGTTCGGCACGTCTAAAATTTTATTCGGGCATGTTTGATACCTTATGAGCCTTCACAAGTGTGCCTAGGAACCCTAACGTGTCGAAGTTGGACATGGGTTTTCATGATGTTATGAGTGTCGATGTTGGGTACTCAGGTTCCATGAGATTTACGGATATGAGGGCCGATCAGAGTGATGGCGCCTGAGGTATTGGGATTTGGGGTGTCGTTGATGGACACCGGGTTTTTCCACGATGATGATTCAATAATGATGATATGTTTTATTCCACACTCAGCAGTTATTTGATATGCATTGTTTCATGTAGTTGTAGTACCCTGATTGAAAGGTTAGTATAGCACCCTATGAAGAGTTTTGAAGCATCACATGACCCAAAGTTATAAATTTTAAGGTGCTAAACTAACATGCATATGGATCGATCCTAGAAAATTAGGGTTATTAAACTTTAGGCTAGTAAAAATTAGGGTTTGAAGGCTACAACCTTTGTAGCTCCCCTTTGCTAGACTCCTTGGTACTTTGGGTGTTGAGTCGAGGTCCTCTTGAAGTTCCCTTGCGTCCACGACGATCCACCACGGAGCACTCCGTCCAAGCTCGCAACTTCGACAAATCGAAGAGAACACTCTAAACAAAGCGGCCAAGCTTGTGTAGAATGATGTTGTGGTTGGGTTTCTCACTTCAAAAACCTTTCTTTTGTTGTATTTAGCTCACTAGAAAAGACTAGAGAGAAGGATATGGAGGAGGATGAAGATGGTGGTTAAAATGAACAAGAGGTATATGAAAATTAACCTTGCGTTAAACAAGAGAAATAAATATATATCACTATATATATTTAATTCCTTCTTGACTTCAACCATGATTAAATGATAGATAATTAATTTAACTTGGGTTTAGAATGATAAAGAGAAGGATAACCATAGGTTAGTGGTAGTTGAGCTAGGTTAGGTTAGAAGAAGAGTGTGGAAACTAACATGATTATCCTTTTCTTTTTCATTTAACTTTAAAACCAAAATTAAATAATTATCCATTATTTAATCCATGGTGTAAGTCTTGCATTGCCACCATTTCCATATGCTAACAACCATGATGGATGGGTGTATGTATGTATGCATGTATGCACATTCTGTAAGTCCATATTGCGACCCCCGGTTCTTACGGGGAGGCGGAAACGGTATAAAATCAAAATTTTTATCGCAAGAGGCAACATGGACTAACTTATGGTCGGGATCGTTACCTAAACTAAAACTAGCAAACTAAGCTAAAGATGTTTAGCTACTCGGATGAAGATGGTTATACCTAAACTTGAACTCCTTCTCTTCAAGCTCCGGTGGTGGTCCGATGGCTCCTTCTCGTCGTCTCCGTACGCCGAAGATAGATCCACTTGAAAGCTCCAACCTTTAGCTCCTTCTTCGGTCTTTGAAGAAACTAGTTCACTTGGTTTGCTAAACCTAGTGAACTAGAATGAGTAGAGAGGAAGTAGAATGGGATTTTATCTATGGTTCTTGATTCTCAACTCATGAGACAAGAGAACCATAGATCAAGAGAGGGAGCAAGAGGTTGAGGGTGAGAGCAAGGGGAGAGCTCAAGAACAAGAGAGAGAATGAGCAAGAAAGAATGAGGCTCTCTTTTCTCTCTCACCCTCTCATTATCCAAAGTGATCATAACTCATCATATCAAAAAAGTCTTTTGGTGATGGTTAGAAGCAACCATAAGGTTATCATATCATGCACTCATTTTACTCAAAAAGCAAGCAAGAAAAAAGTCTTTGGCATGAAATGATAACCATGGTTATCATGATGGTCAACTAGTCAAGCCTAGTCAACCGGTCAACAAGTCAACAAAAGTCAACAAGTCACCAAAGTCAACAAGTCAACAAAAGTCAACAAGTCAACAACCATATCACCATAATACTTAATTAATATAATAGTTAATCACATATCATATTCTCATTAGGGTTGAGCAAAAAGTCAAAAGTCAACGGTCAACTGTCAACAACCCTAATGAGAATCCACTGCCTCTGCCTCCCTGTCAACTGTGCATACACACCCGCATCCGCGTTCCGAGGAACACGAATGCAAACTGGATAAATCCAATCCCATAAGGTACACTAGGATCTGGCTTAAACCAAAGCCCGCTAGTGTAAACTGTCCGGACACTGTACGTGCACAAGTGCACGGATGTGACCGAACCCTGTCGCAAAACCATGCGACCTGTCGCAATACCATGCGACCTCTACTCTTTTGCCTAAAGGCGAAAAGCTTTCTGTGTGGGACTCTAAAGACTCGACACTACGCTGGCAGTGGGTTTAACCACAGACCGCAAGCGGCACTAGCTGTGCGTAACGGTCCCCAGGTAATGCCGACAAGAAGACTGACGAGGCGAAACCCATCTGAACTCCTACTGAGCCTGAGCGTGACATTCTCCGTACAGTCCGGTCTGTTCGTCTGATACATCGCATGGCGGGCCTAGGGGGCGGTAAACGTCAGTCCCCCAATAGCGGTACAAGTCGTGCCGGAGTGAAGCCCAATACACCCTGAGATAACACTGGAAACCTACCAGTATATCTCGTTTGCCCTGGCCAGGGACTACTCGTGTAATGGCTCTCCTAGACACAGCGCGATGTCAACCCCCAATACCGGGAGAGACGAATCCTGTCTAACCGTCACTGCCTCCAAGTGCTTCGGGACTGCACCCAACCACCACCTGTTTGCACGACTCCTTTGAGCCGTGGTAGGGTAGTGATCAAAGTACAGTGGGAACACACTCGAGGCGGAGTGACAGTGTCAAGTCAGCGGACTAAGCTGTACTCATGTCACCTGGGAACTGATAACTGACGATAGGTATAATACCAACTAGTCAGTTCCCGACGAGTCCTGTCCAGTGTACCCGTAACCTAACGAGCACCCGCATACTATCTCAAGTACGACGTACTGACGGCTGTGGGACAGACCGTCTCCCACACTGGGACGAGAAGCGCATGCGCTGGTCTACTCCGGAGTATCGATGCCCTGTCTCGATAGTCCTGCGACCAGGGACCAGAATAAGGATGTGCTTATAGATTACCCAGCCCCACTAGTGTGACTGCCATCACAACGCTGGTAATCAAGCAAAGATCCTAAGGGCTCCACTAATGCGTATAAGTGATATACTGAAATAAACACAAGTACACATTGAAGTAGAAACAAACCAAGTAGCATACTACTATTTTGAGCAAGATTGTATATACAAGGTGAATATCCCAAGCATCCATTAAGTAATATACAAACTAGTATGATACAGTAATGGCCTCTAGGGCATATACACTAACAATCTCCCACTTGCACTAAGGCCACGTACTGGCGTATCGAAGACCTATCATCTCGATCAGCCGCTCGAACTGAGTCTGGGGCAGGGCCTTGGTGAATGGATCAGCAGTGTTATCTTCTGAAGCGACTCTCCGAACCTCGATCTCCTGGCGATCTACGATCTCCCTGATCAGGTGATACCGCCTTAAGATGTGCCTGGATCTCTGATGGGACCTGGGTTCCTTCGCTAATGCTATAGCCCCGTTGTTGTCGCAATACAGAGGTATTGGATCAACAATGGACGGAACCACCTGAAGTTCTTTCAAGAACTTCCTCATCCAGACAGCTTCTTTTGCGGCATCAGATGCAGCGATGTATTCCGCTTCCATCGTCGAGTCTGCAACGGTTTCTTGTTTGGAACTCTTCCAACACACCGCCCCTCCATTGAGGGTAAAGACAAAACCCGACATGGACTTGGAATCATCCTTGTCACTCTGGAAGCTGGAGTCAGCAAAGGCCTCGATCTGGAGGTCTTTTCCGCCATACACCAAGAACATCTCCTTAGTCCTTCTCAGGTACTTGAGAATGTTCTTTACCGCTATCCAGTGTTTCTCCCCAGGGTTTGACTGATACCGGCTTACCACACTCAGTGCATAAGCTACATCCGGTCTGGTACACAACATCGCATACATTATAGAGCCTACCGCAGAAGCGTAGGGTATAATAGACATGCGATCCCTCTCCAAATCAGTCTTGGGAGACATCTCTTTAGAGAGGGTGATCCCGTGACAAGCCGGTAGGTTACCGCGCTTGGAATCTTCCATACTGAATCTTTTCAGTACGGTGTCGATGTACCTGGACTGAGAAAGTCCCAATATCCTCTTGGATCTATCACGATGGATCCGGATCCCCAGGATGTATGAGGCATCACCCAGGTCTTTCATGGAGAACCTTTGTGACAAGAACCCCTTGACAGATTGTAGCATAGGAATGTCATTTCCTATTAAGAGAATGTCATCCACGTATAAAACGAGGAATACTACAGTTCTCGCTACAAATCTACTATAGATGCATGGTTCATCTGGATTTTTGATAAAGCCAAATTCTTTGACCGTCTCATCAAAGCAGATGTTCCAACTCCGCGATGCCTGCTTTAGTCCATAGATGGACTTAAGCAACTTGCACACCTTTCCGCTGCTCCCACTCTGAATGAAACCCTCTGGCTGGTCCATATAGACACACTCCTCTAAATTTCCATTTAGAAAAGCTGTCTTTACGTCCATTTGCCAGATCTCATAATCGTGGAAGGCAGCAATGGCAAGAAGGATCCGAATGGATTTCAGCATGGCTACTGGAGAA
This sequence comes from Agapanthus africanus, assembly GCA_030015575.1. NCBI lineage: Eukaryota > Viridiplantae > Streptophyta > Magnoliopsida > Asparagales > Amaryllidaceae > Agapanthus > Agapanthus africanus. The sequence goes on from CM057342.1 coordinate 560,934,593, forward strand.
AAGGTTTCGTCGTAGTCCAAGCCAGGTCTTTGACGAAAACCCTTTGCTACCAGCCTAGCTTTATAGGTCTCAACCTGTCCATCTACACCAATCTTCCTTTTGAAGATCCACTTGCATCCTACGGGTTTTACCCCGTCTGGAGCAATGTCCAACGTCCATACCTTGTTGGTGTACATGGACTCCATTTCGGTCCGCATTGCATCCAGCCATTTCACTGAGTCAATGCTCTGAACGGCCTGCTGGAAGCTAGTAGGCTCATCATAATCTATGATGCAATCCTCTCTATCCCCGTCTATGAGAAAACCGTAGTATCTCTCAGGCGGATGAGACTGCCTACTACTTCTGCGGAGCGGCGTAGGAATGTCCTGTTCTTCCGAACCTTCTGGTTCCACTAAACTTTCAGTAACAGTCCGTGGTTCTGGAATTTCTTCCAGTTCTACTGTGCTCCCACTTATCTGGTTTTCCAAAAACTCAGTTTCCAAGAAGTAGGCATGACGAGAAACAAGAACTTTTGTTCCTCTTCACAGTAGAAGAAATATCCTTTTGAGTTCTTTGGATACCCCACAAACTTGCACTGTACTGAGCGTGCCTCGAGCTTGTCCGCATGCTGCTTTTTGACAAAAGCCGGACATCCCCATGTCTTAATGTGCTTAAGATAGGGTCTCTTCCCACACCACATTTCATATGGTGTGGAAGGCACAGTCTTAGTCGGAACTCGGTTCAAAAGGTACGCTGCTGATTCTAGCGCATACCCCCAGAATGATCGCGGTAACTCAGCATTACCCATCATGGACCGCACCATATCCAATAGGGTGCGGTTCCGTCTCTCCGATACACCGTTATGTTGCGGGGTGTATGGAGGAGTAAGCTGAGAGAGAATTCCGTTCTCTTTTAAATAGTCCAGGAACTCGGCACTTAAGTATTCTCCACCTCGATCCGATCTTAGAATCTTAATACTTTTGCCGGTCTGTTTCTCTACTTCATTCTTATACTCCTGGAATTTTCCAAAGGCCTCGGACTTATGTTTCATCAAGAAGACATAACCGTACCTTGAGAAGTCATCCGTAAAAGTAATGAAGTAAGAATGTCCGCTTCGGGCATGTGTAGACATTGGACCGCACACGTCACTGTGTACGAGTCCCAAGAGCTCGCTCGCTCTTACTCCATGTCCAGTAAACGGAGTCTTTGTCATCTTTCCTTTGAGACAAGATTGACAAGTGGCATACGATTGATATTCGAACGCATTCAAATATCCTTCTGTATGTAACTTAGTCAACCTTCTCTCATTGATGTGACCCAATCTACAATGCCATAAGAAAGTCTGATTTATTTCCGGAGACTTTCTTTTGTGTGTATTCTGGACGTTGAAAATTTGTGGTTGGTTTAACACGTATATACCATTACTTAATGTACCTGACCCAATCAAAACTTGATTAAGGTGAATGTTTACAACATTACTTACAAACGCAAATTCATAACCTTCTTTAGAAACTAAAGATACAGAAATGATATTACAAGTTGCGTTGGGTACAAAAAAGCAATTACGCAAAACCAAAACATGTCCATCTGACATTCCCAGGTGATAGTCCCCCACGGCTTTAGCATCCATGCTAGCTCCGTTCGCAACTTTGAGGGTCATGTCACCTGCCTTCAAAACCCTACGGTTTCTCAACGCCTGCAAAGAATTACAGATATGAGATCCTGATCCGGTATCCAATACCCAGGAAGTAGAGTTTATTGAAAGACAATTTTCAATAACATACACACCTGAAGCTGAAGCTGCAACCTGCTTCAATTCCTGTGTTCTGGCCTTCCAGGCCCTGCAATCATTCTTCCAGTGTCCTTTCTTATGACAATAGAAGCATTCTTCCTTATCCACAAGCTTCCCCGCTATCTTTGTTGCTTTGCCTTTTCCCTTCGTATCCACTTTACCAACACCGCCCCTTGGTTTGGCGGGGGCCTTCTTCTTCTTTCCCTTGGCTTTCGCCTTGGACCTAGAAGAAGATGATCCTCCTACAAACAAAGTGGATGTTTCCCTACCTTTCTGTAGGGTGCCCTCTGCGCTCCTCAGCATGTTGAGGAGCTCTGATAGTTCAACCTCTTTTTCTTGTAGGTTGAAGTTCAGTATAAACTGGGCGTAAGTGGAAGGAAGGGACTGGAGAACTATATCCGTATATAGCTCACTCTCCAATGTGATCCCTAGGTCAGCGAGCTCCTCAATGAAGCCGATCATTTTTAGCACATGCTCGGCTACTGATGATCCGACGGCCATTCTTGTCGAAAACAACTTTTTCGACGCTTCGTATCTTGCGATACGTGATTGCTCTCCATACAGTTCTTTTGTATGGAGCAATATGGACTCCATGTCCATATTCTCATGCCTCCTCTGATGTTCGTTGTCCATCGAGGCAAGCAGGAGGCACTTGGCCTTTGCGCTATCAATCTCCCAAGTCTTGCGGATTTCCTTATCCGCGACGCTGGAAGTTGGACCAGGGACAGGGGGAGCTTTGGTGGTAAGAAGATACCCCAGCTTGTCATAAGTGATTGCTATCGTGACATTCCTGAGCCAATCTTTGTAGTTTGGCCCTGTCAGTTTGTTTTTATCTAGGAGTAACTTAAGTCCAGTCATGTTGATTGGTCGCTGCAATTAGGAGAGAGAAGAAGAAACACTCAGCATGATGCTCTTGCAAGTTTAGAGTGGTTTTTAGTTTGTCTAAACAGGATGGCTCCCACTGTTTCTCGAATCCCTCCTCAAACCATAAAGGAAGAATTAGTCAGGATCAATCCCACCGTACAATACTTGCTTAACCGTTCAGCCAGGCCGGTGTCGGTACTTCGAGGGAGGTTTTCCAACGCTTTCGCGAAGTTCCTTAATTAGAGAACCTCTTTTCCCTGGGGGCGTAGCCCCGCTAACACCTTTCTAGGCACCTACTAGGTTTATAGCATTGATCGTTAAGTGAGAAATTTCCCGAGGAGTAGCATATACTCACAGTAGGATCGGGATCCAAATATCATCGCGTGACGAAACTGAAGGAATCCTACCAGAATCATCACACTCCAAATGGTATGCAAATCTAGCAAGTTTCAGTACTTATGAAACTCCCGATGTGGATTTTTGCCCCATGCTCTTATGACCTTGACTTTGGCCAACAAATCATAAGTCACATGTCAAGTTCTGCCCGTCGTTCTCCAGGTTAATTTGAATCCACCCGCACCTACCCTTGACTTTGGCCAACAAGGCAGTACGACTGTTCCAAACCAACGCATCTATCTATGCTGCACATGAATACCCAATAGCTACCAATCACTGTGCCTTGACTTTGGCCAACAAACACAGCTTGAATACTATTGACTATTCATGTGAAACGACGGAGGGCTACGGATGGTTTTGGCGAAACCGTGAACGTAGTGAACTTGATTTAATCGATGGAACGAGATAGCTTTTAGAAGGAGTGGCTCAAGCTCCGCATTTAAAAGTTATTTTGAAAAGAACCGAGTGGTTTTTCGAAAGTGTTCCAACGACTTTAACTTGGTTTATTATCTTGCATTAGTTCTTTTAATGCGTGATATTCTTGCATTAGTACTTTTAATGCGTCCCATCATTTAACCCTACCATTGCAGAAAACAACCAAAATATGACGTACGCTTATGCCATTCGCATTCGCCACTGGGCCCCGTCATTACCCGTTAGGTTACTTAACTAACGACAGAGCGGGGGCTGGGCTAGCGCGTCTGTAAAACATAAGCAACGCCTAAATAGTAAGCAATGATAAACATTTCAGATCACAGATAAATACATTGGATATACTAGTAATCTGTAATTTGTACGAGCCTGTAACAAAAACAGATAACACGGTCGCGGTGAATAGCCAAAACCCCACCCAAGACCCCTACGGGTACGGCAAACTACCCGCCAAGTACCCGAAGCGTAGCAACCTCCCTCATCTCCATGAGTAGGCCACTCGACACTTCGGCATACCCGGTAGTTTGTGCACCCCTCCACGGGTCTATCCTAGGAGCAAAAACAGTAAAAAGAAATTATACAATGACGGCTACAACCCCGACCCGGTTGTGCGGCCAAACAAATAATTATTACATCAATTTACAAATTTACATGAATTGCAAGAAAAGTAAACTCTCGTCTCACAACCCCCGGCTATTCACCCGCGACAATCCAACATATTTATATACACATTCCAGCACATTACAGATCATGTATAACCCCGACTAATCGACTTATAGCGATTAGCCGACGTTCAATACATGCAAACATCACAGATATAACCATCATAGTCAAAGTGCAATGAAGTTCGGAAAAAATACGGAATTATAGGACCCCAAAAGGAAATTTCTTTTCTGTAAAATCTGGGCACATATAATATATCTCAAAAATCCCAAAACCAACACAGACACACACTGCACGAAAAACGACGCACTAAAGACAACAAACCGCGGCGCTTCCGCGGCGGCCAAGAAGGGTCACGCGGCGGAAGCGCGGCGGTTTAGACGAATTGGTGAATCGTTTTTCATGGGTGTTCTAACAAAACCCTGAGACGAATTTAGGAGTATGAAGTTTTTCATTTTGACCAGAAAAAAATTCAACAGAAACTCAGTTTTTGTAGTTTTCCGGTTTTGTGATTTTTTCGGTTCCGAACTTCGTTACACTTTACTACCTAGCTAGTTTAAGTTTAGTTAGGCTCTGATACCACTGTAAGTCCATATTGCGACCCCCGGTTCTTACGGGGAGGCGGAAACGGTATAAAATCAAAATTTTTATCGCAAGAGGCAACATGGACTAACTTATGGTCGGGATCGTTACCTAAACTAAAACTAGCAAACTAAGCTAAAGATGTTTAGCTACTCGGATGAAGATGGTTATACCTAAACTTGAACTCCTTCTCTTCAAGCTCCGGTGGTGGTCCGATGGCTCCTTCTCGTCGTCTCCGTACGCCGAAGATAGATCCACTTGAAAGCTCCAACCTTTAGCTCCTTCTTCGGTCTTTGAAGAAACTAGTTCACTTGGTTTGCTAAACCTAGTGAACTAGAATGAGTAGAGAGGAAGTAGAATGGGATTTTATCTATGGTTCTTGATTCTCAACTCATGAGACAAGAGAACCATAGATCAAGAGAGGGAGCAAGAGGTTGAGGGTGAGAGCAAGGGGAGAGCTCAAGAACAAGAGAGAGAATGAGCAAGAAAGAATGAGGCTCTCTTTTCTCTCTCACCCTCTCATTATCCAAAGTGATCATAACTCATCATATCAAAAAAGTCTTTTGGTGATGGTTAGAAGCAACCATAAGGTTATCATATCATGCACTCATTTTACTCAAAAAGCAAGCAAGAAAAAAGTCTTTGGCATGAAATGATAACCATGGTTATCATGATGGTCAACTAGTCAAGCCTAGTCAACCGGTCAACAAGTCAACAAAAGTCAACAAGTCACCAAAGTCAACAAGTCAACAAAAGTCAACAAGTCAACAACCATATCACCATAATACTTAATTAATATAATAGTTAATCACATATCATATTCTCATTAGGGTTGAGCAAAAAGTCAAAAGTCAACGGTCAACTGTCAACAACCCTAATGAGAATCCACTGCCTCTGCCTCCCTGTCAACTGTGCATACACACCCGCATCCGCGTTCCGAGGAACACGAATGCAAACTGGATAAATCCAATCCCATAAGGTACACTAGGATCTGGCTTAAACCAAAGCCCGCTAGTGTAAACTGTCCGGACACTGTACGTGCACAAGTGCACGGATGTGACCGAACCCTGTCGCAAAACCATGCGACCTGTCGCAATACCATGCGACCTCTACTCTTTTGCCTAAAGGCGAAAAGCTTTCTGTGTGGGACTCTAAAGACTCGACACTACGCTGGCAGTGGGTTTAACCACAGACCGCAAGCGGCACTAGCTGTGCGTAACGGTCCCCAGGTAATGCCGACAAGAAGACTGACGAGGCGAAACCCATCTGAACTCCTACTGAGCCTGAGCGTGACATTCTCCGTACAGTCCGGTCTGTTCGTCTGATACATCGCATGGCGGGCCTAGGGGGCGGTAAACGTCAGTCCCCCAATAGCGGTACAAGTCGTGCCGGAGTGAAGCCCAATACACCCTGAGATAACACTGGAAACCTACCAGTATATCTCGTTTGCCCTGGCCAGGGACTACTCGTGTAATGGCTCTCCTAGACACAGCGCGATGTCAACCCCCAATACCGGGAGAGACGAATCCTGTCTAACCGTCACTGCCTCCAAGTGCTTCGGGACTGCACCCAACCACCACCTGTTTGCACGACTCCTTTGAGCCGTGGTAGGGTAGTGATCAAAGTACAGTGGGAACACACTCGAGGCGGAGTGACAGTGTCAAGTCAGCGGACTAAGCTGTACTCATGTCACCTGGGAACTGATAACTGACGATAGGTATAATACCAACTAGTCAGTTCCCGACGAGTCCTGTCCAGTGTACCCGTAACCTAACGAGCACCCGCATACTATCTCAAGTACGACGTACTGACGGCTGTGGGACAGACCGTCTCCCACACTGGGACGAGAAGCGCATGCGCTGGTCTACTCCGGAGTATCGATGCCCTGTCTCGATAGTCCTGCGACCAGGGACCAGAATAAGGATGTGCTTATAGATTACCCAGCCCCACTAGTGTGACTGCCATCACAACGCTGGTAATCAAGCAAAGATCCTAAGGGCTCCACTAATGCGTATAAGTGATATACTGAAATAAACACAAGTACACATTGAAGTAGAAACAAACCAAGTAGCATACTACTATTTTGAGCAAGATTGTATATACAAGGTGAATATCCCAAGCATCCATTAAGTAATATACAAACTAGTATGATACAGTAATGGCCTCTAGGGCATATACACTAACACATTCACATGTGCATGAAACTAGAATGAAAATAAAGAAACACATGCATGCATGCTTACATCCATCAAACCCTAGAAAGGTTTCAAGTGAGATAACTTATGGTTAGATGATAAATCAACACTTAATTTATCAATCCGGTCATATCTCATACGACCCCACCAAAAGCAGTTCACCCGATCAATGATCGGTATCATATACGCACATTTCAATCGGGTGCAAGCGCATATCGCATACGCGCACAACAACGTTTCGCCTGGACTGGGTAACTCCTTTGTGGGACTCTAAGACTCGTCAATACGCCGGCAGAGGGTAATGATCATATCAAGTACCCTCAAGCCGCAAGCGGTCAGCTAAACGTAACGGCCACCCGGGTATTGAGCGATCAGAAGACAACAAGCGAACCTGCTACAACTCCCGTCGAGCCATCCGGCAACACTACCGTACAGTCCGGTCTCTTCGTCAGATATGCTGTATATCGAGCCTAGGGATGGTCATGTCGACCCCAATAACTCAATAAGTCGTTTCGGTGAATGGTCTATAACAGATCGAGAAACTACTGATAACACTTATCAGCAAATCTCAGCAGCCCTGGCCAGGGACTTGCTGTTATAGCCAGTCGGGCACAGCACAACATCAACTCTCAATACCGGGAGAGACGAAACCCCTCCTATCGCTCATCGTCTTCGTGTGTCTCGGTACTGTACCCAACGGCCACCTGTTTGCACGACTCAGTAGAGCCGTGGTAGGGTGGCAATCAAAGTTCAGTGGGAGAACACACAAGACTCCATGACGATCTCGGGTCTACAGACTAACCTGTACCAGTGTCACCTGAGAACTGCTATCCGACGACAGATATAATTCCATATAGGAGTTCTCGGTGAGTACGTCCAGTGTACCCAGTCACCACTGATCACCCGTATATGATCTTGATGTCAAACATCGATGAATGTGGGAACATCCATCGCCCATCGTATGGGTCTAGTATCATATACGCTAGTCTACTCTGGTATATCAATGCCCCGTCTCGATATACCTACGACAAGGGACGTTCCAGGATATGCTTATAGACTACAGATGTCCCATTAGTATGATCTCTATCATAATTAAAGTAGTCAAGCCGATATCCTCAGGGCTTTATCAGCATGTATGAATGAATAAAAGCATGATCAAATCAACATGTCAGATAAAGAATAACCAGATAGCATACTATTATGTCGAGCAAGAATGCAAACTGAATATATATACATGTATAGATACATCCACTATCACATAATGGCCTCTAGGGCATACATATATCCAACACTGATGGTGTACCTTGATCATGATTGTTGCATATCCATATGGCCATACTTATGATATCAGATTGCCTGTTTTAGATTATCGCTGTTCGTGAATACCTATGATTATCTGTATGATGTTATATTCATGAGTTGGCAACTCACCCCCGTTGTGCTACAGTGTTTTGCCGGCTTAACCCTCAAGGTGGTTGCGGTAGGGCTCCTTATTGTATCTATTTCTACGGATACCGCTACGGTTGGCTGTGAGGCCTTTTTGGTGTAGGTGGGTTTGCGGTTATCCGAACACCTCTATTGTATATCTCATTGTATCTAGTACTCTCCATCTATCAGTTTTATGTATTTACTTTGAGACGAGTTTGTGAGGATCAATATTGTATATTATGTGACTCTGGGTGTCGTGCTCGTCTGAGCCGGCCTTTCTTATGTAGCTTTATCTCTATTATGCTGTTTTCATTTTTACTGTCTATTTCTTCGATATGGCGTCGTATGTATTCTTGTGGTGATTGTTTTCCACCTTTGGGCGTGATTGCTCCCGTTTGGGAATGCTTTACTTATATCGTGTGTTTGTACCCATTTCGGGGTTAGTTTTACAAAGGAGGTGTTGCTAAAACTTTTAAGAAAATAAACTTAAGTTTTAAAATTTTTACTTGAGATTTCTAAATATTTCAACAATGTTTTATCACTTACTTCTTTTTATGGTTTAGATTTCTGGGTTTTCGGCTTACTTGAATTGCGTTACGCCTGTTGACGTCATGTGGTTTAAGTGCCGGTCACGTTCCTAAATTGGGTTATGACAAAGTTTGTATCAGAGTGCTAGGTTTTACCTTTCGAAGTGTAGGATGACCTTAGTATGATGGAGTGTGTAGCTTAAGCAGAGTGACGTAGCGTGTAAAAGTTCCGCGGCATACTTACGACATAATACTCCGCCTAAGTGACCTTAGGACGTATTGCTTGTAATTCCTTCATTGATTTCCATGTATCCTTTTGATTCGATTTCTATATTCCTATCGAATCATGTTTTCATTTCCAGCCATTATGCCGTCGAAGACTATGAGGGCGCAGAGAGCGGCCGCGAGAGCCGAGGTCAGGGTAGGCTCGTCAAAGACGAGGACTGACCAGAGCGGTATGCCTATTCCATAGGAGCAGATTGATCCACCTTGGATAGATCATATTACTAGGCTAGAGGCCAGTATGCAGGATTTGCGCCAGATGATGGGGTCGTTGGTTGAAGCCAATCGAGCTCAGAGACAGGAGGTTGTCCCACCTGTTATAGAGGCCGAGATGGTGCCTATGGTTCAGGCAGTCGTACCTACAGCTACGGAGGTTGTCACCGTATCATTATCTGAGTTCATGAGGCTGAAGCTTCTGGTTTTCACCGGAATCGATGCAGCTAAGGATCCCCATTCGTTTATTGATCGGATGGCCAGGATCTGTTGTTCACTGATATGCTCCGATACAAGATGGGTAGATTTCACGAGTTTTCTTCTGGAGGGACTTGCTCAGACCTGGTGCGAGTCTTTAGAGAGGGGCCGAGCCACAAGTCATTCTCCTATGACCTGGGTTGAGTTCGTGACCGATTTTCTTGCCCATTTTCTTCCACAGAGCGTCAGGGATGCTCGAGCTCGCAGTTTTGAGTCGTTATGCCAGCCTCCGGTGTTGGGCCACGGCAGCGTCCCGGCCATCAAACCGATGCCAGATGCGGAACAAAACTTTTTACAAAACTGACGCTACCGCAACCAAATACCCGGATCGTTCTATTAACCGTAAACTAGTAAACTGTAAAAGAGTTTGGAAAGATTATACCGATCGATCCGTGTCCTTTGGTCTTTAATCTCCGCACCAAACTCCCCGCTGCTGCGCCGACGAAGTCCGCTCCCCAATCTCGCTCGTCGAAGTGGCACCACATCATCGAATCTTTATACGGGATCCCGCTTCAAACCGAAGCAACTCGGACATGAAGTTTGCTAGCCGACGTGTCCAATATTGATGTAGAGAGAGTGTAGGATATTTTGTCTCAAGACACCCAATGAATTGGGTGAAGGTAAATGAAGTTGCCTTTTTTGGGGTTAAGATGAAATGAGCTATCAAATTTGCAAAGGAAATATTGTGCATGCTTCCATACAAGGGGTCGGCCACTTTTCAAGCACTCAAAAGATGGTGCTAGCCACACACAGTCGAGGAAGAATGGTTCGCTGGCCTTTTCTTTATGAGTGGTGAGGGATCGAAAAACAATGAAGGGGTGAGTGAAGAATAAATTAAAATCACTCATGAAAATTAATCCATCAATTAACCCTACTCCAAAAATTCTCCAGCACACCCGAAATAGTGCTCGAACTTTCTAGCCCCAATCACACACCATGCCACCTCACGCCAAAAGCATGGGCAAGAAATTAATTCACCATGAAACACTCACCAAACCCAAGCCACCTCACCAAAGACAAAAGCCCAAGCTCAAAAAAAATCCCACTGCCTACGAAAAATTTCAAGGAAGCAAATGAATGAATTTTGGTCAAAATGATATGCTCACAACTAATGAAATTTTGGCCCAAATGATTGCAAACAAATTAAATTAAACTTTAAACCAAAAGTTTAATCCGAAAAACGAAATAGGCAACTTCAAAAAGTAATCTTGTAACAGATCACAAGAAAACCTCTCGTCTGTATATACATACCGCATCCGTATTTGACTGAATACGGACACAATGAGACAAAAATAATCCTACACAATATAATACTAAGATCCGGCTTAAAGCAAATCCCACTAGTATTATCTGTCCGAATCATGACACGTGCACTTATGCACGTGCATGTTCGAACCCTGCCATAAAACCATACGACCTCTACAATGTTCCGCCCGAACTTGGGAAACTTTCTGTGGGGGACTCTAATGACTCATCAATACATTGGCAGTTGGTTTAACCACAAGTACGTCAGTGGTACTAGCTGTACTAACTATTGCCCATGTATTGATCAGAAGGGAAGCTGACGAGCGAACTCATCCAGAAGCCCTACTGAGCCTGTCAGTGACAATATCCGTACATTCCGGTTTGTTCATCTATGAGTATCGCATATTGGGCCTAGGGGGATGGTAAACGTCAGACCCCCAATAACGGTATAAGTCGTGTCGGATTGAAGCCCAGAACACCCTGAGATACTACTGGAATACCTACCAGTAAATCTCGATTACCCTGGCCAGGGATTTCGTGTAATGGCTATCCTAAACACAGCGTGATCTCAGCCCCAATACCGAGAGAGACGAATCCCCGACGATCCGCTCATTGCCTCCATGTGGCTCGGGACTGTATCTAACTAAAACTATTTGCACGACTCCTTTGAGCCATGGTAGGGTAGTAATCAAAGCACAGAAGGAACTCACATGAGACAAATGACGATCTCAGGTCGACAGACTAACCTGTACACATGTCACCTGAGAACTTCTATCTGACGATATGTATAATACCAACTAGCATGTTCCCGGCGTGTTCTGTCCGGTGTACTCATAACCCAATGAGTATCTGTATACATCTTAGGTGAACCAACTGACACCAATGGCTTGTGAGACCAGCCACCGCCCCTCGTCGGGGTCTCGACTATATACACTAGTCTACTCTGGAGTATCAATACCATGTCTCGAAACTCCCTCGACCAGGGACCATTTATGGATGTGCTTATAGACCCCAGCTCCTACGTATATGATGTAAGTCCACGTTACCCACCACGGTGCTTACGGGAAGGCGGAATAGGTAAAAAACAATATTTTAACACAAGGTAACATGGACTAAAAACTTGAGGATCTTTGCCAAACCATTTCTAACAAACTACAAGAGGTTCTATCTACTATGCTCAAAAGATTATACCTCACGAACCAAGTCCTTTGGGTCTTCTCTCTGCTTTCCTCCTCGTCCATGCAAGCTCCAAGGATCGATCCAGATCTTGGTCACCTCCGCGGCCTCCTTGAGTCGAAGACAATCCACCCGAGAGTTTGTAATCCGAGCTCCACCTCAAGCCGAGGTAACTAGGGTAACAAGTATGCTACTCTTGATGTCCTAGGTGCTGTAGAAGAAAGTGGTGTATTTGTTTGTCTATTTTGTTTCTATTTTTCTCAACACATGAGAGCTATAGAAAAATCAAAAAGAGGAAGGAGGAGGAACCATGGGAGCTCACTCTTGAAGTGAGAGAATGAGCAAGAGATAATGATCCCTCAACCAAAATAATTACTAATATCTTATCAAGATAAAGTTGATGGCTACAATGATTTGACCATTATCATCTTAAATCAAATCCAAAGCAAAAAGCAAAAGAAGAATCTAGTACTCTCATGAAAGATCCAAGTCAACAATGGTCAAAATGTCAACATGATCAAGCATGGTCAAAAGGTCAAAGCAATTAGCCATAACATAATTATCATTAAAAAGATTAGTAAATATTTTCCTCACCTCATAATGGTTTTGACCGAACCAACGGTCAAAACCCTGATGAGGCACCTCCTCCTTCTTTGCTCCTCAAAACCGTACATACACACCCGCATCCGCATTCCATAGAATGCAAATGCACAGAAGACAAAACTAATCCATCCATACAATACTAGGATCCGGCTTAAACCAAAACCAACTAGCATTGTCTGCCCGAACAGCATATGCGTACAAGTGCACGTAAGTGATCGTAGCCCTGTCGTAAAACCATACTGCCTCTACACCTTTCGCCAAGTGCAGGGAAACTCTCTGTATAGGACTCTAAAGACTCGACACTATGCTGACAGTGGGTTTGACCACAGACCGCAAGCGGCACTAGCTGTACGTAACGGTCCCTAGGTCGATGTCGATAAGAAGGCCGATGAGGTAAACCCATCCGAACTCCTACTGAGCCTGAATGTGACAATCTCTGTAAAGTCCGGTCTGTTCGTCTGAGAGTATCGCATGGCGGGCCTAGGGGTGGTAAACGTCAGTCCCCTAATAGCGGTACAAGTCGTGTCAGAGTGTAGCCCAGAACACCCTGAGATAACACTGGAAATGCTACAAGTATATCTCGCTTGCCCTGGCCAGGGACTTTGTGTAATGGCTCTCCTAGACACAGCGCGATATCAATCCCCAATACCGGGAGAGACAAATCCTGTCTAAATGTCACTACCTCCAAGTGCTTCGGGACTGCACCCAACTACTACCTGTTTGCATGACTCCTTTGAGCCGTGGTAGGGTAGTAATCAAAGAATAGTAGGAACACACTCGAGGCGATGTGACAGTGTCAAGTCAACGGACTAAGCTGTACTCATGTCACTTGGGAATTGATAACTGACGATAGGCATAATAAAAACCAACAGTTCCCAGCGAGTCCTGTCCAGTGTACTCGTAACCTAACGAGCACCCGCATACTATCTCAAGTACGACGTACTAATGGCTGTGGGACAGACCATCTCCCCTGTTGGGATGAGAAGCGCATACGCTAGTCTACTCCGGAGTATCGATGCCCCGTCTCGATAATCCTACGACTAGGGACCTGTATAAGGATGTGCTTGTAGATTACCCAGCCCCCACTAGTGTGACTGCCATCACAACGCTGGTAATCAAGCAAAGATCCTAAGGGCTCCACTAATGTGTATAGGCGATATGCTAAAAGAAACACATACACACATTAAAGTAGAAACAAACCAACTAGCATACTACCTTTTTGAGTAAGATTGTCTATACAACTGCGAATATCCCATGCTTCCATTAAGTAATATACAAACTAGTATGATACAGTAATGGCCTCTAGGGCATATACACTAACAATCTCCCACTTGCACTAGGGCCATGTACTGGCATATCAAAGACCTATCATCTAGATCAGCCGCTCGAACTGAGTCTGGGATATGGCCTTCGTGAATGGATCTGCAGTGTTATTCTCCGAATCTACTCTCTTCACCTCGATCTCTCGGCGATCTACGATCTCCCTGATCAGGTGGTACCGCCTCAAAATGTGTCTGGACTTCTGATGGGACCTGGGTTCCTTCTCTATAGCTATAGCGCCGTTGTTGTCACAATACAGCAGTACTGGATCAACAACGATAGGAACCACCTGAAGCTTCGTGAGGAACTTCTTCATGCAGACAGCTTCCTTTGCGGCATCGCAAGCAGCTATGTACTCCGCTTCCATAGTTGAGTCAGCAACGGTTTCCTGCTTGGAGCTCTTCTAGCAAACCGCCCCTCCATTGAGGGTAAAGACATAACCCGACATGGACTTGAAGTCATCCTTGTCACTCTGGAAGATGGAGTCAGCAAAGACCTCAATCTGGAGGTCTTCTCCACCACACACCAAGAACGTCTCCTTATTCTTTCTCAGGTACTTGAGAATGTTCTTTACTGCTATCCAGTGTTTCTCCCCTGGGTCTGACTGATACCGGCTTACAACGCTCAATGCGTATGCTACATCTGGTCTGGTACATAACATCGCATACATTATCGAGCTTACCGTAGATGCGTAGGGTATAGATGACATACAAGCCCTTTCTAAATCAGTCTTGGGAAACATCTCTTTGGAGAGGGTGATTCCGTGATAAGCCGGCAGATTACCGCGCTTTGAATCTTCCATACTAAATCATTTCAGTATGATGTCGATGTACCTGGACTGCGAAAGTCCCAACATCTTTTTAGATCTATCACGATAGATCTGGATCCCCAGAATGTAGTTGGCATCGCCCAGGTCCTTCATGGAGAACCTTTGTGACAAGAATCCTTTGACTGACTGTAGCATAGGAATATCATTTCATATTAGGAGAATGTCATCCACGTACAAGACGAGGAATACCACAGTATTCCCTACAATCTTACTGTAAATGTATGGTTCATCTGGATTCTTGATAAAGCCAAATTCTTTGACAGTATTATCAAAGTAGATGTTCCAACTCCACGATGCCTGCTTCAGTCCATAGATGGACTTAAGTAAGTTGCACACTTTACCGCTGCTCCCACTCTGAATGAAACCCTCCGGCTGATCCATATAGACGCACTCTTCCAAATTTCCATTTAAAAAAGCCGTATTTACGTCCATCTGCCAGATCTCATAATCGTGGAAGGCAGCAATGGCAAGAAGGATCCGAATGGATTTGAGCATAGCCACTGGAGAAAAGGTTTCGTCATAGTCCAAACCAGGTCTTTGACAAAAACCCTTAGCAACAAGTCTAGCTTTATAGGTTTCAACCTGCCCATCTACACCAATCTTCTTTCTGAAGATCCATTTGTAGCCTACGGGTTTTACCCCTTCTGGAGAAATGTCCAAAGTCCAAACTTTGTTGGTGTACATGGACTCCATCTCGGTCCGCATTGCATCCAGCCATTTTACTGAGTCACCGCACTGAATGGCTTGCTGGAAGCTAGTAGGCTCATCATTTTCAATGACGCAATCCTCTCGATCCCCGTCTATGAAAAAACCGTAGTATCTCTCGGGCGGATGAGATTGCTTACTACTCCAGCTGTGTGGCACTGGGATATCCGGTTCTCCTGAAGCTCCTGGTTCTACCAAGCTTTCAGTAATAGCTTGTGGTTCTAGAATTTCTTCCAGTTCTACTGCGCTCCCACTTGTTTCTTTTTCTAAAAACTGATGTTCCAGAAAGTGGGCATGACGAGAAACAAAAACCTTTTGTTCCTCTTCGTAATAGAAAAGATACCCTTTGGAGTTCTTTGGGTATCCCACAAACTTACACAGTACTGAGCGTGCCTCGAGTTTGTCCGCATGCTGCTTTTTAACAAAAGCTAGACATCCCCATATCTTCAGATATTGATGATGGGGTTTCTTCCCACACCACATCTGATATGGTGTGGTAGGCACAGTCTTGGAGGGAACCTTGTTAAAAAGATATGCAGCTGATTCTAGTGCATAACCCCAGAAAGATCGCGGTAACTCAGCCTTACTCATCATGGAACGAACCATATCCAATAGAGTTCGATTCCGCCTTTCCGATACACCGTTGTATTTTGGTGTGTATGGAGGAGTAAGCTGAGAGAGAATTCCATTCCCTTTTAAGTAGCCCAGAAACTCGGCACTCAAGTATTCACTACCTCGATCAGATCTCAGTGTCTTGATACTTTTGCCTGTTTGTTTTTCAACTTCATTCTTGTATTCCCGAAATTTCTCAAAGGCCTCGGATTTATGCTTCATCAGGAAGACATGTCCATACCTAGAGAAATCATCCGTAAAAGTAATGAAGTATGCATAACTATTTCGCGCATGTGTAGACATTGGACCACACACGTCACTGTGTATGAGTCCCAAGAGCTCGCTCGCTCGTACTCCATGTCCAGTAAACGGAGTTTTTGTCATCATTCCCATGAGACAAGATTCACAAGTAGCATAAGACTGATACTCGAACGGATTCAAGTATCACTCTTTATGTAACTTTGTTAACCGTTTCTCATTAATGTGACCCAGTCTACAATGCCATAAGAAAGCCTGATTTAATTCCGGAGACATTCTTTTAAGTGTGTTCTGGACATTGAAAACCTGAGCTTGATTCAGTACGTATATTCCATTTTCTAATGTACCTGACTCAATCAGAACTCGATTTAGGTGGATGTGGACCACTTCTCTTACAAAAGTAAAATCATATCCTTCCTTAGAAAGTATGGATACAGATATGATATTACAAGCCATACTAGGTACATACAAACAGTTACGCAGAATCAATATCTGCCCACTTGTCAATCCAAGGTGATATTCCCTTACGGATTCAGCGTCCATGCTCATTCCGTTAGCAACCCTGATAGTCATATCACATATCCTGATAACTTTATGGTTTCTCAAAGCCTGTAATGAATTACAGATGTGAGATCCTGATCCAATATCCAATACCCAGGAAGTATGGTTAATTGACATACAGTTTTCTATTACAAACACACCCGAAGCCGAAGCCACAACATGCTTCGAATCTTGGTTACTGGCTTTCAAAGCCCTGCAATCCTTCTGCCAATGTCATTTCCCGTAACAATAGGAACGTCCCTTCTTCACTGCATCTAGTCCCGAAACTTTTGCCCTTCCCTTTCCTTCTTCTTCCTTGGTTTCGTTCAGGAGGGCAGAGACTGTAGAATCAAGTCAGTACTTGACCCGTTCTTCAACGTGGTATTCAGGTCCTTGAGCTCATCAAAATAGCTAGTCTCTGTAAGGACGTTGTCCCCTACAGATGACCCGAAAGCCAACCTCACTTGAAGAAATTCGTTCGAGGTCTCATATCTTGCGATACAAGATTGCTCTCCATATAAATCTTTATTATGGAGGAAGATAGAAGCTAAGTCCATCTTCTCATGCTGCCTCTGGTATGCACCATCAACTGAGGCCAACACGAGGCACTTGGCATTCGCACAGTCCTTTTTCGATGTCTTGCGGATATCAATATCCGTGACAGGGGAAAATGGTCCTGAGACGGCAGGGGTTTGATTAGTAAGGAGGTGTCCCAGCTTGTCATGGGTAATGGACATCTGGACAGACCTTTGCCAGTCAGATTCAGTCATTTTAATATCTAGATGTAACCTATGTCTAGTCACTGGGTCTCTGCAATTAAGAGAGAGAGAAGAAAACACTCAGCATGATACTCTTGCAAGTTTAGATTGGTTTTTAGTTTATCTAAACAGGATGGCTCCCAATGTTTCTCGAATCCTTCCTCAAACCATAAAAGAAGAATTAGTCGGGATCAATCCCACTGTACAATTCTTGCTTAACCGTTCAGCCAGGCCAGTGTCGGTACTTCGAGGGAGGTTTTACGAAGCTTTCGCGAAGTTTCTTAATTAAATAACCTCTTTTCCTTGTGGGCGTAGCCCTGCTAACACCTTTCTAGACACCTACTTGGTTTATAGCATTGATCGTTAAGTGAAAACTTTCCCGAGGAGTAGTGGATACTCACAGTAGGATCGGGATCCAAATATCATTATAAGATAATGCTGAAGGAATACTACCAACATTATCAAACTCCAAATGGTATGCAACACTAGAAAGTTTCAGTTTCTTTAGAAACTCCCGATGTGGATTTTTGCCCCATGCTCTTATGACCTTGACGAAGGACAACATATCATAAGTCACATTTCAAGTTCTACCCGTCATTATCCAGGTTAATTTGAACCCACCCGTACATACCCTTGACGAAGGCCAAAATAGTAGTACGACTGTCCCAAACCAACGCATCTATCTATGCTACAGATAAATATTCAGCAGCTACCAATCACTATGCCTTGGCGAATGTCAAAATACATTGCTTGAATACTACTGAACATTTAACTGAAATAACGGAGGGCTGCGAATGGTTTTGGCGAAACCGTGAACGTAGTGAACTTGATATAATCAAAGGAACCTGATAGCTTTTAAAAGGAGTGGTTTAAGCTCCGCATTTTTAAAAGTTTTCTGTTTTTGAAAAGAAACCGAGTGGTTTTTGAAATTGTTCCAATGATTCAACTTTGGTTTGTTTTCTTTGCATTAATTTAATGTGTCCTATCAATTAATCCTACCATTGCAGAAAACAACGAAAATATGACATACGCTTATGCCATCCGCATTCGCCACGGGGCCCCGTCATCACCCGTTAGGTTACTTAACTAACGACAGAGCGGGGGCTGGACTAGCGCGTATGAAAAACATAAGCAACACCTACTAGATATCATATATAGATATATATACATTCTTCAGATGCAATGATAGCCATTCCAGATCACAGATGAACACATTGGATATACTAGGAATACGTGTTTCATTTGAGCCTGCAAGGAAATACGGATTACACGGTCGCGATGAATAGCCAAAATCCTACCCTAGACCCCTACGGGTGTGACAAACTACCCGCCAAGTACCCGAAGTGGAGCAACCTCCCTCAACAACGTGAGTAGGCCACTCGGCACTTCAAAAGACCCGGTAGTTTGTGCACCCCACCTTGGGTCTATCCTAGGAGCAAAAACAGTAAAAGAAATAATATGCAATGGTGGCTACAACCTCATTCCGGATGTGCGGCCATAAAAATAATATTACATCAATTTACATATTACATCAAATGAAAAATAAAGAAACTCTCATCTCACAAACCCCGGCTATTCATCCGCGACAATCCAACTAGTTCATATACACAAACCAACATCACAAATCACAGATTTGTATAACCCCCACTAATCGACGTATAGCGATTAGTAGACGTTCAATACATATATCACATCACAGAATATCCGATTAGCAAAAGTACTTGGAATTTCGATCGATAACTTGATTTGAAACTACCCCAAGCATAACACAATACTCAGCAAAATCTGGGCAGAAACAAATTATTTAAAAATCACAAAACCATAACAGAGAACCCCAGAAGAAATTTGGTGCACGGCCGAGTCAACTCGGCCGTGGATCCGCAGCGGATCGCTTGGTGTTAGTGTATATGCCCTAGAGGCCATTACTGTATCATACTAGTTTGTATATTACTTAATAGAAGTTTGAGATATTCACCTTGTATATACAATCTTGCTCAAAATGGTAGTATGCTACTTGGTTTGTTTCTACATTAATATGTGCATGTGTTTCTTTTAGCATATCGCTTATACATATTAGTAGAGCCCTTAGGATCTTTGCTTGATTACCAGCGTTGTGATGGCAGTCACACTCGTGGGGACTGGGTAATCCACAAGCACATCCTTATACAGGTCCCTAGTGTCACGACCCGAAAGTACGGAACGTGACTGGCACTTAGATTACGAGACGTCTAAAGGCGTACCGTAACCTAAGTCAGCCAAAGCCCAGAAATCTAACCCAAAATCAAAAGAGAGTGAAGGAAAAACCTTTAATGAAGATGATTTTCAAATCAATTAAGTTGCAAAGAATCCCTTTTAAAAACATCAAAAATTTCTGAAAATTTCGGCAGAGTCTCCCCTGTATTTTCTATCCCCCAAAATGGGTACAACAAGATAATAAACCTGTAATTATAAAAATGGCATCCCCAAGCGGGAGCTAGCTCTTCGCCCAAGGCGGATCACAACCATATGCAATATAATAGTAATATCAAGAAAAAGAGCATAAAAGAGATGCAAATACCAGAAAACACACGTCGGCTTAAGTGAGCTCGACCCAAAAGAAACCACGAATTTACAAATCTCTCAGTCTCATCTCTAGGTCGCATATACAATACAAGTGGTAGATGGAGAATACTAGATACAATGATAAAGCAAAAAGAAATAAAGTATACTCGCAACCCACCTACGGGCGATGTCGCGAGTCTGAGCAAAAGGAACTGATGACAAGATAGCCCGCCGCTACAAGACTGACGGGTCCGACCTGCAAGACACTGTGGCACAACGGGGGTGAGTTGCCAGCTCGTGAGTAAATATAACATCTAATAAGGCAATCGTAAGAATGCACGCAATGCACCACAACATGCATGTCCATATGTGCTATAATATCTCTAGTATGCATGCACATGTATGCAATATCTTTTCTAACTCTTTAAATGTTTTAAATGTTAATGTTACTGCATTCTTAACTTTTAGAAAATGAATGTCTGCATAATAGCTAAATATCATCAAGAAATCCTCTGAAAACCCGTGTCAAACATCGACACCAAATAGGGATCACATCTGTCTCAAATATCGGGCTCCGTCAGTCCGGATCGGCCAATATCATAAATCTCACGACAACGGTCGGTATCCTCCGGATATCCGCCGCGCCAGACATCACCGGTAGGTAGTCTTCCCCTGCCAGGCTCATCGTCTATAACTCGATCTTCTTGCCCCGGGGTACCATACCGGGCCCACCATGTACCCGAGACGGTTCATCCACTCCTTGAATCGGGTCTCGAAATCCAACAGAAAACATGAAAACTCATGGTGGACGACACATACATCACGAGAAAACCGCAACTTTGTTTTGAAAATGATAATTATAAGGTTTTGTTAAATTCTTGCGGTTTTCCCCAAAAATCCAGAAATCGCAGAAAAACTGAAATCATCAAGAAAATCATAGTGTCCACATGTTATATATGATAAATGTCTATGATACTAATGTATATGATGTGAATTTTGGCTAGAGTTCTATGTAAATATGACGATGATGGAAGATATATGCATGCGATGCAGTTTCATATATCAAGTATGAATGCAGGTGATGATATTAAGATAAACAGGTTCTATCGTGCACGTGGCATGTCAATTACCAAAGGCGTGTGTGTCACATGAATAGTGCACGTGCAACAGATGCCAATGGTAAGGTGTTCGTGTCCTACGAAATGATATCGCATAGGTAGAGATGAATGTCCATGCAATTTAACATACTGTTCGCTATAAGGGTATGCAGTGTACATGAATGGATAAGCTAACTAACAATATAATCTTGCAAAAAGTAGGGTAATCCTAACTAGGGGGGCGCATCGCGCCATCCAGAAGATTCCCCCATAGATGAATATATCTACTCACCTGAAATCCCCGCTAATCTGATCCGGCCACCGCTTTGCCTTTTCGCGCCGTATCCGAAGTTTCCCCGACCGATCCTATATTTGCACAATATCAAGCATAAGATTACAAAACCTAACACAATGCAAGTCACAACATACAATTATCCACGCTCTCAAATTAATCGTAGCATGCACTCAGTGCGCGGAAAAACGCACGAAAATCGCAATCCTTTCACTAAAATCGTCATTTCGGGGAAATCGACAAAACTACAACCCGACTAGACAAAACCCCGCGTTCGCGCATTCTAATAATCCTATACGAAGCTAATAATATTGCTAACCTAACGCAAATTGACCGCATTCTATTTTCTACAAAAATCTAGTAAGCGAATTTCTAGCCGATTTGATACAAACATCGAAATTTGTCGATTTAGCAAGCATATAATTTCACCATTAACCATTCTAATCAATTAGATAACCATCCCTAACATAATCCAACCATTATGCTACAAACCCTAATTTTTAAAAATCAAAACCTTCTCTTGATTTTTCATGAACAAAGATTTACACTAAATTAATACTTAAAAATTAGATTTTAGCACAAATAAACTACAAGTTAGCAACTAGTTTAGAATTTTCACCTCTCAAGCTTGAACCCTAGCTTGATCAAGTCACCAAGAAGCCTCCTTTCATCAATCTTTTGAACTAATTTGGTTGAGGAGAGAGTGGATTAAGGTTTTGTGTTGAATTGAGAATGAAATTTGTGAATTTTCAATGGATTTTTGATAGCAAAATGAAATGAGAGGTGAGGGGATTTCCTGCAGTTTTGGTCGACCAGCAGGTTGAGGGGGAAGTGTGGGATTTTTGGGAGAAGTTTCTAGGTCTACAAACCCATCATGTTATCATTTAATGCTTTCATTTCAACCTTTTTACAAAAAAACCCCTTTTTAAACCATTTTTTTCATAATTTTCCCACCAAAAATCTAAAAGTTTGCAAGACATGATATAATTTTATTAACACCATATTTTAGCTTATAAAGACTCCAAATTAAGAAATTTACCTAATTAAATTTGTATTTATCCCTAATTAAATGTATTTAAAAAGGCTTAAAATAATAAAAAAATAATTAATTACGAATTTTTTTTTATTTAACTAGATAATTATAAGTGACATTTTAGTGACAAAATTATAGTAATATCTTATCTAAATTTTGTATAATTAGGTCTACAATGAAAAATATCAATTTTGACTTTTTACGGAAAAAGCCGAAAAATTTGTCGATTACCGAAAAACTGTCTAAACGATTTTCGAAGGGTTACAATCTTCCCCCCTTAAAGAAATTCGGTCCCCGAATTTAGAATTTAACTACGCGTACCTTCAAAAAGATAGGGATATCTCTTCCTCATCTCGACCTCGGTCTCCCAGGTGACCTCCTCGCTGTTCGGGCCACGCTAAAGGACCTTGACGGACGGTATAACCTTCGACCTCAATTTCTTCACCTGCCGATCCAAGATGACAACCGGCTGCTCGGTGAAAGAAAGATCACGCTCTAACTGGATCGTCTGGTGCTGAATCGCCTGGGAAGGATCATGAAGGTACTTGCGGAGCATCGAGACATGGAATACGGGGTGAACATCGGGGAAGCTGGGTGGAAGAGCTAACCGATAAGCGACTGGACCAACACGCTCTAGGATCTCGAAAGGACCAACATATCTAGGACTCAGTTTCCCTTTCCGCCCAAATCTCATCATACCCTTCATCGGAGAGACCTTCAGGAAAACATGATCGCCAATTGCGAACTCGAGTCGGCGACGACGCCTGTCAGCATAAGATTTCTGCCTGCTCTGTGCCGCTCTCATCCTGTCCCGAATCAGCTGTATTTTCTCGGTCGTCTCCTGCACAATCTGCGGCCCTAAAATACTGCTCTCCCTGAGCTCTGTCCAACATACTGGCGATCGACATCTCCTCCCATATAAAGCCTCGAAAGGTGCCATCTGAATCGTCTCCTGGAAGCTATTATTGTAGGAAAACTCGATCAAAGGCAAATGACGATCCCAGCTACCACCGAAATCTAAAACACAAGCTCTAAGCATGTCCTCAAGAGTCTGAATCGTACGCTCCGACTGACCGTCAGTCTGAGGATGAAAGGCTGTGCTAAAACTCAATCGGGTGCCCAAACCTTCCTGTAGTTTCTGCCACAATCGGCTGGTAAACTGGATGCCACGGTCGGACACGATGCAAGTCGGAACACCATGCAGTCGCACTATCTCATCAATATAAACCTGGGCGTTCTGAGAAAATCCAAAGGTGGTCTTCACTGGCAGAAAGTGAGCCGCTTTCGTCAGTCGATCCACAATCACCCAAATAGAGTCATACCCTCGACTGGTCCTGGGTAGACCCACAACTAAGTCCATGGAGACCTGCTCCCACTTCCACTCAGGGATGGGCAAAGGATGTAACTCGCCGGCTGGCCTCTGGTGCTCAGCCTTAACTTGCTGACAAGTCAGGCATCTCGACACAAAGTCTGTAATATCCTTCTTCATCCCGTCCCACCAGTAAACCTCTTTCAAATCACGGTACATCTTGGTGGAACCTGGATGCACACTGTATACGGATCTATGTGCCTCCTCGAGAATATCACGCCTCAGTCCCTCTGAATCTGGCACACATAGTCGAGTCCCAAGTCGAAGTATCCCCTGATCATCAATCACGAACTCAGAAACTCTGCCCTGCCGAATCTGCTCAATAATCTCTAAGATACGGGCATCGCCGGACTGTGCCTCGCGAATACGGTCAAGTAACTGTGGGCGTGCTCTGACATGGGCTAGCTGTCCCCCTGTAGGAGTGAACTCAAACTGCACTCTGCTATCACATAAAACCTGCCAATCCGCCGTCAACTGCATCTGTACTGCGCTCAAACAAGATAAGCTACCTCCGGGCCTCCTACTCAAAGCATCTGTCACCACATTCGCCTTGCCCGGATGGTATAAAATCTCGCAGTCATAATCCTTCACCAACTCCATCCAACGGCGCTGTCTCAGGTTCAGGTCTCGCTGCTGGAAGATATACTTCAAACTCTTATGGTCAGTGAATATCTGGCACGACTCACCGTATAGGTAATGTCTCCAGATCTTAAGTGCAAACACCACTGCAGCCATCTCTAAATCCTGGGTGGGGTAGTTCTGCTCGTGTTCCCTCAGCTGCCGAGAAGCATACGCGATAACTCTGTCGTGCTGCATCAATACACATCCCAGCCCCACTCTAGAAGCATCACAATATACCACGAACCCGCCTGATCCTGAAGGCAATGCTAACACTGGAGCAGTAGTCAGACGAGTGTTCAACTGCTGGAAGCTATCCTCACATGCCTGGGTCCAATCAAAAGGAACCCCCTTCCGGGTCAACCCGGTCAAAGGTGCAGCAATGCGGGAGAAATCCTGGACAAAACGTCGATAATAGCCGGCCAGACCTAGAAAACTGCGCACCTCTGTGACTGATACCGGTCTAGGCCAACGCTGAACTGCCTCGATCTTCTTCGGGTCCACGCAAATACCATCTCTCGTCACCACATGACCCAAGAAGTCGACACTGTCTAGCCAGAATGCGCACTTGGAGAATTTAGCGAACAGCTGATGCTCCCTCAAAGTCTGCAATGTGATACGTAAGTACTGCTCATGCTCCTCCCGGCTCCGAGAATAAACCAAGATGTTGTCAATGAACACAATGATGAACTGATCGAGATACGGCCTGAATACACGGTTCATCAAATCCATAAATGCTGCCGGGGCATTGGTGAGCCCGAACGACATCACCAAGAACTCGTAATGACCATATCGAGTACGGAAGGCAGTCTTCGGAATATCCTCCTTCCGAACCCGCAATTGGTGATAACCTGACCGTAAATCAACCTTCGAGAAAAACCCTGCACCCTGGAGCTGATCAAATAAGTCATCAATGCGGGGTAGGGGATACCTGTTTCGCACAGTAACCCAGTTCAGCTGACGATAATCAATGCATAAACGCATACTTCCGTCCTTCTTCTTAACAAACAGGACGGGAGCACACCAAGGTGACACACTCGGTCAGATAAGCCCTTTGTCTAGCAAGTCCTGTAACTGATCCTTTAGCTCTCTCAGCTCCGCCGGGGCCATCCGATAAGGCGGTATAGAGATAGGCCCCGTGCCAGGGATCAAGTCAATACAGAACTCAATCTCGCGCTCTGGTGGCAGACCAGGCAGCTCGTCAGGGAATACATCAGGAAACTCTCTTACAACAGGGACCTGGTCCAACGGAACCTCTGTGGAGCTAGTATCACAAACATAGGCTAAGAATCCCTGACACCCTTTCCTTAAGAGCTGACCAGCGCGAAGAGAAGAAATCAAGCTGCGAAGGGTAGCACTATGATCTCCCTGAATAATAAGAACCAGCTCACCAGGAAAACTGAATCTGACTGCCTTTTCACGGCAGTCCACGGATGCATAACAGGTGGCTAGCCAGTCCATACCAAGAAGAACGTCAAAGTCTAACATATCGAGAAGAATCAAATCAACTGAAGAATCTCTCTCCCCGATACGAACGGAACACGATCGGTACACAAAACGGGCAACAAAAGACTCGCCTACCGAGGTAATAACGACAAGCGGCTGATCTAACGGAGAAGACTCTCGGCCCAACCTCGGTGCAAAATACGTGGAAACATAGGAATGTGTGGAGCCTGGATCAAATAATACCCGTGCATCGAAGGAACATACTGGTAGAGTACCTGTCACGACGGCATTGGATGCCTGTGCATCCTGAGGAGTCAATACGAACACTCGGGCCTGTCCACCACTAATAGCTGGCTGTGCTCTGCCTCTACCTCGGCCTCTGCCTCTGCCTCTGTCGCCTCGTCCTCTCTGAACCGGACTGCCACGCCCACGGCCTCTAGAAGCATCTGGCTGGCGTGGAACATCATCAGGAGTAAGGAGTAAAGCTCTCTGAGATGATGGTGAGGGTGGTAAAGTCACATGCGGGACAGTCGCCGCGCCCGGACGTCCCATGGTACAGTCTCTGACACGGTGGTACTGACTCCCACACCGAAAACATCCTAGAGACGACTGCTGGGTCTGTGGATATGAACCAAATAACTGACCTCGTCTCAATCCTCTGCCTCCACCATCTCCCGGAAATAATCTATCACGATGTCTGCCCATCTGCCGCTGAGCTGGCGTATCAGTACGGATCCTCTTCGGCCCAGAAGCGACCGGAGTCTCAGAAATACGCTCTTCCAAAAGTAAGGCTGCATCCATCGTGGCTGCGTATGTATCAAAGTGCTGGGTGCCGATGGCAAGGAATAGCTGTGTATCAAGCCCTCGCACAAACCTCTTTATTCTCTTCTCTTCAGTGTCGACTAGGTACGGAGCATATCGAGACAACTGGGTAAACTGTATATCATACTCCGACACTGTCATCCCAGGAGTCTTGCGCAAAGACTCAAAACTACGGGCTCGAGCATCTCGGACACTCTCCGGAAGAAAACGGGCAAGAAATGCAGATGTAAACTCATCCTAGGTCATAGAAGGCAGACCTGCAGCTCGGCCTCTCTCTACTGAGTCGTACCATGTCTGGGCAAGACCCTCCAGACGAAAACTCGCAAACTCCACCAATCTATCCTCAGAACACCTCAACGAACGGCAAATCCGAGCCATCCTATCAAGAAATTCCTGTGGGTCCTCTATCGCATCTGTACCGGTAAAAGCTGGAGGTCTCAATCTCATGAACTCCTGTAGTGAAACAGGGATAGTCTCCGTAGTAGCAGCAGGAGTGACCATCTGTGCAGCAGGTACGATCGTGGTCTGTGCGGTGGAAGGAACGTACTCGGATCTCTGTGCCCGGCTGGACTCAACTAAAGATCCCATCATCTGCCGCAACTCTTGCATGCCGGCCTCTAATCTGGCAATACGGTCAGGATAAGGCGGATCAGTATGACCCTGAAGGATAGGTGTATCATCCCGCTCGATCCTCGCCTCAGACGGGCCCGCCCGAATCTCATCCCTAGCGGCAGCCCGCTGAGCTCTCGTAGTCTTTGGCGGCATCGAAGCTGGAATAAGAAACAGGACCGATAAGGACATTGCAATTGAATCAAGGAATGCAAGGAATCAAGAAAGGAAATACAAGCAATTATGTCCTAAGGTCACTTAGGCGGAGTACCGTATCGTAAGTATGTCGCGGATCATACCCACGCTACGCCACTCTGCTTAAGTCACCTACTCCATCTACCAAGGTCGTCCTACACTCAGAATGGTAAAACCTACGCTCTGATACCAACTTTGTCACGACCCGAAAGTACGGAACGTGACTGACACTTAGATTACGAGACGTCTAAAGGCGTACCGTAACCTAAGTCAGCCAAAGCCCAGAAATCTAACCCAAAATCAAAAGAGAGTGAAGGAAAAACCTTTAATGAAGACGATTTTCAAATCAATTAAGTTGCAAAGAATCCCTTTTTAAAACATCAAAAATTTCTGAAAATTTCGGCAGAGTCTCCCCTGTATTTTCTATCCCCCAAAATGGGTACAACAAGATAATAAACCTGTAATTATAAAAATGGCATCCCCAAGCGGGAGCTAGCTCTTCGCCCAAGGCGGATCACAACCATATGCAATATAATAGTAATATCAAGAAAAAGAGCATAAAAGAGATGCAAATACCAGAAAACACACGTCGGCTCAAGTGAGCTCGACCCAAAAGAAACCACGAATATACAAATCTCTCAGTCTCATCACTAGGTCGCATATACAATACAAGTGGTAGATGGAGAATACTAGATACAATGATAAAGCAAAAAGAAATAAAGTATACTCGCAACCCACCTACGGGCGATGTCGCGAGTCTGAGCAAAAGGAACTGATGACAAGATAGCCCGCCGCTACAAGACTGACGGGTCCGACCTGCAAGACACTGTGGCACAACGGGGGTGAGTTTCCAGCTCGTGAGTAAATATAACATCTAATAAGGCAATCGTAAGAATGCACGCAATGCACCACAACATGCATGTCCATATGTGCTATAATATCTCTAGTATGCATGCACATGTATGCAATATCTTTTCTAACTCTTTAAATGTTTTAAATGTTAATGTTACTGCATTCTTAACTTTTAGAAAATGAATGTCTGCATAATAGCTAAACATCATCAAGAAATCCTCTGAAAACCCGTGTCAAACATCGACACCAAATAGGGATCACATCTGTCTCAAATATCGGGCTCCGTCAGTCCGGATCGGCCCATATCATAAATCTCACGACAACGGTCGGTATCCTCCGGATATCCGCCGCGCCAGACATCACCGGTAGGTAGTCTTCCCCTGCCAGGCTCATCGTCTACAACTCGATCTTCTTGCCCCGGGGTACCATACCGGGCCCACCATGTACCCGAGACGGTTCATCCACTCCTCGAATCGGGTCTCGAAATCCAACAGAAAACATGAAAACTCATGGTGGACGACACATACATCACGAGAAAACCGCAACTTTGTTTTGAAAATGATAATTATAAGGTTTTGTTAAATTCTTGCGGTTTTCCCCAAAAATCCAGAAATCGCAGAAAAACTGAAATCATCAAGAAAATCATAGTGTCCACATGTTATATATGATAAATGTCTATGATACTAATGTATATGATGTGAATTTTGGCTAGAGTTCTATGTAAATATGACGATGATGCAAGATATATGCATGCGATGCAGTTTCATATATCAAGTATGAATGCAGGTGATGATATTAAGATAAACAGGTTCTATCGTGCATGTGGCATGTCAATTACCAAAGGCGTGTGTGTCACATGAATAGTGCGCGTGCAACAGATGCCAATGGTAAGGTGTTCGTGTCCTACGAAATGATATCGCATAGGTAGAGATGAATGTCCATGCAATTTAACATATTGTTCGCTATAAGGGTATGCAGTGTACATGAATGGATAAGCTAACTAACAATATAATCTTGCAAAAAATAGGGTAATCCTAACTAGGGGGGCGCATCGCGCCATCCAGACGATTCCCCCATAGATGAATATATCTACTCACCTGAAATCCCCGCTAATCTGATCCGGCCACCGCTTTGCCTTTTTGCGCCGTATCCGAAGTTTCCCCGACCGATCCTATATTTGCACAATATCAAGCATAAGATTACAAAACCTAACACAATGCAAGTCACAACATACAATTATCCACGCTCTCAAATTAATCGTAGCATGCACTCAGTGCGCGGAAAAACGCACGAAAATCGCAATCCTTTCACTAAAATCGTCATTTCGGGGAAATCGACAAAACTACAACCCGACTAGACGAAACCCTGCGTTCGCGCATTCTAATAATCCTATACGAAGCTAATAATATTGCTAACCTAACGCAAATTGACCGCATTATATTTTCTACAAAAATCTAGTAAGCGAATTTCTAGCCGATTTGATACAAACATCGAAATTTGTCGATTTAGCAAGCATATAATTTCACCATTAACCATTCTAATCAATTAGATAACCATCCCTAACATAATCCAACCATTATGCTACAAACCCTAATTTTTAAAAATCAAAACCTTCTCTTGATTTTTCATGAACAAAGATTTACACTAAATTAATACTTAAAAATTAGATTTTAGCACAAATAAACTACAAGTTAGCAACTAGTTTAGAATTTTCACCTCTCAAGCTTGAACCCTAGCTTGATCAAGTCACCAAGAAGCCTCCTTTCATCAAGCTTTTGAACTAATTTGGTTGAGGAGAGAGTGGATTAAGGTTTTGTGTTGAATTGAGAATGAAATTTATGAATTTTCAATGGATTTTTGATAGCAAAATGAAATGAGAGGTGAGGGGATTTCCTGCAGTTTTGGTCGACCAGCAGGTTGAGGGGGAAGTGTGGGATATTTGGGAGAAGTTTCTAGGTCTACAAACCCATCATGTTATCATTTAATGCTTTCATTTCAACCTTTTTACAAAAAAACCCCTTTTTAAGCCATTTCTTTCATAATTTTCCCACCAAAAATCTAAAAGTTTGCAAGACATGATATAATTTTATTAACACCATATTTTAGCTTATAAAGACTCCAAATTAAGAAATTTACCTAATTAAATTTGTATTTATCCCTAATTAAATGTATTTAAAAAGGCTTAAAATAATAAAAAAATAATTAATTACGATTTTTTTTATTTAACTAGATAATTATAAGTGACATTTTAGTGACAAAATTATAGTAATATCTTATGTAAATTTTGTATAATTAGGTCTACAATGAAAAATATCAATTTTGACTTTTTACGGAAAAAGCCGAAAAATCTGCCGATTACCGAAAAACTGCCTAAACGATTTTCGAAGGGTTACACCTAGTCATAGGACTATCGAGACGGGGCATCGATACTCCGGAGTAGACTAGCGTATGCGCTTCTCATCCCAGCAGGGGAGACGGTCTGTCCCACAGCCGTCAGTACGTCGTACTTGAGATAGTATGCAGGTGCTCGTTAGGTTACGAGTACACTGGACAGGACTCGTCGGGAACTGATTGGTTGGTACTATACCTATCGTCAGTCATCAGTTCCCAGGTGACATGAGTACAGCTTAGTCCGCTGACTTGACACTGTAACTTCGCCTCGAGTGTGTTCCCACTGTACTTTGATTACTACCCTACCACGGCTCAAAGGAGTCGTGCAAACAGGTAGTAGTTGGGTGCAGTCCCGAAGCACTTGGAGGCAGTGACAGTTAGACAGGATTCGTCTCTCCCGGTATTGGGGGTTGACATCACGCTCTGTCTAGGAGAGCCATTACACAAGTAGTCCCTGGCCAGGGCAAGCGAGATATACTGGTAGGTTTCCAGTGTTATCTCAGGGTGTTCTGGGCTACACTCCGGCACGACTTGTACCGCTATTAGGGGACTGACGTCCACCGCCCCCTAGGCCCGCCATGCGATGTATCAGACGAACAGACCGTACTGTACGGAGACTTTCACATTCAGGCTCAGTAGGAGTTCAGATGGGTTTCACCTCGTCCGTCTTCTTATCGGCATCTACCTGGGGGCCGTTGCATAAAGCTAGTGCCGCTTGCGGTCTGTGGTTAAAACCACTGCCAGCGTAGTGTCGAGTCTTTAGAGTCCCACACAGAGAACTATTCGCCTTTAGGCAAAAGAGTAGAGGTCGCATGGTTTTGCGACAGGGCTCGGTCGCATCCGTGCACTTGTGCACGTTTAGTGACCGGGAAGTTTATATACTAGTGGGCTTTGGTTTAAGCCAGATCCTAGTATACGTTTTGGGATTGGTTTTATCTCGTTTGTATTCGTGTTCCCCGGAACACGGATGCGGGTGTGTATGCACAGTTGACAGAGGCAGAGGATTCTCATTAGGGTTGTTGACTGTTGACTTTTTGCTAAACCCTAATGAGAATAAGAAATATGATTAACAATAATATTAATTAAGTATTATTGTGACATAGTTATTGATGGTTGACTTTGTTGACTTGTTGACTCAGTTGACCGGTTGACTAGGTTGGACTAGTTGACCTTCATCATTACAATGGCGACCATTTCCATGGCAAAGACTTTTGCTTAATTGTTTCTTTTTGCAAAATGAGTGCATGAAATGATATGGCCATTTTGACTTGAACCATCACATAATACTTGATTACTATTATTTGTTATGTGTTATTGGATTATGAGAGCATGGGAGCAAAAAGTCTTGCTCATTCATTCTTTTGCTTTCTCTCTCTTTCCATCACTTGCTCAAGCTCTCCCTCTTCCTCTTCCTCTTGCTCTCTCTAGCTCAAGGCAAACCCTTCTCATGAGTTGAGAACCATTGCCTTAGGGATAAAAACACCAAAACAATACTCTACTCATCCTAGTTCACAAAGCCTAGCAAGCCAAGTGTTCTAGTTTCTTCAAGTTCGAAGAAGAAGCCAAAAGGTAGAAGCTTTCGGGTGGATCCATCTTCGGCGCGAGAAAACGACGAGGGGAGGCCGGTCCGTACAACACAAGAGTTGAAGACGAAGGAGTTCAAGAAAGGTATAACCCCCTAACCGAGTAGGTAAACTCCTAGTTAGGATTGTTAGGTAGTTGTTTAACAAAGATCCGTATTTTGAGTCCATATTACCTCCTCTTGAAAAATCGTTTTTCATCATTTCCGCAAGCCCGTAAGTACCGGGAGAGGTAGCATGGACTTACAGAGGTATCAGAGCCTAGTTAAACACTATCTAACATGTTAGCAATGTAACTAGAAATTCGATCGGAGAAAAAGTCGCGAAATACACCAGGAACTCAAACTTTCTGTTGATTCTTAAAGTGCTATAAAAATTATTTGACATATACCAAAAATCGACTCAGGGTTTTAATAGTATACTGCAGAAAAACGATCCACAGAGCCGGCCAACTCACCGCGGTTCCGCGGCAAGAACAGCTCCTTGCCGCGGATCCGCGGCCGAGTTGACTCGGCCGTGGATCGGTTTCACTGCAGTATACTCTATGGGGTACTCTAGGATTTTTAGAGAATGTTTTTTCAGCCCAGATTTTCCAGAAAGCAAAATTTGTTTTTGGGGCTTAAAAAAACCGTATTTTGATCGAGTTTCTATAGACTAAAGCTGACGGGTTTATATCTGTGATGTGTTATATGTATTGAACGTCTGCTAATCGCTATATGTCGATTAGTAGGGGTTATACATATCTGTGATCTGTAATGTTGATGGTATGTGTATATGAATTCATTGGATTGTCGCGAATGAATAGCCGGGGGGTTGTGAGATGAGTGATTTTTCTTTATCTTTCAATTCATGTAAATTTGTAATTGATGTAATATTATTTATTTGGCCGCACAACCGGGGTGAGGTTGTAGCCGTCATTGTATAATTTCTTTTACTGTTTTTGCTCCTAGGATAGACCCATGGAGGGGGTGCACAAACTACCGGGTACCTCGAAGTGCCGAGTGGCCTACTCACGAGTTGAGGGAGGTTGCTTCGTTTCGGGTATTTGGCGGGTAGTTTTCCGCACCCGTAGGGGTCTTGGGTGGGGTATTGGCTATTCACCGCGACCGTGTAATCCACTTTTCGTTACAGGCACGTACGAATTGCGGATTCCTAGTATATCCAATGTGTTCATCTGTGATCTGAAATGGCTATCATTGCAATATATCTATATATGATATTTATTTAGGCGTTGCTTATGTTTTGCATCCGCGCTAGTCCAGCTCCCGCTCTGTCGTTAGTTAAGTAACCTAACGGGTAATGACGGGGCCCCGTGGCGAATGCGGATGGCATAAGCGTACGTCATATTTTGGTTGTTTTCTGCAATGGTAGGATTAAATGATGGGACGCATTAAAAAGAATTAATGCAAGAAAATAAACCAAAGTAAAGTCGTTCGAACACTTTTAAAACCACTCGGTTCTTTTCAAAAACCAACTTTTAAATGCGGAGCTTGAGCCACTCCTTTTAAAAGCTATCTCGTTCCATCGATTATATCAAGTTTACTACGTTCACGGTTTTGCCAAAACCATTCGTAGCCCTCCGTCGTTTCATATGAATAGTCAATAGTATTCAAGCTATGTATGTTGGCTAAAGTCAAGGCATAGTGATTGGTAGCTATTGGGTATTCATGTGCAGCATAGATAGATGCGTTGGTTTGGGACAGTCGTACTGCCATGTTGGCCAAAGTCAAGGGTATGTACGGGTGGGTTCAAATTAACCTGGAGAATGACGGGTAGAACTTGACATGTGACTTATGATATTTTGGCCAAAGACAAGGTCATAAGAGCATGGGGCAAAAATCCACATCGGGAGTTTCTAAAGAACCAGAAACTTGCTAGTGCTGCATACCATTTGGAGTGTGATGATTCTGGTAGGATTCCTTCAGTTTTATCACGAGATGATATTTGGATCCCGAACCTACTGTGAGTATATGCTACTCCTCAAAAAATTTCTCACTTAACGATCAATGCTATAAACCAAGTAGGTGTCTAGAAAGGTGTTAGCGGGGCTACGCCCCCAGGGAAAAGAGGTTATTTAATTAAGGAACTTTGTGAAAGCGTTGAAAAACCTCCCTCGAAGTACCAACACTGGCCTGGCTAAACGGTTAAGCAAGTATTGTACGGTGAGATTGATTCCGACTAATTCTTCCTTTTTGGTTTGAGGAGGAATTCGAGATACAGTGGGAGCCATCCTGTTTAGACAAACTAAAAACCACTCTAAACATGCAAGAGCATCATGTTGAGTGTTTCTTCTCTCTCTCCTAATTGCAGCGACCAATCGACATGACCGGACTTAAGTTACTTCTAGATAAAAACATACTGACAGGGCCAAACTACAAAGATTGGCTCAGGAATGTCAAAATGGCAATCACTTACGACAAGCTGGGGTATCTTCTTACCACCAAACTCCCCATATCCCACGTCCCACTTCCAGCGCCGCGGATAGGGAAATCCGTAAGACCTGGGAGATCGATTGCACGAAGGCCAAGTGCCTCATGCTTGCCTCTATGGACAATGAACATCAGAGGAGGCACGAGAATATGGACCTCGAATCCATATTTCTCTATAGAAAAGAACTGTATGGAGAGCAATCTCGTATCACAAGGTACGAAGTATCGAAGAAACTGTTTTCGGCAAGGTTGGCCATCGGATCATCGGTAGCGGAACACGTGCTTAAGATGATTGGCTTCATTGAGGAGCTCGTGGACCTTGGGACCACGTTATAGAACGAGCTCTATACGGACTTGATTCTCCAGTCCCTTCCTTCCACTTACTCCCAGTTTATCCTGAACTTCAACTTGCAAGGAAAAGAAGTTGAACTTTCGGAGCTCCTCAACATGCTGAGGAGTGCAGAGGGCACCCTACAGAAAGGTAGGGATACATCCACTTTGTTTTTAGGAGGATCTTCCTCTTCTAAGTCCAAGGCGAAATCCAAGGGAAAGAAGAAGAAAGCTCCCGCCAAACCAAGGGGCGGTGTTAGTAAAGTGGATATGAAGGGAAAAGCAAAGGCAACAAAGATAGCGGGGTAGCTTGTGGGAAAGGAAGAATGCTTCTATTGTCATAAGAAGGGACACTGGAAGAAAGATTGCAGGGCTTGGAAGGCCAGAAACCAGGATCCGAAGCAAGTTGCGGCTTCGGCTTCAGGTGTGTATGTTGTTGAAAACTGTCTTTCAATAAACTCTACTTTCTGGGTATTGGATACCAGATCAGGATCTCATATCTGTAATTCTTTGCAGGCACTGAGAAAGCGTAGGGTTTTGAAGGCAGGTGATATGACCCTCAGAGTTGCAAACGGAGCTGGCATGGATGCTGAGTCCGTGGGGGACTATCACCTGGGCTTGTCAGATGGACACATTTTGGTTTTGCGTAATTGCTATTTTGTACCCAATGCAACTTGTAATATCATTTCTGTATCTTTATTATCTAAAGAATGTTATGAATTTGCATTTGTAAGTAATGTTGTGAACATTCACCTTAATCAAGTTTTGATTGGGTCAGGTACATTAAGCAATGGTATATACGTATTAAACCAACCACAGATTTTCAATGTCTAGAATACACATAAAACAAAGTCTCTGGAAACTAATCAAGCTTTCTTATGGCATTGTAGACTGGGTCACATCAATGAGAGAAGATTGACTAAGTTACATACAGAAGGATATTTGGATCCATTCCAATATCAATCATTTGCAACTTGTCAATCCTGTCTCAAAGGAAAGATGACAAAGACTCCGTTCACTGGACACGGAGTAAGAGCGAGCGAGCTCTTGGGACTCGTACACAGCGACGTATGCGGTCTAATGTCTACACATGCGTGAAGCGGTTTTTCTTACTTCATTACTTTTACGGATGACTTTTTAAGGTACGGATATGTCTTCTTGATGAAACATAAATCCGAAGCCTTTGAAAAATTCCAGGAATATAAGAATGAAGTAGAAAAACAAACCGGCAAAAGTATCAAGACACTGAGATCTGATCGAGGTGGAGAATACTTGAGTGCCGAGTTTCTGGATTACCTAAAAGAGAATAGTATTCTCTCTTAGCTTACTCCTCCATACACTCCGCAACATAACGGTGTATCGGAGAGACAGAACAGGACCCTATTGGATATGGTACGTTCCATGATGAGTAACGCTGAGTTACCGCGATCATTCTGGGGATATGCGCTAGAATCAGCTGCATATCTTTTGAACCGAGTTCCAACTAAGACTGTGCCTACCATACCATATCAGATGTGGTGTGGGAAGAAACCCTATCTTAAGCACATTAAGACATGGGGATGTCCAGCTTTTGTTAAAAAGCAGCATGCGGACAAACTCGAGGCACGCTCAGTACAGTGCAAGTTTGTGGGATATCCAAAGAACTCCAAGAGATATTTCTTCTATTGCGAAGAGGAACTAAAGGTTTTTGTTTCTCGTCATGCCCACTTCTTGGAACACCAGTTCTTAGAAAAAGAAATAAGTGGGAGCGCAATAGAACTGGAAGAAATTCCAGAACCACAGACTATTACTGAAAGCTTAGTAGAACCAGAGGGTTCGAAAGAACATGACATTCCTACGCCGCTCCGCAGGAGTAGTAGGCAGTATCATCCGCCCGAGAGATACTACGGTTTTCTCATAGACAGGGATAGAGAGGATTGCATCATTGATTATGATGAGCCTACTAGCTTCCAGCAGGCCGTTCAGAGCGTTGACTCGGTAAAATGGCTGGATGCAATGCGGACCGAAATGGAGTCCATGTACACTAACAAAGTATGGACGTTGGACATTGCTCCAGATGGGGTAAACCCGTAGGATGCAAGTGGATCTTCAAAAGGAAGATTGGTGTTGATGGACAGGTTGAGACCTATAAGGCTAGACTTGTTGCAAAGGGTTTTCGTCAAAGACCTGGTTTGGACTATGATGAAACCTTT
Source organism: Agapanthus africanus (assembly GCA_030015575.1). Classification (NCBI taxonomy): domain Eukaryota; kingdom Viridiplantae; phylum Streptophyta; class Magnoliopsida; order Asparagales; family Amaryllidaceae; genus Agapanthus; species Agapanthus africanus. The sequence goes on from CM057342.1 coordinate 560,972,046, forward strand.
TCTCCAGTGGCTATGCTGAAATCCATTCGGATCCTTCTTGCCATTGCTGCTTTCCACGATCATGAGATTTGGCAGATGGACGTAAAGACCGCTTTTCTAAATGGAAATTTAGAGGAGTGTGTTTATATGGACCAGCCAGAGGGTTTCATTCAGAGTGGGAGCAGCGGAAAGGTGTGCAAGTTGCTTAAGTCCATTTATGGACTAAAGCAGGCATCGTGGAGTTGGAACATCTGTTTTGATGAGACGGTCAAAGAATTTGGCTTTATCAAAAATCCAGATGAACCATGCATCTATAGTAGATTTGTAGCAAGAACTGTCGTATTCCTCGTATTATACGTGGATGACATTCTCTTGATAGGAAATGACATTCCTGTGCTACAATCTGTCAAAGGGTTCTTGTCACACAGGTTCTCCATGAAGGACCTGGGCGATGCCAACTACATTCTGGGGATCCAGATCTATCGTGATAGATCTAAAAGGATGTTGGGACTTTCACAGTCCAGGTACATGACGCCATACTGAAACGATTCAGTATGGAAGATTCCAAGCGCGGTAATCTACCGGCTTGTCATGGAATCACCATCTCCAAAGAGATGTCTCCCAAGACTGATTTGGAAAAGGCTCGCATGTCATCAATACCCTACGCATCTGCGGTAGGCTCTATTATGTATGCGATGCTGTGTACCAGACTAGATATAGCATACGCATTGAGCGTTGTAAGCCGGCATCAGTCGGACCCAGGGGAGAAACACTGGATAGCGGTAAAGAACATTCTCAAGTACCGGAGAAGGACTAAGGAGATGTTCTTGGTGTATGGTAGAAAAGACCTCCAGATCGAAGCCTTTACTGACTCCAGCTTCCAGAGTGACAAGGATGATTCCAAGTCCATGTCGGGTTATGTCTTTACCCTCAATGGAGGGGCGGTGTGTTGGAAGAGTTCCAAACAGGAAACCGTTACTGACTCGACGATGGAAGCGAAATATATCGCTGCTGCAGATGCCGCAAAAGAAGCCTTCTGGATGAGGATGTTCTTAACGGAACTTCAGGTGGTTCCGTCCATTGTTGATCCAATATCTCTGTATTGCGACAACAATGGGGCTATAGCTTTAGCGAAGGAACCCAGGTCCCATCAGAAGTCCAGACACATCTTGAGGCGGTATCACCTGATCATGGAGATCGTGGGTCGCCAGGAGATCGAGGTTCGGAGAGTTGCTACGGAAGATAACACTGTCGATCCACTCACGAAGGCCTTACACCAGACTCAGTTCGAGTGGCTGATCGAGATGATAGGTCTTCGATACGCCAGTACATGGCCTTAGTGCAAGTGGGAGATTGTTAGTGTATATGCCCTAGAGGCCATTACTGTATCATACTAGTTTGTATATTACTTAATGGAAGCTTGGGATATTCACCTTGTATATACAATCTTGCTCAAAATGGAAGTATGCTACTTGGTTTGTTTCTACTTTAATTTGTGCATGTGTTTCTTTTAGCATATCGTTTATACATATTAGTAGAGCCCTTAGGATCTTTGCTTGATTACCAGCGTTGTGATGGCAGTCACACTCGTGGGGGCAGGGTAATCCACAAGCACATCCTTATACAGGACCCTAGTCGTAGGACTATCGAGACAGGGCATCGATACTCCAGAGTAGACTAGCGTATGCGCTTCTCATCCCAGCAGGGGAGACGGTCTGTCCCACAGCCGTCAATACGTCGTACTTGAGATAGTATGCGGGTGCTCGTTAGGTTACGAGTACACTGGACAGGACTCGTCGGGAACTGATTGGTTCGTACTATGCCTATCGTCAGTCATCAGTTTCCAGGTGACATGAGTACAGCTTAGTCCGCTGACTTGACACTGTCACTTCGCCTCGAGTGTGTTCCCACTGTACTTTGATTACTACCCTACCTCGGCTCAAAAGAGTCGTGTAAACAGGTAGTAGTTGGGTGCAGTCCCGAAGCACTTGGAGGCAGTGACGGTTAGACAGGATTCGTCTCTCCCGGTATTGGGGGTTGAAATCGCGCTGTGCCTAGGAGAGCCATTACACAAGTAGTCCCTGGCCAGGGCAAGCGAGATATACTGGTAGGTTTCCAGTGTTATCTCAGGGTGTTCTAGGCTACACTCCGGCACGACTTGTACCGCTATTAGGGGACTGACGTTCACCGCCCCTAGGCCCGCCATGCGATGTATCAGACGAACAGACCGGACTGTACGGAGACTGTCACATTCAGGCTCAGTAGGAGTTCAGATAGGTTTCACCTCATCCGTCTTCTTATCGGCATCTACCTGGGGGCCGTTACGCACAGCTAGTGCCGCTTGCGGTCTGTGTTTAAAACCACTGCTAGCGTAGTGTCGAGTCTTTAGAGTCCCACACAGAGAGCTATTCGCCTTTAGGCAAAAGAGTAGAGGTCGCGTGGTTTTCGACAGGGCTCGATCGCATCCGTGCACTTGTGCACGTTTAGTGACCGGGCAGTTTATATACTAGTGGGCTTTGGTTTAAGCCAGATCCTAGTATACGTTTTGGGATTGGTTTTATCTCGTTTGTATTCGTGTTCCCCGGAACGTGGATGCGGGTGTGTATGCACAGTTGACAGAGACAGAGGAAGAGGATTCTCGTTAGGGTTGTTGACTGTTGACTTTTTGCTAAACCCTAAAGAGAATAAAAAATATGATTAACAATAATATTAATTAAGTATTATTGTGACATGGTTGTTGATGGTTGACTTTGTTGACTTATCGACTTAGTTGACCGGTTGACTAGGTTGGACTAGTTGACCTTCATCATTACAATGGTTATCATTTCCATGGCAAAGACTTTTGCTTACTTGTTTCTTTTTGCAAAATGAGTGCATGAAATGATATGGCCATTTTGACTTGAACCATCACATAATACTTGATTACTATTATTTGTTATGATGTTATTGGATTAAGAGAGCATGGGAGCAAAAAGTCTTGCTCATTCATTCTTTTGCTTTCTTTCTCTTGCCATCACTTGCTCATGCTCTCCCTCTTCCTCTTCCTATTGCTCTCTCTAGCTCAAGGCAAACCCCTTTCATGTGTTGAGAACCATTGCCTTAGGGATAAAAACACCAAAACAATACTCTACTCATCCTAGTTCACAAAGCCTAGCAAGCCAAGTGTTCTAGTTTCTTCATGTTCGAAGAAGAAGCCAGAAGGTAGAAGCTTTCGGGTGGATCCATCTTCGGCACGAGAAGACGACGAGGGGAGGCCGGTCCGTACAGCACAAGAGTTGAAGACGAAGGAGTTCAAGAAAGGTATAACCCCCTAACCGAGTAGGTAAAACTCCTAGTTAGGATTGTTAGGAAGTTGTTTAACAAAGATCCGTATTTTGAGTCCATGTTACCACCTCTTGAAAAATCATTTTTCATCATTTCCGCAAGCCCGTAAGTACCGGGAGAGGTAGCATGGACTTACACTTGGATCGGCCACGGATCCGCGGTCTTCTGAGTGACTCAGGCGCCCAAATTTCTACAGTTTTCCCAAAAAAGCTTGCACTTATTTTTAAGGTCCCCTGAAAAATTTTTGGACCAGTTTTGAAAAACGACAGAAAAGTGCATTTTTCGACGTGTTTTGCGATTTTTTCCAGGGATCGAATTTCTAACACTTTGCTAACAAGTTAGTAATGGTTTAGCGAGGCTCTGATACCACTGTAAGTCCACGTTACCCACCCCGGTGCTTACGGGGAGGTGGAATAGGTAAAAAACAATTTTTTAACACAAGGTAACATGGAATAAAAACTTGAGGATCTTTGCCAAACCATTTCTAACAAACTACAAGAGGTTCTATCTACTATGCTCAAGAGATTATACCTCACGAACCAAGTCCTTCGGGTCTTCTCTCTGCTTTCCTCCTCGTCCATGCAAGCTTCAAGAATCGATCCGGATCTTGGTCACCTCCGCGGCCTCTTTAAGTCGAAGACGATCCACCCGAGAGTTTGTAATCCGAGCTCCACCTCAAGCCGAGGTAACTAGGGCAACAAGTATGCTACTCTTGATGTCCTAGGTAGTGTAGATGATGGTGGTGGATTTGTTTGTCTATATTGTTTCTATTTTTCTCAACACATGAGAGCTATAGAAAAATCAAGAAGAGGAAGAAGGAGGAGGAACCATGGGAGCTCACTCTTGAAGAGAGAGAATGAGCAAGAGATAATGATCCCTCAACCAAAATAATTTCTAATCTCTTAGCATGATAAAGTTGATGGCTACATTGATTTGACCATTATCATCTTAAATCAAATCCAAAGAAAAAAGCAAAAGAAGAATCTAGTGCTCTCATGAAAGATCCAAGTCAACAATGGTCAAAATGTCAACATGGTCAAAAGGTCAAAGCAATTAGCCATAACATAATTATCATTAAAAAGATTAGTAAATATTTTCCTCACCTCATAATGGTTTTGACCGAACCAACGGTCAAAACCCTAATGAGGCACCTCCTCCTTCTTCGCTCCTCACAACCGTGCATACACACCCGCATGAGCATTCCGTAGAATGCGAATGCACAGAAGACAAAACTAATCCATCCATACAATACTAGGATCCGGCTTAAACCAAAGCCCACTAGCATTGTCTGCCCGAATAGCATACGCGTACAAGTGCACGTAAGTGATCGTAGCCCTGCCGTAAAACCATACGGCCTCTACTCCTTTCGCCCAGTGCAGGGATACTCTCTGTGTGGGACTCTAAAGAATCGACACTACGCTAGCAGTGGGTTTAACCACAGACCGCAAGCAGCACTAGCTGTACGTAACGGTCCCCAGGTAGATGTCGATAAGAAGGCCGATGAGGTAAACCCATCCGAACTCCTACTGAGCCTGAATGTGACAATCTCCGTACAGTTCGGTCTGTTCGTCTGAGAATATCGCATAGCGGGCCTAGGGGGCGGTAAACGTCAGTCCTCTAATAGGGGTATAAGTCATGTCAGAGAGTATCCTCGAACACCCTGAGATAACACTGGAAACGCTACCAGTATATCTCGCTTGCCGTGGGCAGGGACTTTGTGTAATGGCTCTCCTAGACACAGCGCGATATCAACCCCCAATACCAGGAAAGACAAATCCTGTCTAACTTTCACTGTCTCTGTTGGATATATGTATGCCCTAGAGGCCATTATGTGATATTGGATGTATCTATATATGTATATATATATTCAGTATGCATTCTTGCTCGACATGATAGTATGCTATCTGGTTCTTCTTTATCTGACATGTTGATTTGATCATGCTTTTATTCATTCTTACATGCGGATAAAGCCCTGAGGATATCGGCTTGACTACAGTGATTATGATAGAGATCATAATAGTGGGACATCTGTAGTTTATAAGCATATCCTGAAATGTCCCTAGTCGGAGGTGTATCGAGACGGGGCATCGATATACCAGAGTAGACTAGCGTATATGATACTAGACCCATGTGATGGGCGATGGATGTTCCCACATTCATCGATGTTTGACATCAAGATCATATACGGGTGCTCAGTGGTGACTGGGTACACTGGACGGACTCACCAAGAACTCCTATATGGAATTATATCTATCGTCGGATAGCAGTTCTCAGGTGACACTGGTACAGGTTAGTTTGTAGACCCGAGATCGTCATAGAGTCTTGTGTGTTCTCCCATTGTATTTTGATTGCCACCGTACCACGGCTCTACCGAGTCGTGCAAACAGGTGGCCGTTGGGTACAGTCCCGAGACACACGAAGGCGATGAGCGATAGGAGGGGTTTCGTATCTCCCGATATTGGGAGTTGATGTTGTGCTGTGTCCCACTGGTTATATCAGCAAGTCCCTGGCCAGGGCTGCTGAGAATTGCTGATAAGTGTTATCAGTAGTTTCTCGATCTGTTATAGACCATTCACCGGCATGACTTATTGAGTTATTGGGGTCGACGTGACCATCCCTAGGCTCGATATGCAGCATATCTGACGAAGAGACCAGACTGTACGGTAGTGTTGCCGGTTGGCTCGACGGGAGTTGTAGCAGGTTCGCTTGTTTTCTTCTGATCGCTCAATACCCGGGTGGCCGTTACGTTTAGCTGACCGCTTGCGGCTTGGAGGTACTTGATATGATCATTACCCTCTGCCGGCGTATTGACGAGTCTTAGAGTCCCACAAAGAAGTTACCCAGTCCAGGCGAAACGTTGTGGTGCACATATGCGATATGCGCATGCACCCGATTAAAATACACGTATAGGATACCGAACATTGATCGGGCGGCTTGCTTTTGGTAGGGTCATATGTGATATGACCGGATTGATAAATCAAGTGTTGATTTATCACTTAACCATTAGAGTTCTCACTTAAAACCTTTCTTGGACATGATGGATGTATGCATGTATGTATGTGTTTCTTTATTTTGTTTCATGCACATATGGATGTGCATACATACACACATACATACACCCATCTATCATGATTATTTACACATGGAAATGGTGGCAATATAAGACTCACACCATAGTTTAAATGATGGATTATTATTTGATTTTGTGTTTAAAACTAAATTGAAAAGAAAAGGATAATTCTTTCTATCTTCTACATTCTTCTTTTAACCTAACCAAGCTCACCTACTTCTAACCTTGAGTTATCCTTCTCTTTATGATTTAAAACTCAAGTTAAATAATGTCTCCATCATTTTGACCATGGTTGATAGTGAGAAGGAATAAAATATATATTGATATATTTCATTTTTTCTTACGATGATTTTTTTATCATCTCTTGTTAAAATATTGCCACCATCTTCTTTCTCCTTCATATTTGCTATCTAGTTTCTTCTAGTGAGTTATATACACATAAAGAAAGGTTTTTGAAGTGAGATTCCAAACCACAACATCATTCTACATAAGTTTAGCCAACTTGTTTAGAGTGTTCTCTTCGATTCTTGAAGTTGCGAGCTTGGACGGGGAACTCCGGGTGGATTGTCGTGGACGTGAGAGGACTTCAAGAGGACCTTCTTCCAAAACCCAAGACACCAAGGAGTCCAACAAAAGGGAGCTACAAAGGTTGTAGTCTCGAAACCCTAACTTTATAAGTTTTAAGTTTCGAAACCCTAATTTTCTAGGATCGATTCCTTTGCATGCTTGTTTAGCACCATCAAAATCCGAACTTTGACACATGTGATGCTTCAAAACTCATTATAGGGTGCTAGACAAACCTAACATTGGTATCAGAGCCGACCTAGAACATTTGGCGACCTTTTTACGAAGTTAAAACTCCGATCGAACCGAAATACTGCATTTTAGAGTGCTCTCTGGAAATTTTCTAAAATTTGACATTTTTCACAATTAAAAATATGTAAAAAATTCAGCAGGTAAAAATAAGGATTACGGTACAAATATGATTCACTGAACAGTAATTGTTGCCGCGGAAACGCGGCCTAAGCTTACTTAGGCCGCTGTTCTGCGGCCGTATACATCAATTCATGGATAATATTTTACAGTAATTCTGGAATCTTCTTGTATTTGTTTTAGGGTATTTTTAATCTGTATTTTGTTTGAAAAATTCTAGAGATGCTTTTGGACTCGTCGATTCGATCGGAATTTTGATTTCGTAGCTTTTCTGGGTAAATTAGAAAGTATTGAAGTGTTTAAACGAGTATCATTTGCTCACTGTTCATGGGGTTTAGATACTTTGGAGATACGTGCAAGTCTTTTTGTGGTGGTCCCTCTAGAAGACAACAAACCTTAACTCAATTATGTGACCATCCTGAACTGCCCTTTGAACCTTAGGGTTTGGGGCAGTACGGCGTGCCACATGTGAGGCGTTGGCTTGACCCTTCTACGGCTGGACCGCTACTACTGTGTCACACTCCGGATTTTTGAATCCTGCTCAAGTGTTGAGCTTTAGTGAATCTTGGGTACTTGATCGTTCGTTTGAAAACTTTAATACTGTCTGTTTATCTGGAATTTGATACAATATGTGGAATTCATATAGTTTAGGCATGAAATACGAAATATGTGATATTTCGCATTTATGATGTCTAAAGAGAATGTGGATTCCAAATATTGTAGTTTTACACTTTCTTTTCTGTGACCGTAAGTGTAGTATGTTCTATATCGCCGGTTTCGTTGCTATACATCAACGACAATCGGGGTATGCATACTTACTTACGTTGATGATATGTGATATTATGTGTTGTTGAGATATGATGTGCAGGATTGTCGCGATTGAATAGCCGGGGGGTTTTATGTGAGATGAGAGTTTTATATTTTCATTCATGTAAATTCAAATGTAATGTAATATTCTTTTATTTGGGGTACTTCCGGGTTGAGGTTGTGTCACCAGTGTTGTATATTATTTACTTTTCCGCATTAGGATGGACCCAAGGAGGGGAGCACAGGTGACCGGGTTCTGGGGTTCAGTGGGAGGCCATCTCGAGGAGTCGAGATCGGGTCTCCTAAACTCCAGAATTGGTAGGGTCACTTGCCGCTCTCGTAGGGGTCCAGGTTATGGGCTTGGCTATTCATCGCGACTGTGGAATCCGTATTTTCTATTCTGGCTAGATACTAAATACGGACGTCCTAGTATATCCCACATTATATATATGTTTCTGCTGCCTGTGTTCTGTGATATCTGAGACGAATGACATATTATATATATGATATATAGTAGACGTTGCTTATGTTTTACACCCGCGCTAGTCCCGTCTCGGTATGCCGTTAGTTAAGTAACCTAACGGTGCATAACGGAACATTGCGGCGAATGCGGATGGCATAAGCGTACGTGTTATTTTCGTTTCTTTTCTGTGATTGGCTTAAGGACTTAAACGATGGGATTGCATTAATATGATTAATGTAAGGAAAATAAACCTAAAAAGATGTTGTAGAATCAAATTTGAAAAACCACTCGGCTCTTTATGAAAAAGCTATATTTCAAAACTGCGGAGCACAAGCCACTCCTTTTGAAAAACGTTTGATTCTACAACGATATCAAGTTCAAAGCGTTAAAGATTTTCTTAAAAATCATTCGCAACCCTCCGTCATTTTAGGAAGTAGAGTACTAAGTATTCGTGCTACGTTTGTTGACTTTAGTTAAGGCGTAGTGTACGGTAGCTAAGTGATGTCTTCCTACACTGCATATGATGCAGATTAATTAGGACATTCATGCGACTTTGTTGACCATAGTTAAGGGTCATATGGGTGGGTCTAATTGATCAAGAAATGACGGGTAGAACTTGAATGGTACTTATGATTTGTTGACCATAGTTAAGGTCATAAGTACTGGGGGTAAAAATTACATCGGGAATTTCAAGTGTTGAAATTTGCAATGAGATTGCATACCTTCCATGTGATGGTTGGATCCCGATCCCACTGTGGGCAATAGTTGCTCCTAGGAGAGTTTTGCAGTTTACAATTAGCTAACTCATTAGGTGTCTAGAAAGGTGTTAACGGGGCTACGCCTCTGGGAAAACAAGGTTTACTTTAATTAGGTCCGTGCCAAAGCACGGGGAACCTCCCTCAAGTACCGACACTGGCCTGGCTGAACGGTTAGCGAAGTTGTAGACTGTAATTAATCCTGGCTAGTTTTCTTTTTAAGGTTTGAAAGAAAAACTTGATTAAAGCAGTGAGAGACATCGATTAGACAAGATAATAACCAATCTGATCTGTGCAAGAGCTTTCGCTGAGTGTATTCTTTTCTCTCTCTTAATGGCAGATATCCATGACTAGACTCAAGCTTCTACTAGATAAAAACAAACTGAATAGGACCAATTATAAAGACTGGCTGAGGAATCTGAAAATCGCTGTGACTTATGATAAAGTATCATATGTCCTCACGGCTTCAGCCCCACCCGTCCCTTGTCCAAAATCCTCAGTTGCGGACGTTGAAGTCCGCAAGATATGGGACGCTGACTGTGCCACGGCCAAATGCCTCGCGCTTGCATCGATGGACAATACACATAAAATGCAGCACGAGAATATGGACATTCAAACCATATTTCTCCATACAAAGGAGTTGTATGGAGAGCAATTCCGCGTATTACGATACGAAGCATCAAAGAAATTGTTTCATATGTGAATGGCCCCTGGCACATCAGTAGGAGACCATGTTCTGAAGATGATAGCTCTTATAGAAGACCTTGAGGACCTAGGATGGACAATGGACAATGGACAATGAAAAATATATAGATATTATTTTGCAGTCCCTCCCCTCCACCTTTGCTCAATTCATAGTGAACTTCAACATGCACGACATGGAGAAGGAACTCCCTGAACTCCTTAATATGTTAAGGAGTGCAGAGAGCACTATGAAGTCAGCAAAAACTCCCGTTATGACTATTGGACAGTCTTCCACTTCTTGCCCGAAAGCTAAGGCCAAGGGAAAGAAAAAGAAGAAGCCCACTAATCCTAAGGGTGGAGTTAAAAAGGTGAAGGGAAAGGAAAAGTCCAAGGCTGGAGACTCGGGGAAAGGCGAATGTTTTCATTGCCACAAGACAGGACATTGGAAGCGCAACTGCACGGAGTACTTAAGTCTCAAGAAGAAGCATGTTGATGTTTCTGCTTCAGGTGCGTTTGTGACAGAAAACTGTTTTTCAATAAACTCTGCTTCCTGGGTATTAGATACCGGTTCAGGTTCTCACATTTGCAATTCTATGCAGGGGCTGAGAAATAGCAAGGTTTTGAAGACAGGTGACCATACTCTCCGCGTTGGAAATGGTTCCAATGTACATACAGTCGCAGTGGGAGAGTATCACTTGGGGTTGCCATCTTGATGTATTTTGATTTTGAATCCATGTTATTTTGTACCAAGTATGCTATGTAATATAATATCCGTTTCTTTGTTGGACAATGAAGGATATAATTTTGTACTGCAGAACAATGTTATGAACATTCACCTAAATCAAATGTTGATTGGGTATGGTACGCTTAATAACGGAATATATGTCCTAAATCAACACACAGTTTTCAGTATACAACACACTAATAAAAGAAAACTTTCAGAATTAAATGAAGCTTTTCTTTGGCATTGTAGACTTGGTCATATTAACGAAACAAGACTAAACAAGTTACACAAAGATGGATATTTAAACTCTTTTGAATATAAATCTTATGCGACTTGCCAGTCTTGTATCAAGGGTAAAATGACCAAAACTCCGTTTACCGGACACGGAGAAAGATCTACTCAGCTCCTGGGCCTCATACATAGCGATGTATGTGGGCCAATGTCTACACAGGCTAGAGGCGGTTTTTCATACTTCATTACATTCACTGACGACTTCTCAAGATTCGGTCATGTATTTTTATTAAAGCACAAGTCCGACGCTTTCGAGAAATTCATTGAATATAAACAAGAAGTAGAAAAACAAACCGGCTTGAGTATTAACATGCTTCGATCAGATCGAGGTGGTGAGTATCTCAGTACAGAATTTGCAAACTTCCTATAAGAGAATGGGATTCTCTCTCAGCTCACTCCCCCTTACAAACCACAGCACAACGGTGTGTCAGAACGACGGAATAGGACCCTATTAGATATGGTCCGATCCATGATGAGTGACGCTGAGTTACCAGTCTCGTTTTGGGGGCATGCATTGGAGACTGCAGCGTTTCTGCTAAACAGGGTTCCAACCAAAGCCGTGTCTACCACGCCATATGAGATATGGAATGGGAAGAGACCATCTCTTAAGAGAATTAAGATTTGGGGTTGCCCGGCCTATGTTAAAAAGCAGAATCCGGACAAACTCGAGACACGGTCAGTCATGTGAAACTTTGTGGGATATCCAAAGAATTCTTATGGATATCTGTTCTACCACAAAGAGGAACAAAAGGTGTTTGTTTCTCAGTATGCCACATTCTTGAAAAAAGAGTTTTTCACAGATAAAGATGATGGCAAGGTAGTGGATCTAGAAGAGGTTCTGGAGACACAAACTACAAATGACGATTTGGTTGAACCGGCCGTTGCAATAGAAACTGAAGAATCTCGGCCACTCCGTAGGTCTGGTAGGACTTCTCGTCCACCAGAGAGGTATTGATGGTGACGGAGAAGATTGTATCATGGATGATGATGATCCTACCAGTTTTCAGCAAGCTATCACGAGTGGTGACTCTATGAAGTGGCTGGATGCCATGAGATCCGAAATGGAGTCTATGTACACCAACAAAGTATGGACTTTGGACGTTGTACCCCCTGGGGTAAAACCTGTAGGGTGCAAATGGATCTTTAAAAGAAAGATTGGTGTCGATGGGCAGGTAAAGACCTATAAGGCAAGACTAGTGGCGAAAGGTTTTCGTCAAAGACCAGGTTTGGACTATGACGGAACTTTTTCGCCCGTAGCCATGCTTAAATCCATTCGGATCCTACTTGCTATTGCTGCTCACTATGACTATGAAATCTGGCAGATGGACGTTAAAACAACATTTCTAAATGGAGATTTAGAAGAATGCGTTTGTATGGATCAGCCAGAGGGCTTCATTGACAGTTGGAGCAGCGAGAAATCATGCAGATTGCTTAAATCCATATATGGGTTAAAGCAGGCATCTCGGAGTAGGAACATCTGTTTCGATGATGTTATCAAAGAGTTTGATTTCATCAAAAATCCAGATGAACCTTGTGTTTATAAGAAGGCTGTAGGAAGAGCTGTCACATTCCTCGTATTGTACGTGGATGACATTCTTCTGATAGGAAATGATATTCCTATGCTACAGTCGGTCAAATCATTCTTATCACTAAGGTTCTCCATGAAGGACCTGGGTGATGCCACATACATCCTGGGCATAAGGATCTATAGGGATAGATCCAAAAAGTTATTGGGATTGTCCCAAACCAGGTACATCAACACCATCCTAAAAAGGTTTAGTATGGAAGACTCCAAGCGGGGTGCCTTACCCGCTTGCCATGGAGTTACTCTCTCCAAGGATTCTTGTCCCAAGACCGATGAAGAGAGAGCTCGCATGAGCATTATACCTTATGCTTCGGCAGTAGGATCTATAATGTATGCGATGTTATGTACACGCCCAGATGTAGCTTATGCACTTAGTGTTGTAAGTAGGTATCAATCCAACCCAGGGGAGAACCACTGGACAGCTGTGAAGAACATTCTTAAGTACTTACGAAGTTCTAAAGAATTGTTCTTGGTGTATGGTAATACAGATCTCCAAATGGAGGCCTTTACCGATTCGAGCTTCCAGAGCGATAAGGATGACAGCAAATCTATCTCAGGGTTTGTATTTACCCTCAATGGAGGGGCGGTAAGTTGGAAGAGTTCCAAACAGGATACCGTTGCAGACTCTACGATGGAGGCTGAGTACATTGCTGCAAATGATGCCACCAAGGAAGCCGTCTGGATGAAGAAGTTCGTCGCGGAGCTAGGAGTAGTTCCAACCATTATTAATCCAATACCCTTGTATTGTGATAATAATGGGGCTATGGCGTTAGCCAAGGAGCCCAGGCCCCATCAGCGATCCAGACATATCCTGAGGCGCTTTCATTTGATCCGGGAGATTGTAGATCGCCGCGAGATCGAGATTAAGAGAGTAGACACAAAGAATAACGCCGCGGATCCACTCACCAAGGCCCTCCCTCAGCCACAGCATGAGCGACTTTTTGAGATGTTGGGTATGAGATACGCCAATAACTGGCCTTAGTGCAAGTGGGAGATTGTGGGATATATGTATGCCCTAGAGGCCATTATGTGACAGTGGATGTATCTATACATGTATATATATATTCAGTATGCATTCTTGCTCGACATGATAGTATGCTATCTGGTTCTTCTTTATCTGACATGTTGATTTGATCATGCTTTTATTCATTCTTACATGCTGATAAAGCCCTGAGGATATCGGCTTGACTACAGTGATTATGATAGAGATCATACTAGTGGGACATCTGTAGTTTATAAACATATCCTGAAATGTCCCTAGTCGGAGGTGTATCGAGACGGGGCATCGATATACCAGAGTAGACTAGCGTATATGATACTAGACCCATGTGATGGGCGATGGATGTTCCCACATTCATCGATGTTTGACATCAAGATCATATACGGGTGCTCAGTGGTGAATGGGTACACTGGACGGACTCACCAAGAACTCCTATATGGAATTATATCTATCGTCGGATAGCAGTTCTCAGGTGACACTGGTACAGGTTAGTCTGTAGACCCGAGATCATGATAGAGTCTTGTGTGTTCTCCCACTGTATTTTGATTGCCACCCTACCACGGCTCTACCGAGTCGTGCAAACAAGTGGCCGTTGGGTACAGTCCCGAGACACACGAAGGCGATGAGCGATAGGAGGGGTTTCGTCTCTCCCGATATTGGGAGTTGATGCTATGCTGTGCCCCACTGGTTATATCAGCAAGTCCCTGGCCAGGGCTGCTGAGAATTGCTGATAAGTGTTATCAGTAGTTTCTCGATCTGTTATAGACCATTCACCGGCACGACTTATTGAGTTATTAGGGTCGACGTGAGCATCCCTAGGCTCGATATGCAGCATATCTGACGAAGAGACCGGACTGTACGGTAGTGTTGCCAGTTGGCTCGATGGGAGTTGTAGTAGGTTCGCTTGTTTTCTTCTGATCGCTCAATACCCTGGTGGCCGTTACGTTTAGCTGACCGCTTGTGGCTTGGGGGTACTTGATATGATCATTACCCTCTGCCGGCGTATTGACGAGTCTTAGAGTCCCACAAAGGAGTTACCCAGTCCAGGCGAAAACGTTGTGGTGCACATATGCGATATGCGCATGCACCCGATTAAAATACGCGTATAGGATACCGAACATTGATCGGGCGGCTTGCTTTTGGTAGGGTCATATGTGATATGAACGGATTGATAAATCAAGTGTTGATTTATCACTTAACCATTAGTGTTCTCACTTAAAACCTTTCTTGGACATGATGGATGTATGCATGTATGTATGTGTTTCTTTATTTTGTTTCATGCACATATGGATGTGCATACATACACACATACATACACCCATCTATCATGCTTGTTTACACATGGAAATGGTGGCAATATAAGACTCACACCATAGTTTAAATGATGGATTATTATTTGATTTTGTGTTTAAAACTTAATTGAAAAGAAAAGGATAATTCTTTCTATCTTCTACATTCTTCTTTTAACCTAACCAAGCTCACCTACTTCTAACGTTGAGTTATCCTTCTCTTTATGATTTAAAACTCAAGTTAAATAATGTCTCCATCATTTTAACCATGGTTGATAGTGAGAAGGAATAAAATATATATTGATATATTTCATTTTTTCTTACGATGATTTTTTATCATCTCTTGTTAAAATATTGCCACCATCTTCTTCCTCCTTCATATTTGCTCTCTAGTTTCTTCTAGTGAGTTATATACACATAAAGAAAGGTTTTTGAAGTGAGATTCCAAACCACAACATCATTCTACATAAGTTTAGCCAACTTATTTAGAGTGTTCTCTTCGATTCTTGAAGTTGCGAGCTTGGATGGGGAACTCCAGGTGGATTGTCGTGGACGTGAGAGGACTTCAAGAGGACCTTCTTCCAACACCCAAGACACCAAGGACTCCAACAAAAGGGAGATACAAAGGTTGTAGTCTCGAAACCCTAACTTCATAAGTTTTAAGTTTCGAAACCCTAATTTTCTAGGATCGATTCCTTTGCATGCTTGTTTAGCACCATCAAAATCCGAACTTGACACATGTGATGCTTCAAAACTCATTATAGGGTGCTAGACAAACCTAACAGTCTCCAAGTGCTTCGGGACTGCACCCAACTAATACCTGTTTGCATGACTCCTTTGAGCCGTGGTAGGATAGTAATCAAAGAACAGTGGGAACACACTCGAGGAGAAGTGATAGTGTCAAGTCAACGGACTAAGCTGTACTCATGTCACCTGGGAACTGATAACTGAAGATAGGCATAATACCAACCAACAGTTCCCAACGAGTCATGTCCAGTGTACTCGTAACCTAACGAGCACCCGCATACTATCTCAAGTACGACATATTAATGGCTGTGGGACAGACCATCTCCCATGCTGGGAAGAGAAGCACATACGCTAGTCTATCCGGAGTATCGATGCCCAGTCTCAATGATCCTACGACTAGGGACTTGTATAAGGATGTGCTTGTAGATTACCCAGCCCCCACTAGTGTGATTACCATCACAATGCTGGTAATCAAGCAAAGATCCTAAGGGTTCCACTAATGTGTATAAGCGATATGCTATAAGAAACACATGCACACATTAAAGTAGAAACAAACCAAGTAGCATACTACCATTTTGAGCAAGATTGTCTATACAACTTGGAATATCCCAAGCTTCCATTAAGTAATATACAAACTAGTATGATATAGTAATGGCCTCTATGGCATATACATTAACATATGATCGCCATCATACTGCTGGCAGTCAATCAAGAATCCTATGGGCTCTATCAGCATGCAATAGTGAACTAAAGCAAGTACACGATGATAAAGACAAATCAGATAGCATACTATCATCTCGAGCAAGACTGTCCTACCGATATAGGTCCTCCCTCAATCATTGCAATCACGTACCTGCGATCCAATAATTGACTTTGAGGGCACTATATCCAACAATCTCCCACTTGCACTTAAGGCTAATTATTGCGATGTCGCGTACTCACGGCTCGTGATACCGAACATCCAACTCCTCTACTAATCAGTTTCACAAATCTCGTAAAGCTATTGTGTTCGAGAAATAGCCTCAATGAGTGGATCCGCCCTGATGTTTCTTTCCATGTCTCTCTTTGTCTCAAGTTCGCTGAGAAAGCCATCTCCCGAAATGAGCAGTACCTGTCTTAGAATATGTCTGGATATCTGATGGGACCCAGTTTATAAATGAACTCCAAATCCATCAAACTTCTTAGACTGTATCGTCAACTGAATTTAATCAGTATCCTGCACCATGCCTCCCTCGGTATCCGCTTGGACCACCTGTCCAAACTACTGCCCCTCATCAGAGGGAAACCTATAACTCTGACAGTCACTCTGTCATCCGGGTCACCTTAGAAGCCTGGAATGATAACTGTCTCCCGAAGGAGGCTGTCATTATCAAATCTCTAGAACAACCACTTATGTTCTAAAACTGCTTCCGAACATTTCTCCAAGATTGGATTAATATCAACTTATTGCATCTAGTGCAAAAACAACATCTGGTGTGGTACTTGACATCTCATGATCAACTCAATTGCCCAAGCAAGTGATCTGCCAATCATGCACATCCCTCTCCCCTTTAGTCTGTAAGACACCTTTAAAGAGGGTGACTCCATCACCTGCAGATTCACAACCATGCCAGGAGTCGCTCATTCTAAAATATCTTTAAAATACTATCTAAGTACCCAAATTGGGAAACTACCCAAATTTAGATTGTAACACCCGAGTTCATTTATACCAATTCCAGTTTCAGTATTTTACTTATCCTTGGTCTATTCCTGATTTAGCATGTTTGGGTCCGAATAGTATTTTACATGTTACTGGGCATTCGACCCGACCCGCTTGCTTGAACCTGTTTGACTCGTATTTAGAAATTATCCTGACTTGTTGCATGGACTAGTACCTCTCATGATTTAGTATACTGGTATTTTATCTAGTATTGCATCTTTCACATATAACAATTTAAATCACGTAAAATAAATTAAAATTGCATTTCATGGCCTGCTTGATACCCCTAACCCTGTGGTAGCATCCTTGCATCGCGTTCTTTTCCCGTTCAGTGAAACGGACGTGTTAGGATGGCTACGCGCACGTGCGTGCGTCCGTTCTTGGGGGTACGCATTTCTGTCATATAATCTTTCATTTTAAGTTTTGAAGTTGGCTAATAATTTTTATATTTCAAATCCAAACTTTTGGACCCGACCCGGGCGTTTTTCTGAATTATTTTAATTTCCGCCAAATCCTATTTATTTTTAAAAATCTCTTAAATCAGTTCAAAAAATATTTTTTTAAAACGTACAGTATTTATTACAGCTAGCCTCGGATTTTCTTGGTCACAAATAAATCCTTTTGATTTTTTTGTTAAAACCCTTGACCTAAATCTTTCCCCGCGAACCAATCAGAGTTTCCCCTTCAGACCCGCGGGACCCACATCTCCATCTCTTTCTTTCTCCTTCTCTCTTTCTCTTTCTCTCTCTCTCTCTCTCCCCCCTTTCTCTCTCCTTTCGCGCCCTCTATCACTCATCTCGCGAATACTGTTCATTCCTCGACTCCCGTCACCGCCTATGTGATCCGGTCACCATCCTTCTTCGCGCCTTCTCTTCTTCGTCTTAGAACCCTTCACGTGGAAACCTAACCCATCAGCTCTCCTCTCCACCGCCGCCTCCACCCACGTCGTCGATCATCCCTAACCCTCGTCTCCACCCTCGCAACCATCCTCTTCTCATCCTCCTCGTCTCTATCTTCATCCTCTTCATCCCCCGAGCCCCTGCACACACAAAGAACCATCACCCATGTTCACCTCATCTCGTGGAAACCCCTTGCAAAGCCTTACTGTCGTCTCATCACGCCGACGACCTCCCTCACTGTTTTCTCATCTCCTCCATTCCTCCTCTCCACCTTCTTCTTCTTCCTTCGCCTTTCGAGCCCATCTCCTTCAATCTCCCGAGCACCCACTACAAACCATGGAACCCACCACCTCAACCCTAGCACCTTGCCGACTTCTCACTCGAGCACCCCCATCTTCCTCGACATCCACCTTATCTCCTCCTCGTCTTCGATTGCCATGGACGCCGTCGATGTAGATGTTGTTGCTGCTCTTGTTGATGGTGATGGTGAGATTGTGAACTTTGATGCTTAGTACTTTGATCAGCCTATTGTGAAACCTTGGATCGTGAGTAGATGCTATCTGGGCTCCCTCTTGTTAGAGTGTTGGCAAAATTTCTCAAGTGCCTTCTCTGGAGATCCGGCAACCTTTGATCCTCGACGGCCAACAACCCCTGCACACTGCAACCCTTCGCCGGGAAACCTACAAGACGGCAACCCTCGTCGTCGTCGCCCTTGCCGACTCCCCTGAAGTCCTAGAACCCATAGCCACAGTGAGACCTTCTTCTTCTTCTTCTCTTCTTCACATTCCTTGTGTTTTCCGCTTGATAGATTCACTGTTGTTTCTCGTTTGCCGGGATCTGATATGCCGACGACGATTCTGACAACCCAGCGAGGACACCTGACCCGTGTGATTCCATCGTGTGTTGTTTAGACTGATTCCGTGTACCGTGCGCGTATCGCGACGTTTTCCGCCGACGTGAGACGTTCCATATTCATGTTCTTGATCCGTCCAGGCAAGTAAAACTTGCTACATGCTATTTATATTATTTTTTATACGTATTTAATTGCATATTAAACCTGTAGATTAAATCTAATGCCGCTTGTTCCATTTAAACCCATCGATGTTCTATATATCATTTTAGACCTAGAACTTGAAACATATCATGTTGCATTTTAGTTTACAATACGTGGTATCCACGTCCATATTTATATCACATAACAATTATTGTCTAGTCCACAGTACCCTTTTATGTTTTATACCCTGTTGGACACCCGTGGGTTTCTTTAACCGGTTTTAGTTTTAATTGCATCTTTTGAACCTATTATACAGGTTAATGCATCTCTAAATTACGTAGTGCATGTTAACATGATTCTAACATCCATATTTGTATACTGTAGATAAGTAATGATGGCCGTGCATCGATATAATGTAATATGTACCTATTTGCTTACCATATTACCTAATCTAGTTTATAGTTCTGATAGTATTCATGCTGGTTCATTTATAATCTTGTTTATGTTAGTATGATTATGAGTACCCACATGACATCTTGTGCTCCCGACTTGACCTGATGCACTGCCTACTTGATATGACATGGTACCGTACACTCCTGACATGACATGACACCTTTATACATTACCTGGCTTGACCTGATGTACTATAGCTTGACCCGTTACTGGATCTTGTGTCTAATGCCAACAAACCTAACATGTAGTCCTCACGGATCGTTACTGTTGTCTATCCAGACAAACCTGATCTTACCTGATCCTGTATTGGCATTAGTTCTTGATTACTGAATACCTGACTTGAACACTTATAACTTGGGGGTATGGGGAAATCAATGATGAAACCTGACTTGTAACTCAAAAGTTCGATACCTGTTCTGATCAGTCTTACGGGCTAGGCCAGCCCCGGAGTGATGATGCTGACATCACTCATCTGTACTTGCTACCTTCTACTTCCTAGCGGCACGTCTCGGATTCAGCCCGAGAATCTTGACCGTGGTCCCGGGCATGCACGGGATACTATTGAGTTACATCGATGATTCATCAAATTGATTTCAAAGACTTGAGGGTAGATAACCCAATAGAACAGTTTAGTTTATTCACTGCACACTACCCTTCACTGCCCGGATTTACATTACTGTTACATCTGCTTTTCATTCATGATTATGTTTTCATTGCCTGTTACCATGTTTATATTTTATTGCTTGATGACATGACGTGCTAACGTCTGGGTTTTGCATGGCCCAGATTCTTCTACCTTGTTGCTGACTGATCAGGAGTATTGCCGCTGTTAGACTGAGCGGTGAAGTTCCTGTCGGTATGTAGTCTTACTTCCAGGTTTCATTATTGTACCTCTTGGCTTCCGTACATTGTTATTTCTTGACTCATTTGCTCTGGCTTATGGACGTGTACTAGATAGTTGGTTTACTTTCCTATTCTTGATATCTCTACAGCCGTAATGTGACTGTGGTGGGATTTTTCTTATCCACATGTAGCATGGTTGGCTATGTCACGTGCCCATCTTAGCGTACTCTGGGAAGCGGGGCATGACATGGTTCTTTTGGTATCAGAGCCATAGGATATAGGTTAATCGGGTTTGATTCTTTGTAGTTGGGTATTGGACCCAATACACGAATCAGAATACTCGTGATTAGGAACATGTTCTGCCACCTTGTTATCGTGATTGTTGAATCATATCCTTCTCTTGATCCTTTGTTTGGGCGATATGCAAACAACTTTGCATTTCGACCTGAAATCTTTTGGTTCTCTATTATTTCTCCCTGTTTCTTGATTCTGATACTAGGATCTGGGCGACTTGAGTGGAGTTATGTAATTGTACCCATGAACTGCAGCATGATTACAATGCGGTACTCTATTTAAGTAACTTGGAGTCCTGGTCTTGATTCACTTCCTTGTGTCATGGTTGTTATATTACCTTGCTTCTCTCGATTTCATTGCTTACCAGTTCCTGTTTTATCGCCAGCTTGAATCATGTTTACCGTGGTTAACCCTCTTAAGTATCTTGACTTCGAATGAAGTCATCTTGGTATCTTACTCGTTCTTGTTTTTCCTCGCGTTAGGATTATTCAATCCTGGTGCATTTCCTTGTTTGTTGTTGTCTTGGGAATGGGATTTCGCGGCACTTTTCACGCTCATATTGATTGTAAGGAAGGGAAGGTGATTCTCCAGATTCCCGGACATTCGAAAGTTGTTTTGCTGGAGGAAGCAGTTCTATCGGGCCAGTCGAGTTAGGGCTAGGCCGACAAACAAGGTTCTTTCGTCAATGGCAGTAGATAAGGAAGAAGCGCCGGCTATATTTGAGAGTTTCATGGAAGTATTTAAAGACATATCAGGTTTACCGCCGAAGCGAGACGAAGAGTTCGTGATTGATCTTGTTTCTGGTGCAGCACCAATCTTAAGGGCGTATTATCCATTGGCACCAGTAGAGTGGGAGGAAGTCAGGAAGCGGGTTGCTGAATTACTTGAGAAGGGTTGGATTTGTAGAAGTAACTCACTTGGGAGAGCTCCAGTTCTTCTAGTAAAGAAGAAAGATGGCACAAGGAGGATGTGCATCGATTATCGAGAATTAAACCGGGTGACTATTAAGAACGAGTACCCGATCTCTCGCAATGGCAAAGTATTTGAGCAGCTGGGTGGCGCGGGGGAACTCTCAAAGCTGGATTTGCGGGTCGGACAACATCAGGTTCGAGCTAAGTTAGAAGATATTTGCAAGACTGCGTTCCGAACTCAGTATGGACATTACAAGTATTAGTGATGCCCGTCATAGTAACGAATACACCGGCAATATTTGTGAACTTGATGAACCGAATCTTTTCACCATTCTTGGACCAGTTTATAGTGATATTCATTGAAGATATTCTGATCTACTCAAGGAGCATTGAAGAGCATGCAGAACACTTGAAGATCGCACTGCAGATATTGAGGCAAGAAAGATTGTATGTAAGGATGAGCAAGTGCAAGTTTTAGCTTGAAGAAGTAAGTTTTGGGACATATCGTAGCTGGAAATGAAATCGCCGTTTACCCAGGGAAGATTGCAGCAGTTCAAGACTGGCCGATTTCGAAGAATGTTATAAAGATCAGATGTTTCTTGGACTTGCCAGGTATTATAGAAGGTTCGTGAAGAATTTTTTGCTCGTTTAGCTGAGCCTCTGACCAAGCTTACACACAAGAAATTAGCATTTGTGTGGACAAATAAGTGTGCGTCAGCTTTTGAGACGTTGGAGCAAAGTTTGATAACCGCTTTTGTTTTAACCGTGCCAGACAGTTCCGGAGGATTGGTGTTTCGCAGCAACGCATTTAGGAAAGGATTGGGACGTGTATTGGTACAGCATGAGAAGGTTGTAGCTTACGCGTAGAGACAGTTGAAGACCCATGAGAAGAATTACTCAACTCATGACTTGGAGCCTACGGCTGGGATTTTTTTTCGCTTGAAGGTTTAGAGACACTACTTATTAGGCGAAAAGGTCGAAGTATTTACCGATCACAAAGGTCTGGAGTATGTGTTCACACAGAAGGAGCTTAGTATGAGGCAGCGTAGATGGTTGGAGCTGATGGCTGACTACGATCTTGATCTTGAGTACCATCTGAGGAAAGTTAATGTTGTGCCGGATGCGCTTAGTCGGTTGCCAGCAATTCTGATGTGGACTGCACAAAGGGGACTTATTGAAGACTTTCGGAGATTCGAGTTGGAGATCGTGCTACCACGTTCTTTGGGATAGATGATGCAATTGCAAGTACAGTCATCGTTGATCGAGGATATTGAAGCAGTGCAATTACAGGACCCAAGGTTGCAGAAGTTTCGAGAACAGGTTGAAGTTGGACTTCGAACGGGTTTAGTGGATCATGAAGGTGGTTCGTTGTGATAGTTGTTTGTGTGTGCCAATGGAGGTATTCGCGAAGAAGTTATGAAGGAGGCGCATAGTTACACGTATTTCGTACATTCAGGAGACACGAAAATGTACCGAGATATACGACAGCGTTTTGGTAGGAAGGCATGAAACAGGAGATTGCCTGTTTTGTGGAAAAGTGCTTGGTGTGACAGCAAGTTAATGTTGAGCATCGAAGGAATTTTAGTTTATTGCAACACTTCCGATTCCTCAGTAGAAGTGGGAACATATAACCATGGATTAGTGAAGGCTTTACCGCAGAGTCCAAAGGGCAATAGTATTGTTGGGTGATTAATGATTGTTGGTTAATCAACGGAAGCGTTAGCAGAGCGGTCCAAACAGGAGATTATAAGATTGCATAGAGTACCGGTGAGCATCGTGCCCGACCGTGATGCTCGTTTCTTATCACACTTTTGGAGAAGCTTACAGGGAATTTTGGGGACTCGATTGAGAATAGTACAGCTTACCATCCTCAAACAGATGTCTAGGCTGGGAGAACGATCCAAACTCTTGAAAATATGCCGAGAGCTTGCAATTTGGACTTCAGGGTTCATATGAGGATCATCTACACTTGGTGGAGTTTTCTTACAACAACAGTTTCCATGCGACTTTTGGGGTGGCTCCATTCGAAGCTTTATGTGGTCGCAAGTGTCGTTCACCTTTTTGTTGGGACGATATCGGGGAACGAAGATTGTTGGGACCAGATTTGGTTGTGCAGACAGTTGAGAAGGTTTATACTATCCGGAATCATATGAAAGCAGCACAGGACCGACAAAAGAGTTGGGCAGTTACATCGAGAAGACCTCTAGAGTTTGTTGTTGGTGATTTAGTATTCTTGAAGATGTCACCGACTAGAGGGGTGATCCGTTACAGAAGTCGAGGAAAGTTTAGTCCTCGATTCGTTGGACCTTTTAAGATTTTGGGGCGTATAGGAGAAGTGGCGCATCGTTTGGTGATACCGCAATCTTTGGAGAATGTTCATAACGAGTTTCTTGTATCTCAACCCCGTAGGTAAGCTCGAGATGAAATACATGTATTGGATCTTTCGGAGATGACTATACGAGAAGATTTAACCTTCGAGGAGCGACCGATGTCAATTGTGGATCGAAGAGAAAAGGTTATTAAGAACGAGGTTATCACTGTTGTACTTATTTTCTTGAAGTAATCGCTCACATGGAGAATCAACTTGGGAACGAGAAGATGAAGTCCGACAGAAGATTTCTCATCTATCTTTTAGTTTCTTGATTGATTATCCTTTCTTATTCTTGGAATTTCAAGGACGAAATTCTTTTGTAGTTGGGTATAATATAACACCCGAGTTCATTTATACCAATTCCAGTTTCAGTATTTTACTTATCCTTGGTCTATTCCTGATTTAGCGTGTTTGGGTGCGAATAGTATTTTACATGTTACTGGACATTCGACCCGACTCGCTTCCTTGAACCTGTTTGACTCGTATTTACAAATTATCTTGACTTGTTGCATGGACTAGTACCTCTCATGATTTAGTATACTGGTATTTTATCTAGTATTGCATCTTTCGCATATAACAATTTAAATCACGTAAAATAAATTAAAATTGCATTTCATAGCCTGCTTGATACCCCTAACCCTATGGTAGCATCCTTGCATCCCGTTCTCGTCCCGTTCAGTGAAACGGACGTGTTAAGATGGCTACGCGCACGTGCGTGCGTCCATTCTTGGGGGTACGCATTTCTGTCGTATAATCTTTCATTTTAAGTTTTGAAGCTGGCTAATAATTTTTATATTTCAAATCCAAACTTTTGGACCCGACCCGGGCGTTTTTCTGAATTATTTTAATTTCCGCCAAATCCTATTTATTTTTTAAAATCTCTTAAATCAGTTCAAAAAATACTTTTTAAAACTTATAGTATTTATTACGGCTAGCCTCAGATTTTCTTGGTAACAAATAAATCCTTTTGATTTTTTTGTTAAAACCCTTTACCCAAATCTTTCCTCGCGAACCAATCAGAGTTTCCCCTTCAAACCCGCGGGCCCCACATCTCCCTCTCTTTCTTTCTCCTTCTCTATTTCTCTTTCTCTCTCTCTCTCTCCTTTCTCTCTCCTCTCGCGCCCTCTCTCGCTCATCTCGCGAATATTGTTCATTCCTCGACTCCCGTCACCGCCTATGTGATCCGGTCACCTTCCTTCTTCACGCCTTCTCTTCTTCGTCTTAGAACCCTTCACGTGGAAACCTAACCCATCAGCTCTCCTCTCCGCCGCCGCCTCCACCCTCGTCGTCGATCATCCCTAACCCTCGTCTCCACCCTCGCAACCATCCTCTTCTCATCCTCCTCGTCTCCATCTTCATCCTCTTCATCCCCCGAGCCCCTGCACACACCAAGAACCATCACCCATGTTCACCTCATCTCGTGGAAACCCCTTGCCAAGCCTTACCGTCATCTTCTCACGCCGACGACCTCCCTCACTGTTTTCTCATCTCCTCCATTCCTCTTCTCCACCTTCTTCTTCTTCCTTCGCCTTTTGAGCCCCTCTCCTTAAATCTCCCGAGCACCCACTACAAACCATGGAACCCACCACCTCAACCCTAGCACCTTGCCGACTTCTCACCCGAGCACCACCATCTTCCTCGACATCCACCTTATCTCCTCCTCATCTTCGATTGCCATGGCCGCCGTCGATGTAGATGTTGTTGCTGCTCTTATTGATGGTGATGGTGAGATTGTGAACTTTGATGCTTAGTACATTGATCATCCTATTGTAAAACCTTGGATCGTGAGCAAATGCTATCTGGGCTCCCTCTTGTTAGAGTGTTGGCAAAATTTCTCAAGTGCCTTCTCTGGAGATCCGGCAACCTTTGATCCCCGACGGCCAACAACCCCTGCACACTGCAACCCTTCGCCGGGGAACCCACAAGCCGGCAACCCTCGTTGTCGTCGCCCTTGCCGACTCCCCTGAAGTCCCAGAACCCATAGCCACAGTGAGACCTTCTTCTTCTTCTTCTTCTTCTTCTTCTTCTCTTCTTCACATTCCTTGTGTTTTCCTCTTGATAGATTCACTGTTGTTTCTCGTTTACCGGGATCCGACATGCCGACGACGATTCCGACAACCCAGCGAGGATACCTGACCCGTGTGATTCCATCGTGTGTTGTTTAGACTCATTCCGTGTACCGTGCGCGCGTCGCGACGTTTTCCGCCGACGTGAGACATTCCGTATTCATGTTCTTGATCCGTCCAGGCAAGTAAAACTTGCTATTCCTGTTGTTTGTCCTTCTCGATTGAAGTAAAGAACCTCGTACTAAGAAGCAAGTCAGACTAGGGCAAGAGAGCTACTCGCCTATTGAGAGGGAGCAGGTTACCCACCGTAGCCAAGCCTTGCCGCTTGAGATGAGCCAGCCATAGCTTCTTCTGGCTAACAAGCCTATCTTCTCTCCGATCGTGCAGTTGAAAGAGTAGAACCCTCCGCTTAAACATCTGGTTGAGACCTCTGCCTAATTGCATAACAATACGCTCGCATAGCTGAGCTGGCATAAGAAGAACCATCCCTACCGTTTCGTCGGACCTATATCCATTCTTCTCTGTTTTAGTGGATCCGGTGCCCACACTGTTTTTGCTAAATCCTTTCCCCTTTCCAGTCTTCCCCGTTGCCTTACTCCACCCACTCTATTTATATTATTTTTTATACGTATTTAATTGCATACTAAACCTGTAGATTAAATCTAATGCCGCCTGTTCCATTTAAACCTATTGATGTTCTATATATCATTTTAGACCTAGAACTTGAAACATATCATGTTGCATTTTCGTTTACAATACGTGGTATCCACGTCCATATTTAAATCACATAACAATTATTGTCTAGTCCACAGTACCCTTTTATGTTTTATACCCTGTTGGACATCCGTGGGTTTATTTAACCGGTTTTAGTTTTAATTGCATCTTCTGAACCTATTATACAGGTTAATGCATCTCTAAATTACGTAGTGCATGTTAACATGATTCTAACATCCATATTTGTTTACTGTAGATAAGTAATGATGACCGTGCATCGATATAATGTAATATGTACCTATTTGCTTACCATATTACCTGATCTAGTTTATTGTTATGATAGTATTCATGCTGGTTCATTTATAATCTTGTTTATGTTAGTATGATTATGAGTACCCACATGACATCTTGTGCTCCCGACATGACCTGATGCACTGCCTACATGATATGACATGGTACCGTACACTCCTGAAATGACATAACACCTTTATACATTACCTGGCTTGACCTGATGTACCATGGCTTGACCCGTTACCGGATCTTGTGTCTAATGCCAACAAACCTGACATGTAGTCCTCACGGACCTTTCCTGTTGTCTATCCAGACAAACCTGCTCTTACCCGATCCTGTGTTGGCATTAGTTCTTGATTACTGAATACCTAACTTGAACACTTATAACTTGGGGGTATGGGGAAATCAATGATGAAACTTGATTTGTAACTCAACAGTTCGATACCTGTTCTGATCAGTCTTACGAGCTAGGCCAGCCCCGGAGTGATGATGCTGACATCACTCATCTGTACTTGCTACCTTCTACTGCCTAGCGGCACGTCTCGGATTCAGCCCGAGAATCTTGACCGTGGTCCTGGGAACGCACGGGATACTATTGAGTTACATCGATGATTCATCAAATTGATTTCAAAGACTTGAGAGTAGATAACCCAATAGAACAGTTTAGTTTACTCACTGCACACTACCCTTCACTGCCTTGATTTACATTACTGTTACATCTGCTTTTCATTCATGATTATATTTGCATTGCCTGTTACCCTGTTTATATTTTATTGTTTGATGACATGACGCGCTGACGTCTGGGTTTTGCATGGCCCAGATTCTTCTACCTTGTTGCAGACTGATCAGGAGTATTGCCGTTGTTAGACTGAGCGGTGAAGTTCCTGTCGGTATGTAGTCTTACTTCCAGGTTTCATTATTGTATCTCTTGGCTTCCGCACATTGTTATTTCTTGACTCTTTTGCTCTGGCTTATGGACATGTACTAGATAGTTGGTTTACTTTCTAGTTCTTGATATCTCTACAGCCGTAATGTGACTGTGAAGGGATTTTTCCGATCCACAGGTAGCATGGTTGGCTATGTCACGTGCCCATCTAGCGTACTCTGGGAAACGGGGCATGACATAGATCTAAAACCATAAATCTAGTAACCAGAATGCCTGATATTATATCCATATCCTATGTGGAGAAAACACTGTGTGACAACCACAGTATAACCGATCGTAGTGTAGGAATTTCACTTACTACTATGTGTATGTCATCCAAGTACCAGGACTTCACACCCTACTACCTTCTTAACAGATCCATCCCCTATTCTGATGAAGTCAAAGCCCATGACTGTCACATCAGAAATAGATGATCTATCTCCGCTATATCTGCTTTAGTTTATAAATAGACATAAGCTACTTATCCCTTATGCTTCCGCTGCTCCCACTGACTACAACAACCCTCTGGCAGAGTCATATACACATGCACTTCAAAAGCTAGTTTAGAACGATGCTATACTCATCCTCCTGCCGGATCTCATAATTTGGAACGGCAATAATGGTAAGTTTGGGTAAACAAGAACCTCCCTATCACCGTCCTTGAGGATACCGAAGTACCTCTCGGGTGCCCGAGGTTAGCCACCATATCTGCTGAGTGGCTAATGGAATGTCAAAGCTGATTGAATTTTTAGGTCCTATTAAATTTTCAGTAATCGTTTGCGGTTCTGGAATTACTTCCAGTTCTACCATACTCCCACTGCTGTTTTCTGAAAAAATCCATTTTACTAAAATTATGGCGAGTCAAGAACAATATCACTATTGATCTTCTAGATGATAGAAAGTTAACCTTCGTCATAGCTCGGGTTAACCCACAAACAGCCATTACAGAAATGTGCCTTGAGTTATCCAAAGTCAGGTTTTAAGCATAAGCCGGACAACTCCCCGTACCTTAACAACGTTAAGATATGAACCATTCTATATACTATATAGAAACAGAGGCACTGATTTAATTGGAACCAGATTCAAATCATGCAGCTGTCTCTAGTGCATGTCAACTAAATGGAGAGAGGCCGATCAACATTACTCGACTTAGGAGTGCACCTAATTATGAGTAACCTGAAAAAGAAACAAGTTTCTCAAAACCATTACTATCAACTGAATACCATACACAAGTATCTACATCTTCGATCACCTTGAAGAATCCCGATACTTGCAACACCTGGTTCTCTACTTTATTCTTTTACCTATAACTTCTCAAACTTAGACCTTGTATTTCTACGAAACACTTGTCTATAACTTGAGAAGTCACAAGTAAACAGAATACAGTACGAGGACCAACCCCACTGTCCTAATGGACACTGGACAACATGCAATATTTTGTATAAGTCCCGTGAGTTGAATAACTCAAACCCTGTGCGTCGTAGGTTGAAAACTGTACCCAGGCGATTTCCTCAAATATCACCAATTACAATGAATTCCGATATAATGAGGATGATTACCTAATTCCCAAAAACTTACTCCTACTCATCATCTGTAAAACCATACAGATGTGAGAATCATACGTGGTAAATACATACCGTGGAGCAAGTGTCTAATTGGAAAATCAGTTTTCAATTAACAATGCATAGTGAAACTGAAACATGAATATGTTTCGAAAGGGTATCCGGGTATTCTTAGTAATGTCTCTTCCATTATCAGATTCATGACTGCAACCGTATATTTCCTTGCCATCTTTCCAATTCTCTTTATTTGTCTTTACTCATTACCTTCTGTACACCGTCGTTAGGCTAAGTGGTTTTCTTCCTTCCTTACCGTTCGGCTCCAGCCTATTGTTTCCCCAATCAGAGCAAAGCTCTGTTCAAATTCCAAGATTTGAAACGAAGCGACGCTTCTGTTTCCCCCAATCAGAGCAAAGCTCTGTTTTGAAATTCAAAATTCAAAAATTGAAGCAACGCTTCAGGTCCAGCGCTAGGCCCGATGCGCGCCATGTGTCAAACACGGATGCGCCAGCACCAGGTACGCTGCGCCCTAGGCAGTGCACCCCTAATCAAAGCAAAGATCTGTTTTGAAATTTGAATTTCAAAAGTTGAAGCAACGCTTCAGATCCAGCGCTAGGCGCGCTGTACGCCACGTGTCAAACACAGATGCGCTAGCACCAGGTGCGCTGCGTCCTAAGCAGCGCATCATGAGTGCGCTAGCGCCAGGCGTGCTACGCGCCATGTGTCAAACACGGGTGCGCTAGAACAGGCTGCGCTGTGCTCTTAGCAGCGCACCACGTGTCAAACACTAGTGCGCTAGCGCCAAGTGCGCTGTGCTCTGAGCAAGCGCACCACGTGCAAAGCACTGGTGCGCTAGCGCTGGAATTAAAAATCCCCACCTTTAGATCAAAAGATCTAATAGTAATGATAAATCATTAATTAATCAGAATTAAATTCTGTTATGGAAAGATTTTCCAATCTTGTTAAAAACAAGAGATTATCTTCTGCAAAACAGAAGCCCCTTGATCAAAGATCCAACGGTGGGAAATACCCCAAAATCAATCAGAGAAAGGTCTCTTTAACTGATTTAACAAATCAGTTTGCCCTATATAAAGGCCCCAAGACTTCAAGTCTCATATAGAGAAACCCCCCCCCCTAAACTTTGAGAAAACTCAAAAGAAAAAGTGCAAGCTCTTGAAAGAAGAATATTTCTTCAAGGTAAAGATCATGAACGATGAACACAGAGATGAAGTCATCTCATAAAAAGAAGAACTATCTTCTTAAAAGATCATAGATCTATAAAGACAAAGGGCTTTCATAAAAGAGATCAAAAGATCTCATCACATAATAAAGAAGAACATATTCTTCACACAAATCATTGATCTATAAAGGCAAGCCTTTCAAAAATAAGAACTGTTGTTCTTGAATCTTGAGACAATGTCTCTTCTAAGAAAGAACATAAATTTGTTCCCAGATCATAAAATTGATCAACATGCTCTTCGCGCTATTGAAATGCGCTTTGCGCTATTGAAATGCGCCTTGCGCTCTTGAAATTGCGCTTCTGTGCTCTCTGGACCGGTGCCCAGCACCAAAACGTGCCACGTGTCAACCACGTATGCAACTTGCGCTTTGCGCTTCTAAAATAGTGCACTGCGCTCATGGGCTGGCGCTCAGCGCCAAGCACGCCACGTGTCAATAACGTGTGCGCCACTAAACTAGCACAATGCGCTCATAAATCAGTGCTCAGCGCTCATAAACTGGCGCACTGCGCTCATCATCTGGCGCCTAGCTGTCACGACCCGCAGGGTACGTAACGTGACTGGCACTTAAGTTTACGAAACGTCTAAAGACGTCCGTAAAATAAGTAAGCCAAAGCCCAGAAAACAAAACCAATTAAGCAAAAGAGTGAAGAAAACCCAATCAATTGAAAGCAAGTTTATCAAATAAGTCATGTAAACCCTTTTTAAAAACAATACCAATTTTTCCGAAAATTTCGGCAGAGTCTCCTTTGTAAGTACTGGCCCCCAATATGGGTACAACAAAATATATATAAATCCAACAAAATAAGGCATCCCCAAGCGGGAGCTAGCTCTTCGCCACAAGGCGGTCACAAATCCCACGCAATATAAAGCAACAACATGCGAAATAATCATAATGAAGCATAAGAAAACATCATGTCGACTCAAGTGAGCACGACCCCAAAATACAGC
This sequence comes from Agapanthus africanus, assembly GCA_030015575.1. Classification (NCBI taxonomy): domain Eukaryota; kingdom Viridiplantae; phylum Streptophyta; class Magnoliopsida; order Asparagales; family Amaryllidaceae; genus Agapanthus; species Agapanthus africanus. The sequence goes on from CM057342.1 coordinate 561,003,905, forward strand.
ATAAAAGTCCACAAACCTCACAATCTCATCTCTAGGTCAATATACAATAATACTGGTAGAAATAGTAGATGGAGTGTACTAGATACAAAGAATATACAAGGTGGTACAAAAATAATAACATAACCCACCTAAGCGCAAAACCTCGAGTCTAGGCAAAGGAGGCAAAAGAACAAGTGCGCCTGCCGCTACTGAACTGACGGAGCGGACCTGCAAAAGACTGTGGCACAACGGGGGTGAGTTGCCAACTCGTGAGTAATAAATAACACCTACAAAGGCTATCGTATGCATGCACACAAGCATCCTAGCATCTAAAATACAGGTATGAATGGGTGCACTAGCAGATGTGTATACAACATCAGTGTACGAATATGTATGCAACATGAATATCTGAGGTCTCAATAGGTATATATAAGAAACATTTATCTTTTTTTGTTTTTGAAACTCTTTTAGAATGCCAGCATAATACTCAAAGAATCGACGAGAACCGGTGTCCAGCAACGACACCCAAAAGCTGTCTCAAATCTCATAAATGTATCTCTGGCCTCAGCCGTCCGGCTGACCCATCTCAAATATCAATATCTCATCATTTAGCGGCCACGGTCGGTATCCTCTGGATATCAGCCGTCCCAAACAGTCACCGGTAGATAATCCGTCCCCTGCCAGGCTCAACGTCAACACCACATTCCTCTTGCCCCGAGGTACCTTACCGGGCCCACCATGTACCCGTGCCGGTTCCTCCACTCCTCAACACGGATTTCCAAAACCACAGCAAACTCATGGTGGACGACACTTACATCACTAGAAAACCGCAATTTACATATTTTAAAAAATATAATAAGTTTAGAAATTTTGCGGCTTTCCCCCGAAATCCAGCAATATCATAAAATCTCAAGAAATCCTCATAAGTGCATATATCAGTGATAATGAATGCATATGGTATCAATAATCAAGTTGCGATGTGTGATTAATGGATTAAGCATAAACAATTAATATGATGAAGTACATTCACAAGAATAGCAATCCTACGGTTTCATTTTAAGGAATTAAAGACAATACCACAAGTTTAAGTATCAATAAGTAAAAGGTTTAAATTTAAAGGTTATCTAGTGTGGTGGCATGACAATTACCAGGGTGTGTGTGTAAGCATGAATAGTGCTCGTGCTGCATATAAAAACCCTGGCAATGGTGCAGGTGTCCTATAAAATGGTTTCGTATAGGTATGTCAATATAATGCATGGATGCAGCAAATAGTCCAATAAGTATTTCACCCCTAATTACTAACATCACTAAGGATCTTGTAAGTTACTAAAACTATCGGGCGGCTTGCGCCATCCAACGATAGTCCCCCGTAGATGTTACATCTACTCACAGGAATCCCTAGCTAGCTGTGTCCAATCACCGCCTTCCCCTTTCGCGCCGCGTCTGACGTCTCCGTGATCGAACCTGGAATTTACATCAATACCAAACATAAGGTTACCTAACAAGAACGACGTAAAACCCAAACGAACTACTAATGTTCACTAGCTAGGTACAACGGGCACAAGGTGCGCGGAACATACGCGAAAATCGCAAAAACTGCCAAAAAGACGCCGATTTGGTCGCCCGGCAAAACTAATACCCGACTACTCAAAAAACCGCACTCACGCATCCTAAACGTCATAGGAGATGCTAAAAATATCCCCAAGGTATCATAAATACTTCACCAAATAATTTTAATAAAAATCTAGTAAGCACAAACTAGCAAATTTTGGTGCAAAAATCGAAAATTAGCGATACGGTTATCACAATCCAACCACACAACAAGCAATCTACAAACGCTATAATTACAACACATTAGCAAAGATTCAAAACCTAATTTCCATAAACAACCATTACTTGAATTATATAACCTAGCAATTCTTAATCCAAACTATATATGAAAACCTTAAATTAACACTAATTTATAACTCAATTAGCAAGTTAACCTTCTAAATTAGGTTAGCAAAACAACTAGATAACAAATTAGATTTAATCAACTAAATAATGGTTTCTAAACCCTAATTCAACTCATTAATCATGCTTCACAACCCATTTTCCATACATAAACCCTTTCTAGATTTTGGTAAATTAGCAAACTTAATGCAATTTCACACAAGTTTAACATAGAATAGGTTAATAGGAAGCTGCTTAAGCAAGGTAACCATATAGATTAGTTAAGTAACAACTAGATTAACTACAAAACAATTCAATTAACTATCATGACTTCAAAAGCCCTAGTTTAATACAAACATTGTTTTATAAACTAGATTAGAAATTAGCTAAACTTTTAACACTAAAACCATATAATTAAAGGAATTTAGCAAAAAGAAAGTAACTTGATGGAAATTATACCTCAAGATCTATGGATCAAGCATGCGATTTGCCTCTAAGGATGGCTTCCTAGCTCCAAGATTCAAGCAAGAATGGCTAAGGATAAATGATAGCATAAGGATTTTGTTTGGATTTTTGAATTAATTGTGGATTTTGATGTGTTTTCTTGAAGAAATTTGAAGAAAAATGAAAAGAAAAGAGATGAAGAGGAGGGGGTGCAGGTTTCGGCCAGAGGGAGGAAAAGGGAGGGGTGTGGGTGAGTGGGGAAAAGTCATGAGTCAACTCTCCAAAAGTCAATGCACCATACCTTATCAACTATATTTAAAATAAATCAATAAACCAACTAATTCAACTCAAGAAAGAAAACAAAAAAATGAGGCCAGAAATTTCTGGACCTGCACAAGGTGGGGCTGTCCTAGGGCTGAGGGAAGAAAGAGAGGGGTTTTACAAAAGAAATTTTATGCAAAAAGACCCCTACAAGTCAAAAATTGCAAGTTTTAGCTTAAAATTCAATAAATTCGTTTCCTATCATAAAAATTTGTTAAAAATCGAAATAAAATACTAAAAATTTATGTTACCACTAGATTTTAATTAACATAATTTTAAAGATTAAAATTAGCCCGGAAAAATTTGTATTTATCGCTAAATTAATGTATTTTCTTACCGGCTTAAAATAATATTAAAAAATTGAAAAATTAGGGAAAATTTTTAAACGACCAGAATTTCATAATTAACTCATTAGCTACTAAAAACAAGAAATTACCTATCCATTTTAGGTATAATTAGTCCTAAACTACAAAATAACGAGAAAGACGGTTTTCGGAAAAATACCGAATTTTCACCGATTTTCAGGAAAACACCAAAACGACCTTTTCAAGACGCTACAATCTTCCCCCCTTAAAGAAATTCGGTCCCCGAATTTAAAAATATAGCTACGCGTACCTTCGAAGAGACGGGGATATTTCTTCCTCATCTCGCCCTCGGTCTCCCAGGTAACCTCCTCGCTGCTCGGGCTACGCCAAAGGACCTTGACGGTTGGTATAATCTTCGACCTCAACTTCCTCACCTGCCGATCCAGGATGGCCACCGGCTGCTCTGCAAAAGAAAGGTCGCGCTCTAGCTGGACTGTCGGGTGCTAAATCGCATGCGAAGGGTCGTGAAGGTACTTGCGGAGCATCGAAACATGGAAGACGGGGTCAACATCGGGAAAGATGGGAGGAAGAGCCAAACGATATGCAACAGCGCCAACCCGCTCGAGGATCTCGAAGGGACCTACGAATCTAGGGCTAAGCTTCCCCTTTCGCCCAAAACGCATCACACCTTTCATCGGAGAGACTTTCAGAAAAACATGGTCGCCAACTGCGAACTCTAATCCGCGACGGCGCCTGTCTGCATAGGATTTCTGCCTGCTCTGAGCCGCTCTCATCCGGTCTCGGATCAACTGTATCTTCGATGTCGTCTCCTCAACAAGCTGCGGCCCCAAAATGCTGCTCTCGCTGAGCTCTGTACAACAAACGGGCGATCTGCATCTCCTCCCATACAATGCCTCGAAAGGTGCCATCCGAATAGTATCCTGGAAGCTGTTGTTGTAGGAGAACTCCACTAGAGGTAAATGACGATCCCAGCTACCACCAAAGTCTAAAACGCACGCTCTGAGCATGTCCTTGAGAGTCTGAATGGTCCGCTCTGACTGTCCGTCTGTCTGCGGATGAAACGCTGTGCTGAAGCTCAAACGAGTGCCCAAAGCATCCTGAAGTCTCTGCCAAAGTCGGCTGGTGAACTGAGTGCCTCGATCTGACACGATACAAGTCGGTACGCCATGTAGTCGCACGATCTCGTCAATATAGAGCTGAGCATACTGAGCGAAGCTGAAAGTGGTCTTCACCGGTAGGAAGTGAGCCGCTTTCGTCAATCTATCCATGATCACCCAGATGGAGTCATACCCTCGACTGGTCCTGGGTAGACCCACAACGAAGTCCATCGAAATCTGTTCCCATTTCCACTCTGGAATGGGTAACGGCGGTAGCTCTCTTACGGGCCTCTGGTGCTCGGCCTTGACTTGCTGACAAGTCAGGCATCTCGATACGAACTCCGCAATGTCCCTCTTCATGCCGTCCCACCAGTAGGTCTCTCTCATATCATGGTACATCTTGGTGGAACCGGGGTGGACACTATACACTGATCGGTGTGCCTCCTCAAGAATGTCGCGCCGCAATCCATCAGCATCTGGTACACACGGTCTAGATCCATATCGTAAAATCCCCTGATCGTCAACCACGAACTCTGAAAATCTGCCCTGTCCCATCTGTGCCATGATCTCTGAGCAACGGTCGTCACTGCGTTGTGCCTCACATATACGGTCAAGCAACTGTGGGCGTGCACGAACATGCGCGAGCTGTCCCCCTGTCTGAGTGAACTCGAACTCAACCCGGCTGTCGCATAACATCTGCCAATCTGCTGACGACTGCCTCTGCACTGCGCGCAAAAAGGATAGACTACCCCCGGGCCTCCTACTCAACGCATCTGCCACCACATTTGCCTTGTCGGGGTGATATAAGATCTCGCAGTCGTAGTCTTTCACCAACTCCATCCAACGACGCTGTCTGAGGTTTGGGTCTCGCTGCTAAAATATGTACTTTAAGCTCTTGTGATCGGTGAATATCTGACACGACTCGCCATACAGGTAATGTCGCCAAATCTTCAGTGCAAAGACCACTGCAGCCATCTCCAAATCATGAGTGGGGTAGTTCTGTTCATGCTTCTTCAACTGCCGAGAAGCATAAGCGATCACCCGGCCATGCTGCATCAATACGCATCCTAATCCCACTCGTGAAGCATCACAGTAGACAACAAATCCGCCTGATCCCGAAGACAAAGATAATACCGGCGCCGTAGTCAAACAAGTCCGTAGCTGCTGAAAACTGCGCTCACACTCCTCTGTCCAGACGAAAGGAACTCCCTTCCAGGTCAAACTGGTCAACGGTGCAGCTATACGGGAGAAGTCCTGAACAAAACGCCTGTAGTAGCCCGCCAGGCCTAGAAAACTACGGATCTCAGTATCCGATGTAGGTCGGGGCCACTGCTGAACAGCCTCAATCTTCTTCGGGTCCACACAAATGCCGTCTCTCGTAACCACGTGACCCAAGAATCCGACGCTATCCAGCCAGAATGTACACTTGGAGAACTTTACGAATAGCTGGTGCTCCTTCAGAGTCTGTAACGTAATCCGCAAGTGCTGCTTGTGCTCCTCTCTGCTCCGGGAGTACACCAAGATATCGTCGATAAACACGATGATGAACAAGTCAAGATACGGCCTGAATGTACGGTTCATCAAATCCATAAATGCTGCTGGGGCGTTGGTGAGTCCGAACGACATCACCAAAAACTCGTAGTGGCCGTAGCGCGTGCGGAAAGCTGTCCTCGGTATATCCTCCTGTCGAACTCGCAGCTGATGGTATCCTGATCGCAAGTCGATCCTCGAAAAATACCCCGCACCCTGAAGCTGGTCGAACAAATCATCAATGCGCGGCAACGGATATCTGTTCCGAATGGTAACTTTGTTCAGCTGGCGGTAGTCGATACATAAGCGCAAACTTCCATCCTTCTTCTTGACAAACAGGACCGGAGCACCCTACGGAGAAACACTAGGTCGAATAAGCCCCTTATCTAACAAATCCTGCAGCTGATCCTTCAGCTCTCGAAGCTCTGCCGGGGCCATCCGATAAGGCGGTATAGAAATAGGCCCCGAACCGGGAATCAAATCAATGCAGAACTCAATATCGCGCTCAGGTGGTAGCACATGTAGCTCATCAGGGAAAACATCAGGGAACTCACAGACAATCGGGACCCGGTCCAACAGGACCTCTGCAGCTCGAGTATCACAAATAAACGCTAAGAATCCCTGACATCCCTTCCGCAAGAGCTGACTAGCGCGAAGAGACGAAATCAAGCTGGGAAGGGTGACGCTGCGGTCTCCCTGAATAACAAGGACTGGCTCTCCCGGAAAGCTAAATCTGACTGCCTTCTCACGGCAGTCCACCGAAGCATAACAAGTGGCCAGCCAATCCATGCCCAGAAGCACATCAAAGTCCAACATATCGAGAAGTATCAAATCAACTGATGAATCCCTCTCCCCGATACGAATGGAACACAAATGAAATACAAACCGAGCGAAAAACGACTCGCCTATCGGAGTAACAACAACAAGCGGATGATCTAACGACGACGACTCACGGCCCAACATCGGTGCAAAGTGTGTAGAGACGTACGAATGTGTGGAACCTGGGTCGAATAATACTCGTACGTCGAAAGAACAAACTGGTAAAGTACCTGTCACAACGGCATTGGATGCCTGTGCATCCTGCGGTGTCAAAGCAAATACTCGGGCCTGTCCTCCACCGATAGCGAGCTGACCTCGACCTCGTCCTCTGCCTCCTCGTCCTCTCTGAACAGGACCGCCGCGTCAACGGCCTCTGGGTGCACCTAGCTGGCGTGGAGCATCACCTGGGGTAGGAAGTAGGGCTCTCTGAGGAGGGGATGGTGATGGTGGCAGGGTCACATGCGGAACTGTCGCTGCTCCCTGTCGTCTCGCCGGACAGTCTCTAACAAGATGGTGCAGACTCCCGTACCCAAAACATCCTGGCGACGGCTGCTGCCCCTGGGGATAAGAACCATATAACTGTCCCCGCCCAAATCCTCTGCCAGGCCTATCTCTCGGAAAGAATCTGGCGCGCTGCCTCTGAGACGGTACATCGGTGCGAATCCTCTTCGGCCCAGAAACGGCCGAAGTCTGTGATATGCGTGCCTCCATCCGTAATGTCGTATCCATAGCAGCTGAATAAGTGTCGTAGTGCTGGGCGCCAATGGCAAGATATAGCTGGGCATCAAGTCCCTGTACGAACCTCTTCACCATCTTCTCCTCGGTATCCACCAAATACTGAGCATATCGGGATAACTGTGTAAACTGGATGTCATACTCAGACACCGTCATCCCAGGTGTCTTGACTAAGGCCTCGAAGCTACGAGCTCTGACGTCACGAACGCTCTCAGGAAGGAAACGGGCTAGAAAGACCGCTGTAAACTCGACCCAAGTCATAGGCGGTAGACCTGCAGCTCGACCTCTCAAGACTGACTCCCACCATGTCTGTGCGAGACCCTCTAGTCGGAAACTCGCAAGCTCTACCCATCGATCATCCGAACATCTCAGCGAACGGCAGATCCTGGCTAAACTGTCAAGGAACGTCTGTGGGTCCTCTGCTGCCTCGGTGCCGGTGAATACTGGAGATCTCAGCCTCATGAAATCCTGTAGTGAAACCGGAATGGCCACGGTGGTAGTAGTAGGAGCAGGTATCATGGTCGTCTGTGATGTAGTAGGTACGTCATCCGGCCTCGGTGTACGACTGGCTGCAACTAGGGATCCTACCATCTGACGTAGCTCCTGCATGCCTCCCATCATCTGTCGCAACTCCTCCATACCGGTCTCGAGCCTAACCATACGGCCTGGGGAAGGTGGATCGGTCTGTTCCTGCGGCGTAGGCATACCTCCCTGCTCAGTCCTAGTCTAGGACGAGCCAGCTCGAATCTCGTCTCTGGCGGCAGCCCTCTGTGCCCTCGTAGCTTTCGGCGGCGTAGTGGCTGTTACAGGAAAACGGATAGTAAGACAGTGCAATAGGATCATAGGATACACGGAATTGAAGAAGGAATTTTCAAGCAAGTATATCCTAAAGTCACTTAGGCGGAGTACCGTATCGTAAGTATGCCGCGGACATACGCACGCTACGTTACCCTGCTTAAGTCACTTACTCCATCTACCAAGGGTCATCCTACACTCAAAAGGTAAAAACCTATCGCTCTGATACCAACTTTGTCACGACCCGCAGGGTACGGAACGTGACTGGCACTTAAGTTTACGAAACGTCTAAAGACGTCCGTAAAATAAGTAAGCCAAAGCCCAGAAAACAAAACCAATTAAGCAAAAGAGTGAAGAAAACCCAATCAATTGAAAGCAAGTTTATCAAATAAGTCATGTAAACCCTTTTTCAAAAAAATACAAATTTTTCCGAAAATTTGGGCAGAGTCTCCTTTGTAAATACTGGCCCCCAAAATGGGTACAACAAAATATATATAAATCCAACAAAATAAGGCATCCCCAAACGGGAGCTAGCTCTTCGCCACAAGGCGGTCACAAATCCCACGCAATATAAAGCAACAACATGCGAAATAATCATAATGAAGCATAAGAAAACATCATGTCGACTCAAGTGAGCTCGACCCCAAAATACAGCATAAAAGTCCACAAACCTCACAGTCTCATCTCTAGGTCAATATACAATAATACTGGTAGAAACAGTAAATGGAGTGTACTAGATATAAAGAATATACAAGGTGGTACAAAAATAATAACATAACCCACCTAAGAGCAAAACCTCGAGTCCAGGCAAAGGAGGCAAAAGAACAAGTGCGCCTGCCGCTACTGAACTGACGGAGTGGACCTGCAAAAGAATGTGGCACAACGGGGGTGAGTTGCCAACTCGTGAGTAATAAATAACACCTACAAAGGCTATCGTATGCATGCACACAAGCATCCTAGCATCTAAAATACAGGTATGAATGGGTGCACTAGCAGATGTGTATACAACATCAGTGTACGAATATGTATGCAACATGAATATCTGAGGTCTCAATAGGTATATATAAGAAACATTTATCTTTTTTTGTTTTTGAAACTCTTTTATAATGCCAGCATAATACTCAAAGAATCGACGAGAACCGGTGTCCAGCAACGACACCCAAAAGCTGTCTCAAATCTCATAAATGTATCTCTGGCCTCAGCCGTCCGGCTGACCCATCTCAAATATCAATATCTCATCATCTAGCGGCCACGGTCGGTATCCTCTGGATATCCGCCATCCCAAACAGTCACCGGTAGGTAATCCGTCCCCTGCCAGGCTCAACGTCAACACCATATTCCTCTTGCCCCGGGGTACCTTACCGGGCCCACCATGTACCCGTGCCGGTTCCTCCACTCCTCGACACGGATTTCCAAAACCACAGCAAACTCATGGTGGACGACACTTACATCACTAGAAAACCGCAATTTACATATTTTAAAAAATATAATAAGTTTAGAAATTTTGCGGCTTTCCCCCGAAATCCAGCAATATCATAAAATCTTAAGAAATCCTCATAAGTGCATATATCAGTGATAATGAATGCATATGGTATCAATAATCAAGTTGCGATGTGTGATTAATGGATTAAGCATAAACAATTAATATGATGAAGTACATTTACAAGAATAGCAATCCTACGGTTTCATTTTAAGGAATTAAAGGCAATAGCACAAGTTTAAGTATCAATTAGTAAATGGTTTAAATTTAAAGGTTATCTAATGTGGTGGCATGGCAATTACCAGGGTGTGTGTGTAAGCATGAATAGTGCTCGTGCTGCATATAAAAACCCTGGCAATGGTGCAGGTGTCCTATAAAATGGTTTCGTATAGGTCTGTCAATATAATGCATGGATGCAGCAAATAGTCCAATAAGTATTTCACCCCTAATTACTAACATCACTAAGGATCTTGTAAGTTACTAAATCTATCGGGCGGCTTGCGCCATCCAACGATAGTCCCCCGTAGATGTTACATCTACTCACCGGAATCCCTGGCTAGCTATGTCCAATCACCGCCTTCCCCTTTCGCGCCGCGTCTGACGTCTCCGTGACCGAACCTGGAATTTACATCAATACCAAACATAAGGTTACCTAACAAGAACGAAGCAAAACCCAAACGAACTACTAATGTTCACTAGCTAGGTACAACGTGCACAAGGTGCGCGGAGCATACGCGAAAATCGCAAAAACTGCCAAAAAAAACGCCGATTTGGTCGCCCGGCAAAACTAATACCCGACTACTCAAAAAACCGCACTCACGCATCCTAAACGTCATAGGAGATGTTAAAAATATCCCCAAGGTATCACAAATAATTCACCAAATAATTTTAATAAAAATCTAGTAAGCACAAACTAGCAAATTTTGGTGCAAAAATCGAAAATTAGCGATACGGTTATCACAATCCAACCACACAACAAGCAATCTACAAACGCTATAATTACAACACATTAGCAAAGATTCAAAACCTAATTTCCATAAACAACCAATACTTGAATTATATAACCTAGCAATTCTTAATCCAAATTATATATGAAAACCTTAAATTAACACTAATTTATAACTCAATTAGCAAGTTAACCTTCTAGATTAGGTTAGCAAAACAACTAGATAACAAATTAGATTTAATCAACTAAATAATGGTTTCTAAACCCTAATTCAACTCATTAATCATGCTTCACAACCCATTTTCCATACATAAACCCTTTATAGAATTTGGTAAATTAGCAAACTTAATGCAATTTCACACAAGTTTAACATAGAATAGGTTAATAGGACGCCGCTTAAGCAAGGTAACCATATAGATTAGTTAAGTAACAACTAGATTAACTACAAAACAATTCAATTAACTATCATGACTTCAAAAACCCTAGTTTAATACAAACTATTCTTTTATAAACTAGATTAGAAATTAGCTAAACTTTTAACACTAAAACCATATAATTAAAGGAATTTAGCAAAAAGAAAGTAACTTGATGGAAATTATACCTCAAGATCTATGGATCAAGCATGTGATTTGCCTCTAAGGATGGCTTCCTAGCTCCAAGATTCAAGCAAGAATGGCTAAGGATAAATGATAGCATAAGAATTTTGTTTGGATTTTTGAATTAATTGTGGATTTTGATGTGTTTTCTTGAAGAAATTTGAAGAAAAATGAAAAGAAAAGAGATGAAGAGGAGGGGGTGCAGGTTTCAGCCAGAGGGAGGTAAGGGGAGGGGTGTGGGTGAGTGGGGAAAATTCTGAGTCAACTCTCCAAAAGTCAATGCACCATACCTTATCAACTATATTTAAAATAAATCAATAAACCAACTAATTCAACTCAAGAAAGAAAACAAAAAAATGAGGCCAGAAATTTCTGGACCTGCACAAGGTGGGGCTGTCCTAGGGCTGAGGGAAGAAAGAGAGGGGTTTTACAAAAGAAATTTTATGCAAAAAGACCCCCTACAAGTCAAAAATTGCAAGTTTTAGCTTAAAATTCAATAAATTCGTTTCTATCATAAAAATTTGTTAAAAATCAAAATAAAATACTAAAAATTTATGTTACCACTATATTTTAATTAACATAATTTTAAATATTAAAATTAGCCCGGAAAAATTTGTATTTATCGCTAAATTAATGTATTTTCTTACCGGCTTAAAATAATATTAAAAAATTGAAAAATTAGGGAAAATTTTTAAACGACCAGAATTTCATAATTAACTCATTAGCTACTAAAAACAAGCAATTACCTATCCATTTTAGGTATAATTAGTCCTAAACTGCAAAATAACGAGTAAGACGGTTTTCGGAAAAATACCGAATTTTCACCGATTTTCAGGAAAACACCAAAACGACCTTTTCAAGACGCTACACTAGCGCAGAACATGACCCGTGTCCCTTACATGCACGCCACGTGGCAGAAGCACACTGCACTTTTGATCAGCGCAAAGCACCTAGCGTACCATAGGTTGCGCTGACAGAACACAAGTTGTTCTTTAATGAGCCAGAGCTCTGCGGAATGCTTTGCATTCAATACAAGACAACAAAAGTGTTAAGATCTAATGCTCAGCATTATTAAAAGGGCTAAGCCCAAATAAAGAATAAACAAAATGTTTAAATGTTTATTGGACTTAGCCCAACATTGGCCATAAGTCCTCAACTTATATTTAATTAAGCCCATCTGCTCATGAATATTTAACAGATCTTTGCCCCAAATTGATCTGTCAATCAATTCACACCGGTTCGAGGTTACATCTCTTTACTCCTATGATATTTTTCGTTGTAATCCTTCAACGTCTTCAGAGAGGTGACGGGTCCCGACAACCATACATCTTATAGACTACGATATCTTTAAACCGGACTGTGGGGTCCTTAAACTCATGGACTACGATGTCCTTAACCTGGACTGTGGGGTCCTTAAGCCCATAGACTACGATGTCTTTAAACCGGACTATGGGGTCCTTAAACTCATGGACTACGATGTCCTTAACCTGGACCGAGATGTCCTTAAACTAACACTGGACCGAGATGTCTTTAAACTAACATTGGACCGTAATGTCCTTAAACTAATCGACCGTAATGTCCTTAAACTAATCAATAGAGGCCAAATGCTTTCTTGTTGGATCTAAATGATCATGTTAAGTTGATCTTAGTCTAAAATTAGGCTAATGTATCCTTAACAAACGTTTAAGTCGATCTTAGTCTAGAAATTAGACTAACGTATCCTTAAACCCAAACCGAAACCTAGATCTAAGAAAATACGGATTTAGACTAGTCCACGCCCTACGGGCGACAACATAAATTAGTCTCCGTATACAATCCACGGGCAACCACAAACAAAACAAACACCCACGATACGAAGTGACCATCTGGAAAAGGATAAAGTTGTTACTGCGATGCGGTAGCGTAATTAACTGCAGGGGCTTGCGCCTGTAGGGAAGAGTGTCCCCACAATCAAAAACCCCTCGACGAGGAGGAATCTGACGAAGTCTGCTACATCAGCCGCATTCGTTTAAACCTTTGATATATGGTGTCATAAATCAACTTGGCATCTTCGGAGAGGTGGACGGATAGCACCAATTAGCATATGCCCTGAATTTCAGGCTAGACGTTCGCCGCGTCTTCGTCGCGTCTTTCGGCGGGGAACAGATTCTGGCACGCCCGGTGGGACCTTTTCTTCTTTCCACTCCACACTTCGTGTGTCATGTTCGCGAACGAATCGCGGTTTGATAATGGTTGCCCTTGGGTTCAAGGTACTAAGATTTGGTGCCTTGCTGTGTGCAGAAAACAATGGCGTCTACTTGCATGAAGTGTTCCAGCTGCAATTGCAACTCACGTTCCGCCTCATCCGGAGGAATAGCTTATGGGCCCCATGCGGCCTCCCTGTTCACAATGCCGATAGAGCAGGTGACACAGGCTACCGCCGGTTTGTTCTTCGGGACCATGCTCCCATCAGTGAGCATTAACGTCTGTTAGATATATGTATGCCCTATAGGCCATTACTGTATATACGATGTATATTATAGTGGATGCTTGGACATATATAGTAAGGACTTTCTTGCTCGGCATGATAGTATGCTATCTGGTTGCACTTTATCTTAACATGTACACTGATTGTCTCTAAAAGTACATGTTGATAAAGCCCTTAGGATGAGTACTTGACTACCAGGACTATGATGCAGATCATACTAGTGGAGACAGAGTAGTCGTTAAGTACATCCTTCAAATGTTCCTAGTCGTGGGAGTACCGAGACAGGGCATCGATACTCCAGAGTAGACTAGCGTATGCGCTTCTTGACCCATATGATAGGCGATGGATGATCCCATATCCATTGGTGTTTGACATCAGAGAAGGTAAACGGATGCTCAGTGGAGACTAGGTACACTGGACGGACTCGCTGAGAACTCCTAGATGGTATTATACCTCACGTCAGATGGCAGTTCTCTGGTGACACTTGTACAGGTTAGTCTGTAGACCCGAGATCGTCATAGAGTCTTGTGTGATTCCCACAGTACTTTGATTTCAACCTAACCACGTCCAAGAGGTCGTGCAAAACGGTGGCTTTTGCGTACAGTCCCAAATCACATGGAGGCAATGAGCGATAGGAGGGGTTTCGTCTCTCCCGGTATAGAGAGTTGATGTTGCGCTGTGTTCGATTGGCTATAACTGGAAATCCCTGGCCAGGGTTGCTGAAATTTACTGGTAAGTGTTATCAGTAGTTTCTCAAACTGTTATGGACCTCATATCGACATGACTTATCGGTTACTGGGGTATGACGTTTACCACCCCTAGACTGGATATGTGACATATCAGACGAAGAGACCGGAAAGTACGGGAGTGTTACTGGTTGGATTCACAGGAGAATGTACAAGCTTGCTTGTTGATCTTCTGATTGCTCAATACCTTGGTGGCTGTTATGTTTAGCTGACCGCTTGCAGTTTGTGGGTGTTTGATATGATCATCACCTACTTCCGGCATATTGACGATTATTTAGAGTCCTACATAGAGGTTTCCTGGATCAGGAAAAATGGAGTAGGAGCACATATGTGATATGTGTGGGACTGAGAATAATACGTGTATGCGATACCGTATTAGATTCTCGCAATATGGGATATCAGCTGGGTATATGTGATATAGCCGGGTCATCGGATCAAGTGTTGATTCGATGAACTGATATAGATTATATTAGTCGGTTATTTGTGAAATAACCAGATTATCGGATTAAGTGTTGACTCGATAATTTAATGTATAATTATATATTTGATATATTATATTGCATTAACTAATATAAGCTCACTTAAAGATTCTTTTTCTCACTTGGATAATACATTGATATATATGTGATATATGTTAATTGTATTATTTTATTTTTTTACAAAATATATTATATATGTGATTATAATATTGTAACATGTTAGGGTTAAAATTGCAACTTTTGAGAATAAAACATGTTAGGGTTTGGATTAGGGTTAATGTTAAGGATGAACTTTGTGGAAGCTTCTTGAAGCTTTGACTTTAGTCTTCATCCTTTGATATTTTGTGAAGATATTTGTTAACCCAACCCAAACCTCAACCCATGGTTTATTCTCTACAAGAGTTAAGGATGTTATTTTTAACCCATGGTTGCAATTCTAACCTTATACAATAATTCATTATTCATCATAAAAGAAATTCTTCTTCTTCTTCTTCCTCTTCAAAAAGCAATCTAGCTTTTTGTGTTGTGATGAAACAATGTGAGAAATTGAAAACAAAAGAGTGAAAAATTCCTACTTCATCATCCTTATCTATTCTAGCCAGTTAGATTAGGGTGTTCACTTCACTAATACTTGATTAGAGAAGTGAGAGCTTGAGTTTGAGATTCATCAAGGTAGATCTTCTTCGAAAAGGAAGACTTCAAGCAAGCATGGATCATTTGGCTTGTGGAGCCTCTCTAGAGTTCGAAAGTTCATGTATCGCGGTGAAGGGACTACTACTCGGAGCTTATGAAGTGAAGGAACGCACTATAAAGGTTGTAATCCCTAACTCTTAGATGTAAAGTTGTTTACATGCATGTTAACCCTAAGTCTCTAATTAAGATCTTGGTTAGGGTTTGTTTAGCACCCCAAAAAACTTTAAAATAGCATGATTGATGCTTGCCAAAACCTTCGCAAGGTGCTATGCTAACCCTACAGCGATATCAGAGCCAAGCTAGAGCATTAGGCGTCGTGTAGGCGGAATTTAAAGTCCGATCGAACTCCGAAACCCCGAAAAATCCCACTTTTTGGAAATTTTTTTAAAAGTTGAAATTTTTCATATTAAAAATACTTCGAAAATCATGCAGGGAATTCTAAGGATTAATGTGAAGTACGAAACCATAACTCACTCAAGTGACTGCGGAACCGCGGCCAAACCATGCGTTTGGCGGCGGTTCCGTGGCCAACTTTTGGAGTTAGGGGCTAATACTTCAGGGGTTTATTCTTGGGTACTTTTTCATATTTCCGGGAATTTTTAATTCTACTCAAGTTGTGATCTTTCTGGGAAATATTGGGAACTCGTTGATTCGATCGGAAAGTTTGACTTCGTTTAAGTTTTTCCGGGTAATTTAGAACTTGTTAAAAGGTTCGAACGGATATCAATAACTCACTTTTTCCCCTGTCGGAAAACTTTCAAGTGTTGGATTTTTCCAGAGTTTAAAACTTTCAGAAAATCATGCAAGCACATCTGTGGACCCTCTAAAAGAACGTAACCTTAACTCGATTATGTGACCGTCAAAACCACCACTGAACCATATGATTTGTGGTAGTTTAGCGTTGCCACATGTGAGGTGTTGGTTTGACCCTTCTACGGCTGGTTCATTGTGGCTGTGACATGTTCTGGTACTTTTTGAACTCCGCTCAAGTATTGAGCTATTTAGGAAATCTTAGGTGTTTGTTTATTCGAATGGAAAGTTTAACATCGTCTATTTATCTGGAATTTGATACAATATGTGGAATTCATATAGTTAGGCATGAAATTCGAAGTATGTGATATTTCGGATTTAAGATGTCTAAAGAGATTGTGGATTCCAAATATTATAGTTTTACACTTTCTTTTCTGCGACTGTAAGTATAATATGTGGTGTATCTCCGGTTTCGTTGCTATACATCAACGGCAATTGGGATACGCATATTTACTTATGTTGAAGACATGTGATGCTGTGTGTTGCTGTGATATGTTATATTGGATCATCGTGTTTTGAATAGCCGGCGGGTTTTATGTGAGATGAGAGTTTTTATTTTCATTCATGTAAAATTCATTGTATGTAATATTCTTTTATTGGGCCACTTCCGGGTTGAGGATGATGTCACCATTGTATATTATTTACTTTTCCGCATTAGGATAGACCCAAGGTGGGGAGCACAAGTAACCGGGTTCTAGGGTCCAGTAGGAGACCATCTTGAGGAGTCGAGACCGGGTCTCCTAACTTTAGAATTTGTAGGGTTGCTTGCCGCTCTCGTAGGGGTCTAGGGTTGTGGGATTGGCTATTCATCGCGACCGTAGAATCCGTGTTTTATACAGTCTCACATTAAAACACGGACCTCCTAGTATATCCATTATTTCATATATGTTCTTCTGCTGCAATGTTATGTGATGAGATCATATTACTGCTTGAGATGAATGTTTATATTATATATATGAGATATATATTGTATATTGTTGATTTCGTTTCAAATATGATGCTTGTGAAGTATAATGAAAAAGGACTTCATTAATGAGATTAATGAAATAAAAGAAACCTAAAGTTATAGTAGAAACTTGTTTCGAAAACTGGTAGCTCTAGTTCTTGCTTTGCATAGCGGTATTCCTTGTAGAATATCCAACACCTTATTCGATAAGGAAAGAGCTGAGATCCCTTCACCGGGAGTGACCTCTTTAGCAAAACTAGCAGATGCTACAAATTCGGTTTGTCTTTTGATTGCTTTTTATAGTTCTTGCTTTTCACAGCATTATTCCTAGTAGAATATCCAGCACCTTATTCGATAAGGAAAGAGCCGAGATCCCTTCACGGGGAATGACCTCTTTAGCAAAACTAGTAAAAGCCTCAAAAACACTCCTTTTCAAAAATTACTCGATTCTACAACGATATCAAGTTCATTACGCAAAAAGTTTTCTTAATAACATGCCGTAGCCCTCCGTCAGTTTACGAAGTAGAGTACTTAGTATTCGTGCTGCGTATGTCGACTATAGTTGAGGCGTAGTGTACGGTAGCAAAGTGATGTCTTCCTACACAGCATATGATGCGATTAATTAGGACAGTCATGTGATTATGTCGATCATAGTTGAGGGTCATGTGGGTGGGTCTAATTGATCATGAAATGACGGGTAGAACTTGACTAGTGTTTATGATATGTTGACCATAGTTAAGGTCATAAGTACTAGGGGCAAAATATTATCAGGAATTTCAAATGTTGAAATTTGCAATGAGATTGCATACCTTCTATGAGATATTTGGATCTCGATACCCACTGCAAGTAAGCGTTACTCCTGGGAGAGTTTTACACATTACAATTAGCCGATCGAGAAGGTGTCTAGAAATGTGTTAACGGGGTTATGCCCCTGGGAAAACGTTGTTTATTTTAATTACGTCCGTGCGAAAGCACGGGAAACCTC
The DNA here is from genome assembly GCA_030015575.1 of Agapanthus africanus. Classification (NCBI taxonomy): domain Eukaryota; kingdom Viridiplantae; phylum Streptophyta; class Magnoliopsida; order Asparagales; family Amaryllidaceae; genus Agapanthus; species Agapanthus africanus. Next base: position 561,022,031 of record CM057342.1, read on the forward strand.
CCTCAAAGTACCGACACTGGCCTGGCTGAAAGATTGGCGAACTTGTAGAGTGTAATTAGTCCCGGCTAGTCTTACCTTTTAGGGTTTGAAGGAAGATTTGACTAAAACAGTGGGAGACATCCTGATAAGATATATTAATAACCAATCTAATCTTGCAAGAGCATACGCTGAGTATTTTCTTCTCTCTCTCTCTCTCCAGGTAGCGACCATGTCACGCCTTAATCAAGATAATGATACGGATGTATTGACCGAACCCGCTTGTTATACTGCGCTAGGGAACGTTGGTCCCGCTCCAACTTTTAATTGTTATAAGACCGAGCAGGAAATAGGGGATTACCAGAATTCCCGTGCCGCCCAAACGAAGAAAGTGCATGCCGATGCATCTTCTTCGGGTATGTTCATTACCGAGAACTGTTTCTCAGTATCCTTTACGTCCTGGATATGTGATATCGAATCAAGATCCCAGATATATAATATGTTACATGGGCTACAGTTTGGTAGAGAACTGAGAACGGGTGATAAGTTTCAAGAGTTGGAAACGATGCAATTGTTGCAAGCCAAGCAGTTGGCAGTTATCACCCTGTATTAACAAATACATTGATTCTGAACAAATGTTATTAGATACCGAACCTGATATACAACATCATATCAGTCTCTTTATTTAGTAAAGAAGGATATAATTTTGTATTGTTGGATAATGTTTTGAACATTTCCTTTATCAAGAGTTGATCGGTTCAGGCAAGTGATATAAAAGCATAGACGTTCTAAATCAAACCACAGTTCTTAACGTACAGAACACACACAAAAGGAAGAGTTCAGAAATGAACGAATCCTTCTTGAGGTATTGTAGACTAATTCATATCAATGCGACCTGAATAGCTGAAGTTATATAAAGATGCATATTTAAATTAGTTTGGATTTACATCTTGTAAAACTTGCCAGTCATGTTACAAAGATAAGATGACTATAGCTCCGTTTATTGGAAACACAGAAAGAGTTACTGAACTCTTGGGATTGATACATGTTGATGTATGAAAGTCCCCTGTCTACATATGCCGAGACCGGTTCTTTGTACTTCATTACATTCACTAATGATCTCTCAAGATTCAGACATATGTTCCTGTTGAAACATAAGTCCGAACCTTTTGAGATATTCACGGAATATAAGTTAGAAGTAGAGAACCAAAAACAAGTATAAGTATTATGTCCTTTGATGAGATCAAGGAGGAGAATACTTGAGCACGGAATTCCTGGACTATTCTAAAGGAGAATAAGATTCTCTCTCAGCATTACTCCTCCGTATACACCACAACACGTCGGTGTATCGGAACGGAGCAATTGCACCCTATGTGATATGGTGTGCTCTATGATGAGTACTACTGAGTTGCCTATTATCTTTTGGGAGTTATGCACTTGAGAAGATGCATACCTATTGAATAGGGTCCCAACCAAATCAGGTATCTACCACTCCATATGTGATATAGTATGGGAAGAGGCCATCTCTTAAGGAAGTTAAGATTTGGGGTTGTCCAGTCTATGTCAAAAGAAAAATCCGGACAAGCTCGAGGCAAAGGTCAGTTCTGTAGAAGTTTGTTGGATATCCCAAGCATTTCCAAAGGAATATCTTCTACCAAACCGAGAAACAAAAGTTTTTTATTTCTCGGCATGCCATTTTTTTGAAAGAAAATGATTTCTTGTAAAGAAATTAGTGGTCATGAGGTATAACTGGAAGGAGTTCCAGCTATACAAACTACAGCTGATGATTTGGTAAAACCGAAAGATTCAATAGTTTCTAACGAACCTCAGCCTCTCCGCCGATCATATAGGGTTCCTCACCCACCTGAGAGATACTTTTGTTTTCTCTATGAAAGTGGGAGCGAGGATTGCATCATGAGATGATGACCCAACTAGTTTCGAGCAGGCCATCAGGAGCAGGGACTCTGTAAGAATGGCTGGATGCTAAGCGATTTGAGATGGAATCTTTATACACCAACAAAGTATGGACTTTGGTTGCTTTATCTGAAGGGTTAAATCCCCATCTGGAGTGAGTATATCTTGAGAAGATTACTTGGTGTGCATGGAAAAGTTGAGACTTTCAAAGCTATGCTTAAGTCCATCCAGATCCTACTTGCTATTGCTACATACCATGACTACGATATCTGGCGGTTGGGTGTCAGGACTGCTTTTCTAAATAATGATTTGGAAGAGAGCATCTGTAAGTACACAGCCAGAGAGGTTCGTAGACAGTGGGAGCAGCAGAAATGTGTGCAAGTTGCTTTATGAGTTAAAGCAGGCATCGCGGAGTTGGAACATCTGTTTTGATGTGGTAGTCAAAGCGTTTGACTTCATCAAAATGGTAGATGAACCTTGTATATGCAAAAAGGTATTAGGGAGTATGGTGGTGATCCTCGTATTGTACGTGGATGACATACTCTTGGTAGGAAAGGAGTTTTCTATACTACGCTCGGTCAATCTCCTCTTATCATAAGGATTCTCAATAAAGGATCAAGTTGATACCTGCTAAATCCTGGATTTTGGATCTATGAGATAGATCTAATTGGATGTTAGGATTCTCACTAAGTGTAGTGAGATGGTATCAATTGATCCTGGGAGAATCACTGGAAAGGTTCCAGGGTGATAAGGACGACTGAATGTCAGTCACAGGCATTGTATTTACCTTCAGTGGAGGAATGGTATGTTGGAAGAGTTCCAAGCTATCTACCGTGACATACTAGACGATTAAATGCTAGATACATCGTTGCCAAGGATGCTACCAAAGAGACAATCTGGACATATATAAGTTCATGAGATGAACTTCGTTCCTACTATTGTGTGACAATGGAGTTGTGGCTTAGGCCTAGAAACACCCATCTCATCTGTGATCCAGACATATTCTAAGGCAGTATCACCTGATCATGGAAACGGTTGATCTCCAGGGAGATCGAAGTTAAGAGAGTAGACAAAGAGGAAAACAGCGTGGATCCACTCACAAAGGCCTATTTCCCAGTAGAAACTTTTATGGGATGGTTGAGTATGAGATACTTCAACCACAGCTGATTGTTGGGTATGCGATACCACAACAGATGGCCCTAGTGCAAGTAGGAGATTGATAGTTATATGTATGCCCTAGAGGCCATTACTGTACATACGATGTATATTGTAGTGGATGCTTAGACATATATAGTGAGGACTTTCTTGCTCGACATGATAGTATGCTATCTGGTTGCACTTTATCTTAACATGTACAATGATTGTCTCTAAAAGTACATGTTGATAAAGCCCTTAGGATGAGTACTTGACAACCAGGACTATTATGCAGATAATACTAGTGGAGACAGAGTAGTCGTTAAGTACATCCTTCAAATGTTCCTAGTCGTGGGAGTACCAAGACAGGGCATCGATACTCCAGAGTAGACTAGCATATGCGCTTCTTGACCCATATGATGGTCGATGGATGATCCCATATCCATTGGTGTTTGACATCAGAGAAGGTATACGGGTGCTCAGTGGAGACTGGGTACACTGGACGAACTCGCCGAGAAATCCCAGATGGTATTATACCTCACGTCAGACGGCAGTTCTCTGGTGACACTTTAAGTCCACGTTGCCCACCCCGGTGCTTGCGGTGATGCGGAAAACGGAATAAAAAACGGATTTTTATCACTGTAGGCAACATGGACTAGACAAAGAAGGATCTTTGCTAAACAAAAACAAGCTAAATCTAACTAGAAACTAGCTAAGGGTAGAATGGTTATACCTAGGGCTTTATGTCCTTCTCTCCTTGCTCCTTGGAGTAGTGGAAAGATGTCACCTTTGTCGTCTTCTCACGTCGAAGAAAGATCCACTCGAAAGCCTCAACCTTAGGCTTCAAATCCAAGCTAGAAGTAACTAGGGTGCAAGAAGTGCTAATCCTAGAACCCTAGATGAGAGTAGAGATTATCAAGAAGAGGTTTTTCTCAAGCTCAAGTGTTTCTCAACACATGAGAGGGGAGAGCTTGAGGGAGAGGAAGAACAAGAGAGAGAAAGTAAATGATAGAAAATGAGAGAAAAATAAACCATTCTCACATATATGTGTGAATTATTATAAATTGATAATTAGCTAGATAATTGTCATGGTTAATCAAGACATGACCATTATCATTTCATATTTAATGCTAATTGCAAGGATCAAAGAGCATCTTTTATATGGAATGATGATGGTCAACATGTCAACTAAGGTCAACAAGTCAAGATAGTCAAATGGTCAACAACCATAACCATGCACAATTATATTAAACTAATATCAATTAACCATAATACACACATAAGCATTAGGGTTAATAAAATGACAATAGTCATTAACTCTAATCAAAGTCCTCTCCCTCTGTCTCAAGCAACTGTGCATACGCACCCGTATTCGTGATCCGAAGAACACGAATACAAAGAGATAAAACCAATCCCAAATCATATACTAGGATCCGGCTTAAACCAAAGCCCGCTAGTATAAGCTGTCCGGACAGCAAACTGCACAAGTGCGCGGATGTGAACGAACCCTGTCGCAAAACCATGCGACCTCTGCTCATTTTGCCTAAAGGTGAATAGCTCTCTGTGTGGGACTCTAAAGACTCGACACTACGCTGGCAGTGGGTTTAACCACAGACCGCAAGCGGCACTAGCTGTACGTAACGGTCCCTAGGTAGATGCCGAGAAGAAGACTGACGAGGTGAACCCCATCTGAACTCCTACTGAGCCTGTATGTGACAGTCTCCGTACAGTCCGGTCTGTTCGTCTGATACATCGCATGGCGGGCCTAGGGGGGCGGTGAACGTTAGTCCCCTAATAGAGGTACAAGTCGTGTCGGAGTGTAGCCCAGAACACCCTGAGATAACACTGGAAACCTACCAGTATATCTCGCTTGCCCTGGCCAGGGACTACTTGTGTAATGGCTCTCCTAGACACAGCGCGATGTCAACCCCCAATACCGGGAGAGACGAATCCTGTCTAACCGTCACTGCCTCCAAGTGCTTCGAGATTGCACCCAAAAACTACCTGTTTGCACGACTCCTTTGAGCCGTGGTAGGGTAGTAATCAAAGTGCAGTGGGAACACACTCGAGGCGAAGTGACAGTGTCAAGTCAGCGGACTAAGCTGTACTCATGTCACCTGGGAACTGATAACTGACGATAGGTATAATACCAACCAACAGTTCCTGATGAGTCCTGTCCAGTGTACTCGTAACCTAACGAGCACCCGCATACTATCTCAAGTACGACGTACTGATGGCTGTGGGACAGACCGTCTCCCACGCTGGGATGAGAAGCGCATACGCTAGTCTACTCCGGAGTATCGATGCCCTGTCTCGATAGTCCAACGACTAGGGACCTGTATAAGGATGTGCTTATGGATTACCCAGCCCCCACGAGTGTGAGCGCCATCACAATGCTGGTAATCAAGCAAAAATCCTAAGGGCTCTACTAATATGTATATCAGCGATATGCTAAAAGAAACACATGCACATATTAAAGCAGAGACAAACCAAGTAGCATACTACCATTTCGAGCAAGATTGTATATACAACTGTGAATATCCCAAGCTTCCATCAAGTAATATACAAACTAGTATGATACAGTAATGGCCTCTAGGGCATATACACTAACAGACACTGGTACATGTTAGTCTGTAGACCCGAGATCGTCATAGAGTCTTGTGTGATTCCTACTGTACTTTGATTTCCACCTAACTACGTCTAAGAGGTCGTGCAAAACGATGGCTTTTTGGTACAGTCCCGAATCGCATGGTGGCAATGAGCGACAGGAGGGGTTTCGTCTCTCCCGGTATAGGAAGTTGATGTTGCGCTGTGTTTGATTAGCTATAACTGGAAATCCCTGGCCAGGGTTGCTGAGATTTACTGGTAAGTGTTATCAGTAGTTTCTTGAACTGTTATGGACCTCATATCGACACGACTTATCGGTTACTGGGGTGTGACGTTTACCACCCCTAGACTGGATATGCGACATATCATACGAAGAGATCGGACTGTACGGGGGTGTTACTGGTTGGATTCACAGAAGAATGTACAGGCTTGCTTGTTGATCTTCTGGTTGCTCAAAACCTGGGTGGCTGTTATGTTTACCTGACCGCTTGCATCTTGTGGGTGTTTGATATGATCATCACCTACTGCCGGCGTATTTACGATTCTTTAGAGTCCTACACAGAGGTTTCCTGGATCAGGCAAAATGGAGTAGCAGCACATATGTGATATGTACGGGACCGAGAATAATACATGTATGCGATACCATTTTAGATTCTCAAAATATGTGATATCGGCCGGGTATATGTGATATAGCCGGGTCATCGGATCAAGTGTTGATTCGATGAACCGATACAGATTATATTAGTCGGTTATTTGTGAAATAGCCGGATTATCAGATCAAGTGTTGATTCGATAATTTAATGTATAATTATATATTTGATATATTATATTGCATTAACTAATATAAGCTCACTTTAAGATTCTTTTTCTCACTTGGATAATACATTGATATATATGTGATATATGTTAATTGTATTATTTTATTTTTTTACAAAATATATTATATATGTGATATATAAAATTGTAACATGTTAGGGTTAAAATTGCAACTAGGGTTTTGAGAATAAAACATGTTAGGGTTTAGATTAGGGTTAATGTTAAGGATGGACTTTGTGGAAGCTTCTTGAAGCTTTGACTTTAGTCTTCATTCTTTGATATTTTGTGAAGATATTTGTTAACCCAACCCAAATCTCAACCCATGGGTTATTCTCTACAAGAGTTAAGGATGTTATTTTTAACCCATGGTTGCAACTCTAACCTTATACAATAATTCATTATTCATCATAAAAGAAATTCTTCTTTTTCTTCTTCCTCTTCAAAAAGCAATATAGCTTTTTGTGTTGTGATGAAACAATGTGAGAAATGGAAAACAAAAGAGTGCAAAATTCCTACTTCATCATCCTTATCTATTCTAGCCAGTTAGATTAGGGTGTTCACTTCACTAATACTTGATTAGAGAAGTGAGAGCTTGAGTTTGAGATTCTTCAAGGTAGATCTTCTTCGAAAAGGAAGACTTCAAGTAAGCATGGATCATTCGGCTTGTGGAGCCTCTCTAGAGTTCGAAAGTTCATGTATCGCGGTGAAGGGACTACTACTCGGAGCTTATGAAGTGAAGGAAGGGACTACAAAGGTTGTAATCCTTAACTCTTAGATGTAAAGTTGTTTACATGCATGTTAACCCTAAGTCTCTAGTTCAGATCTTGGTTAGGGTTTGTTTAGCACCCCAAAAAATTTTAAAGTAGCATGATTGATGCTTGCCAAAACCTTCACAAGGTGCTATGCTAACCCTACAACATCCCGCTGCTGCAAGAAGCACAAAAGATATCGGTCTTTGATCGGCTCACTACTACCCCGGCCTCTCTCAACGGGTCGGCAGATGTCAAACCAACAGCATCAGTCTTTGGTAGGCTGAGCCTGAATTCCAATAGGCCCATCAAGAAGCCCGCAATACCTGAAGCGGCCATCCTGAAACGGATAGCCATTCCTGCTCTTGATATCACTAAAGAAGCTTCTCCCGTCAAGAGATCGGTCTTTACGAGGTTGGCCACTTCGGCTCCTGTTCCTGCTCAAAGGCCTGTCTTTGACAGATTGGATACTGCCACTTGACGGACGTCGGTCTTCAAGAGGCTGATACCAGCAGCGCCTCACCAGAACATGGGGCATGACGAAGTCACCCCTCAAGCTGAAACAATCCCAACGGCTCAACACGCTCGACGTCGCCACTAGCGCTGAGTAAGGAAAGCTCGGGGCAACTCCCCCTTTGAGCTAACTCCACCAGCCCCAACGACGGAAGTCAATGCTGTTGTTCCAACCGGGAACAACTTTGAATTGCTGAACAAGGTGCGCAGGAACTCTCCTACCGCTATACTGAAAAGATCTCCTCCACCGATGGTGAATGCATCGAAGGCGAAGCCGAAGCAGCCCCCTCAGCGGCTGTCCTCTAAAATTTATAAAGTCTGGCGACGGAATCAGGACTCAGTAATTGATCAAGATTACTCTCGCCGGCAGAAAAAGGTGAAGGCTCAGCAGGAAGAAAACCGTTCTGTCAAGCCACAAAGGACAACAACTACCTGGGTGCCCACTGCAACGGCCCCCTCAACGTCAACTGCTTAAAAGAGAAGGAGGCCAGAGAAAGCCCATGTGACTACGGCAGACCACAAAGATGCTGAGCCCTAATGCCCCAAGTCTGGGGGCATAATGGTGCATACTGTTTATATGGCTTCCGGAAAGGAGGAAAGCCACGCTTCGACGGGTCACCAACCGCTCACCCGATCCGTGACAAAAGCCCAGGAGCAGCAACAGAAGCTTCAGGAAATGCTAACACAAATGGCTGCACTCACTGGGACAAAAGAAAGCCCTAAGGCGCCATCGGAGCAGCGTCATGAACAAGAAACCGATGCTGACTTCCTCCGCAGAATCATTGAAAAGAAGGACAGAGAAGCAGCAGAATAAGCGGCTAATATAAAAGGAATGGCGCTTCTCTTCCAAGATATGGTCGGGATGATGTTACAACTAGAATCTCCAGCTGAGGACCCTCCTATCATCATTGAAGACGACAGAAGGAAGACATCGAACCCTCATCCAGCTCTTTCAGCAGCCAAAGAGGAAACCATTTCCAAGGCCGCTCTGGATGACTTCATCGCTCAGCAAATATGAGCTTACAGGCAAATGAAGCGTCCGACCAAGTCGTTAAAACTGGGTGACCATATCTAGGCTGGTATGACCAAATAAAGTACCCGTCGGGATATACGATCCCCAAATTCCATATGTACAAGGGTACAGGCAATCCCCATCAACATGTCGCTAAGTTCAGGGCTCTTTGCGGACACACCGGAGGTGATGATAAATTGCTACTTCGCCAATTCGTCGGCAGCTTGTCAGAAACGGCCTTCGAATGGTACTCTGAACTCCCGAACGACTCCGTCAATACTTTTGCGGAAATGGAGCTATTATTCACCCAGCGATTCGCGGGTGCTAGTGAACGCACCCCGATTACAGCATTGATTAACGCTAGGGTGAAATCTGGAGAGACATGGGTTCAATACGCAATATAATGGCGGAATCTGTGGTCGAAATGTGAACAGCGCATCGAAGAAGCGCCCGCGGTGGGCATGTTCGTGGGCATTCTGGAACCTCATGCAACTATTTCCCAATTCATGATGTTCTTCAAACCGACCACGTTCCAAGCCTTGATCGACAAACTTTCCCAAATGGACCAGATGGGTCATAGACCGTCTCCTCTAAAGCCGGAGCCACGGAACGTGAAGGGAAAGAGGAAAGCGACCGTCGTTGCTAACGCTCAACAACAGCCCAGTGGTCTAAGACCAGTTGATCGCCAAAATAATAGAACTCAATCTCTCGAAAACAAAATGAGACGCCCTTACTCGTTTCCTCTAGACAAGACGAAGTGCTTATTCGAGCTTGCACTGCGCAACAGGCTCATCGATCTGCCGGAACCAAGACGCCCGGCGCAACCAGGAGACATTAACAATCCTAATTATTGCCCTTATCACCGAATGTTGGGCCATCCGATCGAGGATTGTTACATCTTCAAAAGCTGGATAGAAGATCAGTACCAGCAGGGCAAATTCGTATTATCCGAGAATTGGAAGGTGAACCCGCCTCGGCTACACACTCCCAAGAAGACGGATACACCGGGGGCATCATGCTCTTTCGTAAAAGAAGCTCCGTGGGAGGTCGCTCTTTCAGCCAAGATGAAAAGAATGCTGAAGGATCTCCAAACGTGTCCGGAAATTAGGTGGAACAATCCACTGGAACCTGAGATCATCGAGGGTATACTGAAGCCACGCTCAACTCCAAAGATCAGTGGTGATAACCAAAGCACTCACACCCAGCCGTCAAAATCTTCAAAGAAGAAGAAGAAATCCAAGAAGCTCATGAAGCCTGGTGACAGGCGCACGGACCTACAAAAGAAGATTGACGCGCTGGAAGAGTATAAACAGAAGGCGCGGACTCCAGTCACACTTCAAGAGTTTCTCCGCCACGTCCTTGAGGACGTAGATGATGATAATGGAGAAGTCTCGTCGGATGAATCTGAAGATTACGTGGCAAGTTGCCATGTGATCTCTCACTCGTCGATAGACAATGAAGAAGCTCCTTGCACCGAGAAACTGGGGGCAAATCCTAAACCGGAACTTCTAGAGTCGTTAGAAGAAATGATTGACAAATTCCTGAACGAGGCTCTTCTTAAAAGCAAAGCTGCTCAAGAGCATGAAATGGCCAAATTTGAAAAAGCCAAACACCGGCGACTGGACGAAAGAGTTGAAACACTCCCACCTGATCAAAGTGCATCCATCGCAAATAAAAACAGGTTCAAGACAAGGAAGAGGTTTGCTAAATCCATATCAATGGGAATGAAGCTACCACCCTCCGGAGGATATATTCTTGGTGAAGCAGAAATGCATCCTAGCTACTGCTTATATCATCGAAAGATTGCACACCCCACCGAAGAGTGCAACGCTTTTAAATGATGGTGGCAAGAATACGTTGCTCAGGGGAAAAATTTCAAGTGGATGAAACGCAAAACTAATCGGGAGCAAAGAAGTACGACCGAGGAGTATAAAAGAACTACCGGCAACTGTCGCATGGTCAACGCCGGGAGATCGCAAGTTCTCACCTTCGGGATTGATTCTGATGAAGAAATGGCTCTTGGCCCTCTCTTTAAAGAATCCACCTTGGGAAAAGAGGAAGAACCGAAGACCTGTGAAAATATTCAACTGCGCAATCATACGCTGCCCGAAAAAAATCTTGGGCCATCGAACATTGGGTCAAATAGAAAAGATAAGGGAAAAGAAAAGGTCCCCAAGGATATCATCCTTGATGACCAAGCCATCGAAAAGCTGACAACCAAGGACCCGCCAAAGAAAAGTAAGGTGGACTACAACGTTCTGGCACACTTGAGGAAGCTACCTTGCAGTTAAGCATTCTCGACGCCCTTCTGTTATCCAAAGAAGCAAGAGATTCTTTTATCAAGGCATTACAAGAGCCCGAGCAATTCCAAGATTTACTCTCCGAAGAAAAGATGAAGGACGAGCTGGAAGAAGTACACACAGCCGATATCACCTTCGGCGATGAAGATCTCCTAATTCGATTCACATTTCTGATTGTCTGACTCGGGTTTGAGTCTGATTAATCTGACTTGAATATGATTCAAGTCAATCTATAATCTACAAGATTCCAATTCAATGCGAACACGTGAAACCATGAATCCAATTATCAAATTATACAACTTGACTGAACCGAACCATGGATATATATTCCTTTTACATGATTCTCAGTATTCCATTTACATGACTCTACGGTTACAACCGTTTACTGATATCATGGTTTCAGTCAGTCAACCAATCATACAACCAATACAATTTACAAGACAACAATACAAACAAGACATCGCGGGGTTTAAGGGGTAGATTGGTATGGAAGGTGTTAAAAGTGGCACGAGACGGTAAGATTAAGACACCTAACCTATATTCCGTTGATGTTGTACCGTGGCCCAACGGTTCTTTGAGTTCCTGATACCTTAGTCTCCGGGGCAAGTGAGACTCCTCTCGTATACACTGGCATCCTTCTGTACCAAGTTACAAACAACAGCGTTAACACTAAATACAATAATATAATAATATAATACAACTGTAAATGCTACTCTCTCTCTCTCTCTTATTCTCTGTCTATTCCTCCCTTATCTTTGGGACTTACCGAGCGACCTGTTCGCTTAACGCTGTTGTTTGTAGCTTGGTACAGAAGGATGCTAGTGTATACGAGAGGAGTCTAACTTGCCCCGGAGACTAAGGTATCAGGAACTAAAGGAACCGTTGGGCCACGGTACAACAGCAATGGAATATAGGTTAGGTGTCTTAATCTTACCGTCTCGTGCCACTTTTAACACCTTCCGTACCAATCTACCCCTTAAACCCCGCGATGTCTTGTTTGTATTGTTGTCTTGTAAATTGTATTGGTTGTGTGATTGGTTGACTGACCGAAACCATGATATCAGTAAACGGTTGTAACCGTAGAGTCATGTAAATGGAATACTGAGAATCATGTAAAAGGAATATATATACATGGTTCGGTTCAGTCAAGTTGTATAATTTGATAAATTGATTCATGGTTTCACGTGTTCATATTGAATTGAAATCTTGTAGATTATAGATTGACTTAAATCATATTCAAGTCAGATTAATCAGACTCAAACCTGAGTCAGACAATCAGAAATGTGAATCGAAGTCTTATAATTGTTAGGGTCTTTAGGGTAATTTAGGGGGTTTTATGTAAAAATACTTTTATATACTTTTCAAAATACACCTCAAGTATTTATTATTCGTCTTTTGAGGGTGGATTTTATATTGTGACATATCTAGTGAAAATATCCTAGTTTTTATAAATAAAGGTATTTATCTGTAATATTGATTTATTTGAAGTTCATGGTATTTTAGTGTAAAATTTATTCTTGTGATTTTTAAAAAAAGGTGGAAAATTTATATTATATTAAAATAGGCATTTTAAGGATAAATATACAAAAATAATTTTAATAAATATTTTACATTCCAAAAGTCTCATTTTCTTAAGATGACGTATTTTAAACCTTTCGAGACCGAGTGCTCCGTGCGAAGGTCTGAATCTCACACTACTAAGCCCGAGGATGTGCGATAATCCGCACCATCCCGAACGGGTTCCCCAAAGATGGGTTGTAGCGGCGCTTTGCAAAGATTGTAAAATACTAATCCTTTAGAAAACGGTTTTATAAAGTAAAAGGTATTTATTTGCAAAAGTGTAAATTTTCCGTATTTTAGATTCTAGGGTTTCCAAAGTTAGCTAGCCTATTTCTAAATGGTCTAAACAACAAGTTGTTAGATGCCTCAAATTGCCTCTTCACCGGCAATTGTGGCCAGGTAAGTACAAATGAGGAAAGGAGGGATCCGCTCACGAATCACCGTGAGACGGGCTTTTTAAAGTTACCTTTTCTCACTTGCCTAGCCTAGACACCACAAAATCAGGTTTAGATAAACGATCGATGTCCACAACTTATCGTGTTTTCCTAATAAGAGGTATTTGTTTTAAAAGTGTATCAAAGCTAAAACTTTAAGAAATGATTTTATTAAGAATATGGTATTTAAATGAAAGTATTGTTTTATCGTATTCAATGCTTTTGATGATATCATTTTAGGTTGTATATGCGTGTGTGTGGAGGTAGGTCATTACCTCGTGCTCTACTTTAAATGTATAGCAAAGTTAAGGGGTTAAATATGAAATCAAAACATTGTGGTATTAAAGTGAAAAGATACAATAAATTGGAAAGGCTATCATTTCATGTAATGAAACTTGTTCAAATTGTTTGTTAAATGTTTAATAGTCAACATAAAGATGTTTAAGCATGAATGTATTGGTGAGAAGTGAAATTTTAAAGAGAACCGAATCGGAAATCGGATTTGTTCCGATTCCGTCGGGTTTTGTAATTTCGTATTTTAGAGAATAAGAAAGAAGGATAGAATGGGACTTACGGGTTTCGATTAAGCAAAGGAGTGAAGGGGGGACAAAAGGGGTTGCCGATGCGTTGCTTCGTCGCCGGTTGTTCCTAAAAATGTCGCCGGAATTTCCACCAGAATTTCGTCGGAGCTTCGCCGCGAACTTGTTTTCAAAGTACACAACTCTTGAGAAGATTTTGAGAGAGTGAGCTTAGGGTTTTGGGATGAGAGGGTAGAGGGTAAGGGGTGTATTTATAGGGTAGGTTAGGCGTAGGGTAGGTGAAGGGTTTTGATAAAAAAAATTATAAAAAATGTTGGAAAAACATTAAAAATCATAGTAAATAGGGTATATTGAAGTCTAGGGAACCGATCCATTAATTTGGAGTATACAGGGGGGTAGGGGAGACGAAGAGCCCCAACTTTCATGTTGGGGACTCGGCCGGCCGGCCGAGTCCGGCCGGCGGCGCCGGACCGATTCGGCCGGTCCGCTAGCCGACTCGACCGATCCCGGTAGAGTCAGGTGGTCGGTGGGTGTGGGTTTGTCAGGTGAAGGCTCTGGTATATTTACATTTTTAGGTGAATTTCAACTTTTGGGAGTTATGGTGTTTGGACTGTTGGGCTTCCAAAATATTTAAAACAAAAACAATATAAAAATAATGTGGGGCAGGGATTTGAACTCTGGTGGCTTGGTTCAGCAATGTAAGGTATTACCAATGAGCTACAAGTTCCTTCTTGTAATTAAATTGCTAATTAATTACTTAAGTCTTGTGCTCAGGCAATAAATACCTCTTTATGGATTTTTGAAAAATTAATTTAAAAATTTGTATAGGAAAAAGTGTATAAGAAAATTAGGGTTGTTACATTCTACCCTCCTTATAAAATTTCGTCCTTGAAATTTGTAAAAGGAAAGTGTAACAGTTCAAGGAAGTTTGGTGACTGCAGTATAGATAGTGTATAGAAGTGATACGATGGTGAAAAAGGCTTACCGGTGTTACCTTGACCTACAGTCTCGGCTTCTACGGCTTCTAATGTGAATGTCTGTCGCCGTGGTACATTCCTTCTAGCTGGAGGCACATTCTGTCCGTGAGGCCTGTTTCACTACCCTCGAGGCATGTCCCTCATTGCTTGTTGGAATTGGCGAGTAGGCTGTGCAGGTGGTAGAGCATGTAGTGCAGGACGAGTTGCAGGAGCCTGGATAGCTAGCCGCTGCAGGTAGTTGGTGTGTGTGTGAGCTGAGTTGTATCTATATGGACACGTCTCAATTCTGTGATTGGACGCGCCACAAACTAGGCACAGGCCTTTTGTGTGCCTACAGTCCTTTATTAAATGTCCATCTCTCTTGCAATGGAAACAGAAATGTGGTCTTGGCTGGTGATTGGGTTCTTCAGTTCTCCTGGGTTCGAACGTTGGCCTGGAAGAGGCTCCTCCTGCCATTTGGGTGGCAGGGCATTTCAAACTGGCAGATTGAGGTCTGCCCCTTGCTTTTATTACTGCCTCATAACTGCGGGCAGCTTCCAGAGCATCCTCATGAGTCAGAAACTTCCCCGTGGCTAGAGCAGTCTGAATCTCTGTGTCCAAAGACAAGATCTGATCTCATTCGTCGGTATCAGGTGTGCTGCAAATCGGCTTAGCATGGTGAATTCAGCGTCACACTCATCTACTGATTTGTCCCACATCGAACCTTGTTTCGGATGAAAGAACTGCTGCTCCATGGCAAATCTGGCAGTCACAGGGAAGTATTTCGCGTCAAACTTCTCGCGAAAAGTCTTCCATTCAATAGGCTGCACTAGACGGCTTTCTTCCGTCTTGCACCAGTTGCGAGCATTGTCCGTGAGCTGTAGTTTCGCCACACGGACCCAAGCTATGTCTGGCACTTGTGCTGCTACCAGATCATCTTCTATGCTTTGAGCCCATTCTTCAGCTTCAAGGGGGCTTCCTTTTCCAAAGAACTTCTTAGAATGTAAAGCTCTGAATTGTTTCACCCCGGGTGCTTCAGCCTCGGGACGGTTTAAGAGCTGCTGCTGTCCCTTTAGGAGGCTGCGGATTGCCTCAAGTAGAACCGTTTGCTCGTTGAGTGGAGCAGGAATGGCAGGTGTGAGTGGTAATGGTGGGGGGGTGTTGTTGACATTGGTGCTGGTGTTTTTTGGTGAATCCATAACCCTGAAGAAAAATTTGGGTTAGGGCAGATTCAAATGAAATTATAAGATTCAAAGAATATGAAATTGCAAGATTCAAGGAACATGAATTGTAAAGAATGTTTTAGTTGCTGTTTCTTATGTTATATTGCATAGGTTGTTCACGCAGAACAGAACTGCATGTTAGGGATTCATACAGCTCTGACCTGCATGGGCCACCAACAAAACCTGTTACGCCCCACTTCTGAGTATATACGTAGCGGACCTCATCGCGTCCCCTTCGCCGTACACTGGGAAGCAGGGCGTGACACAAGCTATGTCAAGAAATAGTATTTTCTAAAGTGTACGTGACATGGCAATTACCGATGAAGATGTATGTGAGCCGGCAATCAAGTGTATGTGGAGCATACGCATCATCGGTAATGGTGTTGGTGTCCAGACAGCAGGGTTTCATGATAATTACTGATAACATATGCATGAGCATGCAATGCGATGTAACATCAAGAAATGTACAGAAAGTGATATAGTAACAGAAACACTGAAACATATCTACCCAATATACGAGTCATACAAATCTGGTATTTAAAACACTCACAATTCTCCACTTTTGAAAACAGGTATGACTCGAGCCCAGTCAAAAGGGTAAGGAAATCCACCTAAATCTGAGTCGATCTCTATGTATCTAGTAGTCGGTGATCACGCCTCAATAGTATCATATATGATACAATATATCATATGACAGCCTCGAGTCAAGGGTGCGGATCTAACATCATAAGTATATCTCGTACGGTAAATCTATCGTACAGCATCCCAAATCTAGGTATGGGTCAATTATCACATTTATCTCATTATTCAGGTATCATCATCATCACCAATCGTGAACAGGGGTACTAATCTAAGTCTAGTACACTACTAATATCATCAACAATATCATGCTCTGGCCACTGATCTACAGCCTCATACAATCTGGTGTCATCAATACATATTATCATATAGAAGTATACATCTCCCAAGCGATCCATTATAAATATCTTAACATATCTTATCTCATATCTCGATATATATAACTCGTCAACTATCATAAATATATCATCAACATGGTATCATCATCCAACGACCCGCTCTAACATCATGAAATATCTCGGTCACACCTTAAATATCTCACGACATCATACCCGATCATATCGACTCATTCCCAAGCATCATATAACATCCTCAATCATCCATGTATATGTATATGTGTATGTATGTGTGTGTGTGTATGTGTGTATCAACCCACGCATCCACATCTATCTATAAGCATATAACGCATACACCCAAAACCTTATCCCGTGCGTGTATGCGTTTGTGTAACAACTTTACCCTAGGTTTCGCGACTATGAAATCAACTAAATCATTTTCCTCAAATCTCGCTAACACTAACTCATGATCTCTTAATCTTTTCTTGCTAAGCGTTCAAATCTCTCCACAACATATAAATGTATATCTATATCAAACCAAATCAATTCTCACAACTTTGCGGGGGTTCTATACGCCATCCACCCGACTTCTCCCCGTAGATATAAATCTAGATCTTCGCTTTCTGGAGTCGATGACGCCACGCTCATCCTCATCGTTTCGAAGTCCATGTGGGGTACCTACATATCATATATATAGCATCGTAAACGAAATCACATACAAAAACCAAAATGTGGCACGAATCACCCATAGGTCAAAACCTATGGTCTACATCTCGCAATTCAACCAATATCAATCGATATAGACGTACAAACGTCAAATAATCGAATACAAAACCTAGTATCAAAACTTAAATCCATAAACATCATGAAACACATGGCAGCAACCCAGAAAAGTGGTCCCAGATTTCTGTTCAGGTCAAAACTGTAGGGTTCCTAGGCACTCTAATGGAGTCTCACAAGTGATCAAACATGCACAAATCAAAAAAATTCCTTGTGCCTACAAACCCTAATACGGATCGTTAACTAGATATATAGGCGATACAAGCATGTAATCGAATTAAATGCTAAGGAAAAGTGACTACAACCTTTGTAGATCCGGTCCACCACTTCCTAAGCTCCGCGATGATCTCCCTCCGCTGTCCAAATCGAAACCATGACTCTAGCATTGGCATCATCGAAGAATGGACGGGCTTGATCGTCGGTTCGATGCCGAAGATGATCTACGTCGAGGCATCGCTAGATCAAGCTCCAACTTCACCAAGTCAAGAAAACTTGTGAAGGAAACACCCTATACTACTTGGCAAGAGGTAGAGGATGAAGAAATAGGAAGTGGGTAAACTTTATAATTGGATTTCTCACTTGTTTTGGCTAGTTGCCATTGAAGAGGCAAGCTTTTTCTTCATGTAAGAAGAAGATGAAGAAGAATAAGATGATATGATAAGTATTAATAAAAATGAGATAAATAAATCAATACTTATCATATATTAACCCTTGGTTAGTTGTAGAGAATGGACCATGGTTAACTTGAATGGTTAGGGTTAGGGATGAGACAAGAATGGTGACTTAGTCAAAATTTCAAGAAACTTCAACTACAAACAAATCAAGCCACCATTCCATTTTCTTTATCATTTTCTTTTTCCAAAATAAACAAAAAGAATAAATAAATGAATAAGTAAATAAAAAGAAACCCTAACCATTCATATAACCATGGTCAATTCTTTACACAAACCCAAGCATGAATGCATCATCAAACATGATACAATCATGTGCACAAAATATATCACATATACAATGTGCACAAACCAAGTGAGTAAATCCATTTAAAGTGAACCAATACTAGTTAATGCAAAGTAATATATCAAATATATAATTATACATTAAATCATTAAATCAACACTTGATTCAATGATCCGGTCATATCGCATATAACCGGCTAGTATCCAATGTATCGGCTTATCGAATCAATCCTTGAGTCGATAACTAGGTTATATCGCATACAACCATTCGACACATTCATCGCGAGAATGAAATACGGTATCACATACACGCATTATTCTCGGTCCCGCACATATCTCATATGCGCTCCTATTTCGTTTCGCTTGAGCCAGGAAACCTCTGTATAGGACTCTAAAGACTCGTCAATACGCCGGCAGCGGATGATGATCATATCAAACATCCACAAGCCGCAAGCGGTCTGCTAAACGTAACGGCCACCCGGGTATTGAGCGATCAGAAGATCGACGAGCAAGCCCGCTCATACTCCTATGAATCCAACCAGTAACACTTACCGTATAGTCCGGTCTGTTCGTCTGATATGCCGCATATCTCGCCTAGGGGTGGTAAACGTCAGACCCCAATAGCTCGATAAGTCATGCCGACGTAAGGCCCATAACATTCGTGAAACTACTGATAACTCTTACCAGTATATCACTGCAACCCTGGCCAGGGATTTCCTGTTATGGCCAGTCGAGCATAGCACAACATCAACCCCCAATACCAGGAGAGACGAATCCCCTCCTATCGCTCATTGCCTCCATGTGAATCGTGACTGTACCCAAAAACCACCTGTTTGCACAACTCAGTAGAGCCGTGGTAGGGTGGAAATCAAAGCACAGTGGGAGACACACAAGACTCTATGACGATCTCGGGTCAACAGACTAAGCTGTACCAGTGTCACCAGAGAACTGCCATCTGACGTGAGGTATAATACCATCTCGGAGTTCTCGGCGAGTCCGTTCAGTGTACCCAGTCTCCACTGAGCACCCGTATACCATCTCTGATGTCAAACACCAATGTATATGGGATCATCCATCGCCCATCGCATGGGTCGAGAAGATATACGCTAGTCTACTCTGGAATATCGATGCCCCATCTCGATATTCGCTCGACTAGGAACATTTCAAGGATGTACTCATGGACTATCCAAGCCCCCACTAGTATGATCTGCATCACAGTCCTGGAAGTCGAGTACACATCCTAAGGGCTTTATCAACATGTAACAGAGAGACGGAAAATATACACGTTAAGATAAAGAGTAACCAGATAGCATACTATCATGTCGAGCAAGAAAGTCCTACCTATATATGTCCCAGCATCCACTACAATATACATCCAATGTACAGTAATGGCCTCTAGGGCATACATATAACTAACAATCTCCCACTTGCACTAGGGCCATCTATAGCAGTGGTTGCAGTATCACATACTCAACAATCCCCTAAAAGTCTCTCTTTGGGAAAAGGCCTTCGTGAGTGGATCCGCCGTGTTGTCCTCTGAGTCTGCTCTCCTAACCTCGATCAACCTGGAGATCAACTATCTCCATGATCAGGTGATGCTGCCTCAGAATTTGTCTGGGTCACTGATGGGATCAGGGTTCCTGGGTCAAAGCCACACTTCCATTGTCACACAATGGTAAGAACCTAGTTCATCTTATGAACCTAAATACACCCAAACTTCCTCTTTGGTAGTATCTATAATAGCGATGTTACCAGCCTTTATCGTCTAGTTTGCCACGGTATCTAGCTTGGAACTCTTCCAACATACCCTCCCTCTACTAAGGGTAAAGACAATGCCCGTGACTGATATTCAGTCGTCTTTATCACGCTGGAACTCTTCCAGTGATTCTCCCCAGGATCGATTGATACCATCTCACTACATCTAGTGAGAATCCTAGCATCCAATTACATCTATCTCATAGATGAAAACTCAGGATTTAGGAGGTATCACTTTGATCCTTTTTGGAGAATCCTAGTGATAATAGGAGATTGACCGATCGTAGTATAAGAAACTCTTTTCCTATCAAGAGTATGTCATCCACGTACTCTACGAGGATCATTACCATACTCCATACTACCATTTTGTACATACAAGGTTCATCTACCATTTTGATGATGTCAAACTCTTTGACTACTCATCAAAACAGATGTTCCAACTCCGCAATGCTTGCTTCATTATGTAAAGCAACTTGCACACGTTTCCGCTGCTCCCACTGTTTACGAAGTCCTCTGGCTGTGTTCTTATAGACGTTCTCTTCTAAATCAGTATTTAAAAAAGCAGTCAGGGCACCCAACCACCAGATATCGTAGTCATGGCATGTAGCAATGTTAAGTAGGATCCGGACGGACTTAAGCACAGTCCCTGGAAAAAGGTTTCATCATTATCCTCTCTTGGTCGATGACGAAAACCTTTAACAAGTCTAGCTTTGAAAATCTCAACTTTTCCATCTACACCAAGTAATCTTCTCAAGATATACTTTCTCCTGATGGGGATTTAACCCTTCAGATATAGCAACTTAAGTCCATACTTTGTTGGTGTATATGGATTCCATCTCAGATTGCTAAGCATCCAGCCATTCTTACAGAGTCCCTACTCTTGATGGCCTGCTCGAAACTAGTTGGGTCATCATCTCATGATGCAATCCTTACTCCCACTGTCATCGAGAAACCGAGGTATCTCTCAGGCGGATGAGGAACCCTACTAGATCGGCGGAGAGGCTGAGGTTCGTCGGGAACTATAGAATCCTTTGGTTCTGTCAAATCATCAACTGCGGTTTTGTATAGCTGGAACCTTTCCAGTTCTACAGAACTGATCCTGCCTCGATCTTGTCCGGATTTTGCTTTAAACATAGGCCGGACAACTCCAAATCTTAACTCGCTTAAGAGATGGGTTCTTCCCATACCATATCTCATATGGAGTGGTAGGCACTGATTTGATTCAAACCTAATTCAATAGGTATGCAGCTTCTCAAGTGCATAACCCCAAAAGGAAATAGGTAACTCAGTAATACTCATCATAGAGCACTCCATATCTAATATTGTGCAATTGCTCCGCCCTGATACACCGTTGTGCTGTGGTGTATTCAGAGGAGTAACACTGAGAGAAAATCTCATTCTCCTTTAGAATAGTCCAGGAATTCTATACACAAGTATTCTCCTCCCTGATCTCATCATGGGACATAATACTTATACCCGTATTTTGGTTCTCTACTTCTAACTTATATTCTGTGAATATCTCAAAAGGTTCGGACTTATGTTTCAACAGGAACATATGACTGAATCTTGAGAGATTATCAGAGAATACAATGAAGTATAAAGAACCAGTCCTGGCATGTGTAGACAGGAGACTTTACATACATCATCATGTATCAGTCCCAAGAGTTCATTAACTCTTTCTCGGCTTCCAGTAAGCAGAGCTGGTGTCATTATATCTTTGTGACATGACTGGCAAGTTTCACAAGATGTAAATTCAAACTGATTTAAATATACATCTAAATGTAACTTCAGCTAGTCGGGTCGTATTGATATGACCTAGTCTACAATACCTCAAGAAGAATTTGTTCATTTCTGAACTCTTCCTCTTGTGTGTGTTCAGTACACAAGGAACTGTAGTTTGATTTAGAACGTCAATGCTTTTAGAAAACGTGCCTGAACCGATCAACATTTGATATAGGAAATGTTCAAAACATTATTCAACAATACAAAATTATATCATTTCTTTACTACTAAAGAGACTGATATGATTTTGTATATCAGGTTCGGTATCTAATAGCATTTGTTCAGAATCAATGTACTGGTAATACAGGGTGACAGTGACCAACAGACTTGGCTGCAACACTTGCCCCGGTTTCTGTCTCATGAAACTTATCACCTGTTCTCAGTTTTTCTACCTTTTTGTAGCCCTATGTAACAGCTTACATATCTGGGATCCTGATCCGGTATCATATACCCAAGATACAGAGGATACTGAGAAACAGTTCTGTTTAACGAACACACCCGAAGAAGATGCATCATATGCACTTTCTTCGTTTGGGCGGCATAGGAATTCTGGTATTCCCCTATTTCCTGCTCTTTCTTATAACAATTATAAGTTGGAGCGGGACCAACGTTCCCAGCTCAGTATAACAAGAGGGTTCGGTCAATACATCCATATTATTATCTTGATTAAGGCGTGATATGGTCGCTACCTGGAGAGAGAGAGAAGAAAACACTCTGCGTGCGCTCTTGCAAGATTAGATTGGTTATATATTTTATCTAATCAGGATAGCTCCCACTGTTTTTATCAAATCTTCCTTCAAACCTTAAAAGGAAAGACTAGCCGGGATTAATTACACTCTACAAGTTCGTCAATCTTTCAGCCAGGCCAGTGTCGGTACTTTGAGGGAGGTTCCCCGTGCTTTCGCACGGACCTAATTACAGTAAACCTCGTTTTCCCAAAGGCGTAACCCCGTTGACACCTTTCTAGACACCTACTTGATCGGCTAATTGCAAAGTGCAAAACTCTCCCAGGAGTAACAATTACTCGCAGTGGGTATCGGGATCCAACTATCATATAGAAGGTATGCAATCTCATTGCAAATTTCAACACTTGAAACTCCCGATAATGGTTTTTACCCCTAGTACCTATGACCTTAACTAAGGTCAACAAATCATAAGTACTAGTCAAGTTCTACCCGTCATTTCGTGATTTATTAGACCCACCCACATGACCCTTAACTAAGGTCAACAAAGTCACGCGACTGTCCTAACTAATCGCATCATATGCGGTGTAGGAAGACATCACTTAGCTACCGTACACTGTGCCTTAACTAAAGTCAACAAACACAGCACGAATACTACGTACTCTACTTCCTAAAATGACGGAGGGTTGCGTATGGTTTTTGTGAAAACCTTTAACGCTTTGAACTTGATCTCGTTGCGGAATCAAATAGTTTTTAAATGGAATGTTTTTGAAGCTTTTCTAGTTTTGCTAAAGGGGTCACTCCCGGTGAAGGGATCGTCGGCCCTTTCCTCGTCGAATGAGGTGCGGGATATATCACATATATCACTGTGCAAGGCAGAAACTATAGAAGCAATCAAAAAACAAACCGAGTGATGTAGCATCTGCCAGTTATTGCTAAAGGAGTCACTCCCGGTGAAGGGATCTCGGTCCTTTCCCTATCGAATAAAGTGCAGGATGTTCTACAAGGAACACCGCGATGCAAAGCAAGAACTGTAGCTACCTGTTTTATTTTGAAATTCTATTCCACAACATCAATTAGGTTTATTTTCTTTCATTAATCTCATTAATGAATATCCCATCATTTAAATTACCTAAACATCACAGATAAATATGACGTACACTTATGCCATCCGCATTCGCCTCGATGTCCCCTCGTGCACCGTTAGGTTAGGTAACTAACGGCAGAGCGGGGCAGGGCTAGCGCGGGTGTAAAACATAAGCAACGTCTATATAATATATCATATATACTATATACTACATCTATCTAAATAGAGCACAGAACATCGCAGGATCACATCACAGATAACGCAGCAGAAAGAATCATATGAAATATTGGATATACTAGGACGTCCGTGTTTTCAATACGAGCCAGTATAAAACACGGATTCCACGGTCGTGATGAATAGCCAATCCCACACCCCTAGACCCTGCGAGAGCGGCAAGCAACCCTACCAATTCTAGGGTTAGGAGACCCGGACTCGACTCCTCGAGTTGGTCTCCCACTGGACCCTAGAACCCGGTTACTTGTGCTCCCCTCCTTGGGTCTATCCTAGGGCAGAAAAGTAAATAATATACATCAACGGTGACAACTTCCGCAACCTGGAAGTGCCCCAATAAAAGAATATTACATATAAGTTTTTACATGAATGAAAATGAAAAACACTCATCTCACATAAAAACCCCCGGCTATTCAAACACGACGATCCAATATAACATATCCAGCAACACATAACATCACATGTCATCAACGTAGGTAAATATGCGCATCCCAATTGTCGTTGACATATAGCAACGAAACCGGCGATATCACATATTACGCTTACGGTCACAGAAAAGAAAGTGTAAAACTACAACAGTTGGAATCCGCAAACTCTTTAGACATCGCATGCCTAATCAAATGAATTCCTTACACATCGCATGCCTAACAATTATAAACGCCGCATTTTAGTCTCATTATCGAAAACTCTTTTCAATATCAAGTCAGGCAATTCAACAGGATTCCCGACATTCTGATCGAATGCTCGTCGCAAACTTCAGTAGACGGCCGCACCCCCGACGCCGTCGACAAAGTGCACCAAGGCGGAACACCGCTACCGCGAGCACCCGAATGGATGCTTTCGGCGATGGGGTTCTCCTACAGTCAATTGGTCGGGGCTTTGGAGTGAGGCTGTCTATTAAGTTTACCCGGCGAGTATCCGCGTACGCTACGTGATTGCGACGGACTTTTGATCACATCAAAATTCCGTGGCAACCGATCAAGTGAGACTAAACTGCTATGTTTATAGTATTCATTCTGTTATCTCATAACTATTTGTGAATTTCAATTATTGTATCACATTCCGGATAAATAGAAAATGCTAAACTTTTCGATCGAATAATCGAACACCCAAGTTTTCCCGATACAACTCAACATATGAAATAAGTCTAACAACATTCAGTTCGTGCCTCAGTACCAACGGTCCAGCCGTAGAAGGGTTAAGCCAACGCCTCACATGTGGCATGCCGTACTACCCCAAACCCTAAGGTTCAAAGGGCAGTTCAAGACGGTCACATAATCGAGTTAAGTTTGTTGTCTTCTAGAGGGTCCATCGCGTTACTTGCACTACTTAGAACGTCGTTAAACTACGGAGAAATCCAACAATTGAAAATTTTCCGACAGGGGAAAAAGTGGGTATTTATATCCAGTTGAACTTTTTAACATATTCTGAAAATACCCGGAAAAGCAAACCGACAAAATTAGACAATCCGATCGATACACTGAGTTCCCAATACAACCCAGAAAATAAAACTCTGGAATAAATATTAAAATATTCCCAGGAAAACCAACACCAGAATCTAGGAATTACTGTGCAAAGAGTATTGCGCACTGTGATAATACGGCCGCGGAACAGCCGTAGAAGCCTTGATTATGCCGCGGTTCCGCCGCACTCTTGTCGATTCATGGACACGGGTTGCACAGTAATTCTTAGGATCACCTGCTGATTTTTCTGCATATTTTTAATACACAAAAATCCATATTTTACAGAAATGTCCAGAGAGCATGTTAAAATCGGGGTTTCGGGTCGATCGGACTTCTAACTCCATCTAGATATCGCCTAAGGCTCTAGGTAGGCTCTGATACCACTGTAGGGTTCCTAGGCACTCTAATGGAGTCTCACAAGTGATCAAACATGCACAAATCAAAAAAATTCCTTGTGCCTACAAACCTTAATACGGATCGTTAACTAGATATATAGGCGATGCAAGCATGTAATCGAATTAAATGCTAAGGAAAAGTGACTACAACCTTTGTAGATCCGGTCCACCACTTCCTAAGCTCCGCGATGATCTCCCTCCGCTGTCCAAATCGAACCCATGACTCTAGCATTGGCATCATCGAAGAATGGGCGGGCTTGATCGTCGGTTCGATGCCGAAGATGATCTACGTCGAGGCATCGCTAGATCAAGCTCCAACTTCACCAAGTCAAGAAAACATGTGAAGGAAACACCCTATACTACTTGGCAAGAGGTAGAGGATGAAGAAATAGGAAGTGGGTAAACTTTAGAATTGGATTTCTCACTTGTTTTGGCTAGTTGCCATTGAAGAGGCAAGCTTTTTCTTCATGTAAGAAGAAGATGAAGAAGAAGAAGATGATATGATAAGTATTAATAAAAATGAGATAAATAAATCAATACTTATCATATATTAACCCTTGGTTAGTTGTAGAGAATGGACCATGGTTAACTTGAATGGTTAGGGTTAGGGATGAGACAAGAATGGTGACTTAGTCAAAGTTTCAAGAAACTTCAACTACAAACAAATCAAGCCACCATTCAATTTTCTTTATCATTTTCTTTTTCCAAAATAAACAAAAAGAATAAATAAATGAATAAGTAAATAAAAAGAAACCCTAACCATTCATATAACCATGGTCAATACTTTACACAAACCCAAGCATGAATGCATCATCAAACATGATACAATCATGTGCACAAAATATATCACATATACAATGTGCACAAACCAAGTGAGTAAATCCTTTTAAAGTGAACCAATATTAGTTAATGCAAAGCAATATATCAAATATATAATTATACATTAAATCATTAAATCAACACTTGATTCAATGATCCGGTCATATCGCATATAACCGGCTAGTATCCAATGTATCGGCTTATCGAATCAATCCTTGATTCGATAACTAGGTTATATCGCATACAACCATTCGACACATTCATCGCGAGAATGAAATACGGTATCACATACACGCATTATTCTCGGTCCCGCACATATCTCATATGCGCTCCTATTTCGTTTCGCTTGAGCCAGAAACCTCTGTGTAGGACGCTAAAGACTCGTCAATACGCCGGCAGCGGATGTTGATCATATCAAACATCCACAAGCCGCAAGCGGTCTGCTAAACGTAACGGCCACCCGGGTATTGAGCGATCAGAAGATCGACGAGCAAGCCCGCTCATACTCCTGTGAATCCAACCAGTAACACTTACCGTATAGTCCGGTCTGTTCGTCTGATATGCCGCATATCTCGCCTAGGGGTGGTAAACGTCAGACCCCAATAGCTCGATAAGTCATGCCGACGTAAGGCCCATAACATTCGTGAAACTACTGATAACTCTTACCAGTATATCACTGCAACCCTGGCCAGGGATTTCCTGTTATGGCCAGTCGAGCATAGCACAACATCAACCCCCAATAGCGGGAGAGACGAATCCCCTCCTATCGCTCATTGCCTCCATGTGAATCGGGACTGTACCCAAAAACCACCTGTTTGCACAACTCAGTAGAGCCGTGGTTGGGTGGAAATCAAAGCACAGTGGGAGACACACAAGACTCTATGATGATCTCGGGTCAACAGACTAAGCTGTACCAGTGTCACCAGAGAACTGCCATCTGACGTGAGGTATAATACCATCTGGGAGTTCTCGGCGAGTCCGTTCAGTGTACCCAGCCTCCACTGAGCACCCGTATACCATCTCTGATGTCAAACACCAATGGATATGGGATCATCCATCGCCCATCGCATGGGTCGAGAAGATATACGCTAGTCTACTCTGGAATATCGATGCCTCGTCTCGATATTCCCTCGACTAGGAACATTTCAAGGATGTACTCATGGACTATCCAGGCCCCCACTAGTATGATCTGCATCACAGTCCTGGAAGTCGAGTACACATCCTAAGGGCTTTATCAACATGTAACAGAGAGACGGAAAGTATACACGTTAAGATAAAGAGTAACCAGATAGCATACTATCATGTCGAGCAAGAAAGTCCTACCTATATATGTCCCAGCATCCACTACAATATACATCCAATGTACAGTAATGGCCTCTAGGGCATACATATAACTAACAAAAACTAGGTGCACAAACAATTCTGGGGTGATGTATAGGGTGTATTTAACCTACAGAAGCAACTTGGGCACCTAATTTATCAGGGGGGCCGGCCACATACCACAAAATTCCGGCTAGGCCTGTTTTTCTAGGGAGTTGGGGTCTCGTCTGATCAGGGTGGTCTCCTACTGGTCCAATTTGGCCTCTGGAGTTGTATATTTTTCTCGCAAAATTCTAGGTCATCCCAGATTTCCCTGCACACTCATTTTCTCACAAAACCGACATGGAAGTTTTTCTTTTTGGGTTTTACGTGTTTGTTTCAATATAGTCTAGGTTCTAAGATCATAGGGGGGTTTAAGGTCACTACTAAGGCTTATTTGCACTAACCCAACTCAAATTAAACCCTAACCCTTTCTAGAATTTTCCAAACACATCAAAACCTCTCTAAATCACATCCAAATTTAAATAGAGGCTAGAGAAACTTAACTAATACACAAATGGTAGAAATATTACCTCATTTGACACTCATAAACCCTCCACAGCTCCAGAAAGCAAACTTTCTTGGTCCAAAGGGTGGCTTAAGGGTTTGTGCACAATTTTTGTGAAGAGGAGATGGGGTTTTGGTGTTGTTTTGATGTAGTTTTTGGGTTTGAAGTGGAGGTGGAGGAGGGTGCTTCCATAGGAGTGAGGGAGGAGAGGAAAAGATGAAGGGGATGAATGATGAATGAAACAAAATGAGAGCCATGCTTGGTTGACCCCTCACCCTCTCTCTCTCATGCCCATCGCCTTGCTATCATGATGTGACTTTGACTTTTCTTTTTCCTTTTCTTTTCGTCTCTTTTCTTTTTTTAAAAAGCTATGCATGATAAACATAAGGAAAAGCCATGATACAAAAATGTAACAAGTGTGAAAATGTGGCATGTGTATGTCATGTACACAAAAAAAACTTAATGCGCGATTAGCGATATTTAATCGCGATTAGCATTAAAAGTGCATATAAAAATCATAAAAATTCATAATTCGCCTAAATCACATAAAACACCCTCTTTTCAGTAATTTCCATAATTTTCCAAAATTTTCCCAATTTATCGGTATTTAATTATACCGCCCTATTAAAATATTCATTATATTTATAATTTAATTATAAAAATTCACAAAAATAATATTTTATTTTTATGAAATGTTACAATCTTCCCCCTTAAAGAAATTCAGTCCCTGAATTTAAATTTAAACTCCCCCCATTTTCTAAAACATTTTAGTAAAAGATCCAGTCGTCGGGGCTCCGAAATCATAAGTACATGAATAGCATCGTAGCGCAATGCAGGCACATGAACAATGAGCAGATAACTCAAAAACAAAACTTCGTCTAGCATCCCGCAATCATCGGAGTTATGGTGAAGACACAAATGCCAAATCCAAAGCGAAACCAATATGATATACATCAAAACTATCCATGTAAACATCTGAAGGAAATGTATGCCAAACCTTTATAAGTCGCTGCGCAATGCACATATCACTGTACAGTGGCGGACATCTAATATAAGAAAATAACTATACACACATATATATAACTTTTGTTCAATATGAACGTACCGCCGTTTTGAAAATAATTTAGAAGGGTTTCCTTGTTTTAAACGTTTCGTGTCATCTCAGACATGTAAGTAAATACTGAGACTATAGCTCCTTTTTGGAAATCCCTTCGATATCTCTCAATGTATGCAAAATATATGCAGGTACTGTCCTCTGACAAGTCCTGCTCAGTACGAAAACAGGTAGTAAATATCGTGAAAACGTACTGCCCCATAAGGAATCAATCCCAAAATGTGCATATGAATGCTACGTGCGTATGGTGCGCACGGAAATCAAAATCCTTGAATGTTCCATATATATGCGCAGAAACAACATCTAAGTGCAACGGGTGTGCACGAAACACCTGTCAGAGGTAATGGTGTTCCTGACAGCAATATCAGGTGCGTCTAATATGCACAAAGAATCCTGATTTAGTGCATCTAGTGTGCACCAAAATGGCATCTCATATCATGTGCCCAATATGCGCAAAATCCAAATCAGGTGCACAAAACAAATATCGAGTATCAGAATCGAAATCGACGGTATACAACCCATCTCAAATCCAAATCCAGTGTACCGTGGTATATAATATCATAACCATGTGTAATCGCGTGCACAAAATCTAATCAAAACACTAAAAGTGCATGAAATCTATGCCGAAAGCATAGGTCAAATTATATGCATACCCTAGGCATGAAATCAAAATCAATACCTCCAACAACATCAAATCGAAGTCCTGTGCAACTGTGGTGCACAAAATACGTATCATTGCACTGCAAGCATATGTGAACTATACTGAGTGCAAAAACCAAATCGTGTACGTATATATGCACAAAATCAACTCAACAATATGAAACCCATGAAATCATAAACATGTGCAACTAAGGCACGAAAACCATATCAAGTGCAATAACTGTGCAAAAATCGGAAATACTCAGTAGGTGCAACCATGGTGCACGAAAACAAATATCATGAAACTCGGTCATCAAAACTCAATCATGCAATTAATCTCTCAAAATACCGAAATCCAAAGTGATTGATACGTGATAGTCAACTCACGAAATCCCAAATCGTAAATACTGTCGTCAATATGTCCTTCCGTCAAGGTAGAGAAGGTGTCGGTGCATCCAATACTAGCAGAGAAAGATATCTACTTGCCTCCTGATCATGGCCTGTCGTCTGGTGCTCTTAGGCTTTCATCTCTCACTGCGAATTGCTAAGTACATAGCTCCCCGGCTCAACGGTCCAATATGGAAACAATAATGGAAGTAGTCTGCTCTGGCACATCCACAAGATCTCTGGCCAACTCTTATGGTCACTCATAACATGTCACATCGACGATGCTGAACTCTAGCATGCTGTGCGTGTGCAATATGACTAATCCTGGGTCCAAGTCTTCTCGTATAGTATTTCCAGAAAGGTCCTGCCAAGGTCTCTCCCAAATCTCGTCTCTGCCGAACTGCCCGGAAGTCATCACCCTTACTATATGTATTTCTTGTTCCAGAACGGCTGCATACTGTCACGACCCGAAATAATGGCTCGTGAACAGCACTTGAATCACGCAACGTCTAAAGGCGTAATGGAATTCAAGTAAGCTGAAACCAAGAAATCTAAACCTTTTAAGAAAAGTAAAGGAGGTGAAGTTTACTAGTTTGAAAACATGTTCGTCTTTTATTTAAAAATTTGCCAGCACCTCGTTTGTATTTTTTGATCCAAAGCCACAAATACATAATAAGGATAATGGCATTCCTAAGCGGGAGCTAGCTCTTCACCAAACGGCAGATCACAACCATGCAATATAGTATAAATAAGTATACGACGCCCAACGGCGAAGTCCACCACAAAAGATAAATAAAAGAGCAAGATATAACCCCAAAAGTGAATATAAAACCAACCGCTCAAATCTCGCAACTACAAGTCTCACTAAGTCTCATTACTTATACAATTTACAACTTTTGATTGATGGAGTTAACTAGATACAATATGAAATATAGATACAAGAGTGGGAATGATACAAATCCCACCTACCAATGCAAAACACCCGAATGCAACTGCGTGCCAGCAAAGCCGCTACTGATCCAAGCGGTCAACCTGCAAGAACTGTGGCACAACGGGGGTGAGTTGCAAACTCGTGAGTAGAAAAATATCAATAGATAGAAATCGAATAAACAACGACTCCTAGGTCAAATATATCATAAAGGTAATACTATGAAATCTAGGGTGACCGGGTATGTATACGTGCCAACAGGGAAATCAATACCTATGTGCATGTGGATAACTGTTGCGCCACGGCAGCGCCCCGGCCGTCTATCCGAGACAAAATGCGGAATCAAAAATTTTCCTTACTTGGAAACTGGCGCTACCGTGGACAATAAAACCCGGATCGTTAACCATTAACCTATACTAGCTAACAAGAGATGGGAAGAGAAGTATACCAAGTGATCCGAGTCCTCCGGTCTTCTCTTCATCGTCCCGATCTCCCGCGGAAAGTCCTGTCTCCATGTCGTCGCCTCCTCGCCGGAAGGGAACCACGTCGCCAGCAACTTTTACGGGCTCCCACCTCAATACCGAGGCAACTCGGGCACGAAGCTGGCAAGTCGACGTGCCCAAGATATGCTGTAGAATGTAGTGTAGAATGATTGTCTCATTTGGGGTAGCGAAGTTGCCATTGGTGATGGAGGAATCAAGATAAGGAAAAATGGTGCTTGCATTTTTCCTAGCAGGAAATGAGATCAAGAAAAATGCCACAAGCTCAAAATGAAACTCTCTCATCTTTTTTTTTTTCAAGTGTGGCCAACCTCTTCTTGTGAGAATGGTGGAGGAATGAATATCAATGAATAACAAGAAGGGAGGTGAGTGTAGGAGATGAGAAAGGGTGACCATATCCAAAACCATCATCTCAATATCAATTCAAGTCCTAATCCATTCTAATCACCATAAAGCAAAAGAAAAGACTAAGAAAGTATCTCATGATTATGAACCATCATGAAGCCCCACATATGCAAGATACCCCCTCCACAAATGTTATTTGCAAACTTGCAAATAACCCCCTCCATCTGAAAAGTCCGGCCGGGAAAGAACAAAGGAAAATCGGCCGGAATGGAATGCAAACTAGCAACTCCAGAAAACTGGTCCCGTAATAAATTACAGGAAAAACCCGATACTGTGAATACACACCCGCATCTGTATTCCAACCGGATACAAATGCAATGAGACAAAATCTACACTGTACTATACTAGGATCCGGCTTAAACCAAAGCCGGCTAGTAATATCCATCCGATCCTGATGCGTGCAATACCGTACGAATCTGATCGAACCCTGCCATATCTCCATACGGCCTCTACAGCGTTTCGCCCGAAACTTGAGTAACTGAATGTGTGGTGGACTCTAAAGACTCGTCAATACTATGGCTGTGGATTTAACCACTGGCACGACATAGGTATAAGCCAATACGTGACGGGCCACCAGCTATTGACCAAAAGGGACGTCGATGAGCGAACTCATCCTGACACCCTACTGAGCCTACCAGTGACAATATCCGTACAGTCTGATCCGTTCGTCTATGAGTATCGCATGGCGGGCCTAGGGGGTTGGTAAAAGTCAGACCCCCAAAGCGGTACAAGTCGTGTCGGAGTGTAGCCCAGAACACCCTGAGATACTACTGGAATACCTACCAGTAAATCTCCTGCCTCGGCCGAGGGCTTTGTGTAATAGCTCTTCTAAACACAGCGCGACCTCACCCCCAATACCGGGAGAGACGAACCCCTGCAGATCCGCTCACTGCCTCCATGTGGCTCGGGACTGTACCCAACTAAAACCTGTTTGCACGACTCCTTTAAGCCGTGGTAGGGTAGTAATCAAAGCACATTGGGAAATTACACGAGACAAATGACGATCTCAGGTCGATGAACTAACCTGTACACATGTCACCAGGGAACTGCTATCTGACATCTGGTATAAGACCAACTAGCATGTTCCCGGCGAGTCTTGTCCGGTGTACTCATAACCCAATGAGCACCTGTATACATCTTAGGTGAACCAACTGATACCAGTGGCTTGTGAGACCGGCCACCGCCCCTCGTCGGGGTCTCGACTGTATACACTAGTCTACTAATGGAGTATTGATGCCCTGTCTCGAAACTTCTACGACTAGGGACCTTTTAAGGATGTGCTTATAGACTACCAGCTTCCACGTATATGATCGCCATCATACTGCTGGTAGTCAAGCAAGAATCCTAGGGGCTCTATCAACGTGTAATAGCGACAAGTCAGGTCACCTAAAGCAGTACACGATGATAAAGATAAACCAGATAGCACACTATCAACTCGATTAAGACTGTCCTACCGGGATAGGTCCTCCCTCAATCATTGCAATCACGGACTCTGACGGCACTATCTCCAACAATCTCCCACTTGCACTCAAGGATAATTATTGCGATGTCACATACTCACAGCCCGTGTGATACCGAACACCCAACTCCTCTACTAGTCAGTCTCACAAAACCCGTTTACAAAACTATTGCGTTCGAGGAATAGCCTCAGTGAGTGGATCCGCAGTGAAGTTTCTTTCTATGTCTCTCTATATCTCAAGTTCGCGGAGAAAGCCATCTCCCGAAATGAGCAATACCTGTCTTGGAACGTCTGGATGTCTGATGGGACCTAGTTCATAAATGAACTCCAAATCCAGACTTCTTGGACTGTATCGTCAACTGAACTTAATCAGTATCCTGCGCCATGCCTTCCCTCAGTATCCACCTGGACCACATGTCCAATATACTGCCCCTCGTCAGAGGGAAAACTATAACTCTGACAGCCATTCTGCCATCCAGGTCGCCTTGGAAGCCTGGAATGATAACCGTCTCCCGAAGGAGGCTGCCGTTATCAAATCCCTAGAACATTCACTTGTGTTCTAAAACTGCTTCCGACTTCTTCTCCAGGATTGGATCAATATCAACTTATTGCATCTAGTGCAAAAACAACATCTGGTGTGGTACTTGACATCTCATGATTGACTCAATTGCCTGAGCAAGTGATCTGCCAATCATGCACATCCCACTCCCCTTTAGTCTGTAAGACACCTTTAGAGAGGCTGACTCCATCACCTGCAGGTACACTACCGTGCCAGGAGTCGTCCATTCTAAATACTCTTAGAATGCTGTCTAAGTACCCAGATTAGGAAACCACCCAAATCTAGATCTAAAACCATAGATCTAGTAACCAGTATGTTTGATATAATGTCCAAGTCCCATGTGGAGAAACCACTATGTGACGACCAAAGCGTAACCAATCGTAGTATAGGAATATCACTTTCTACTCTGTGTATGTCATCCAAATACCAGGATATCACACCTTACTATCTTCTCAACAGATCCATCCCCTATTCTGATGAAGTCAAACCTATGACTGTCATGTCAGAAATAGATGATCTTTCTCCGCTACATCTGCTTTAGTCTATAAATAGACATAAGCCACATGTCCACCAATGCTTCCGCTGCTCCCACTGACTACGATAACCCTCTGGCAGAGTCATATACACGTACAATTCTAAAGCTAGTTTAGAACGACGCTATACTCATCCTCCTGCCGGGTTTCACAGTCTGGAACAACAGCAATGGTAAGTCTGGGTAAACAAGAACCTCCCTGCCACCGTCCTTGAGCATACCGAAGTACCTCTCGAGTGCCTGAGGTTACCCACCATATCTGTGGAGTGGCTAATGGAATGTCAATCCAGATTGAATCTTTAGGTTCCTTATCAAATCTTCAGTAATTGTTTGTGGTTCTGGAATTACTTCCAGTTCTACAATACTCCCACTACTGTTTTCTGAAAAAATCCATTTTTATTAAAACTGTGGCGAGTCAAGAACAATATCACTATTGATCTTCCAGATGGTAGAAAGTCAACCCTCGTCATAGCCTGGGTCAACCCACAAACAGCCATTACAGAAACGTGCCTTGAGTTGTCCAGTGTCTGGTTTTAATCATAAGCCGGACAACTCCCCGTACCTTAACATCGTTAAGATATGAACTGTTCTATATCCAATATAGAACCAGAGGCACTGATTTAATTGAACCAGATTCAAATCATGCAGCTGTCTCCAGTGCATGTCAACTAAATGGAAGGATGCCGATCAGCGTTACTGAACTTAGGAATGCTTCCAATTATGAGTGACCTGAAAGAGAAGCAAGTTCTCTTAATCATTACTATCAACTGAATACCATACACAAGTATCTACATCTTCGATCACTTTGAAGAATCCCGATACTTGCAATACCTGGTTCTCTACTTTATTCAAATACCTATAACTTCTCAAAATTCGGACCCTGTGTTTCCATGAAACACCTGTCTAAAAACTAGAGAAGTCATAAGTAAACCGAATATAGTACGAGGACCAACCCCTCTGTCCTGATGGACCCTGGACAACATACAATACTCTGTATAAGTCCCTTGAGTCTGATAACTCATTCACTGCGTGTGGTAGGTTGAAAACTGTACTTATGGTTAAGAAGAATTACACCGCTGTTTAATGCTCCTTACCTAACCATCCACTGATATAGGTAAATGTCACTGACATAATTTCAAAAAGTATATCTCACTCTATGAAAATAGACGTACAGATATATCAATTTGAAATTGGTGCATAACAACGGATATTCAAAACCAAATATTTGCCGACCGGCAAACAACCCAGGTGACTTCCTCAAATATCACCAATTCCAACGAATCCCGATATAATGAGGATGATCACCTAATTCCCAATAACATACTCCCACTCATCATCTGTAAAACCATACAGATGTGAGAATCATACCTGGTAAATACATACCCTGGAGCAAGTGTCTAATTGGGAAATCAGTTTTCTATTAACAGTACACAGTGAAACTGAAACATTGAAATGTTTCGATAGGGTATCCTGGTATTCCTTAGTAATGCCTCTTCCATTATCCAGATTCACAACTATAACCGTATAATTCTTTGCCACTTCTCCAAATCCCTTTATATGTCTTTAGTCATTACCTTCTGTACACCCCTTTAGGCCAAATGGTTTTCTTCTTTCCCTACCGTTCGGCACCAGCCTATGGTTTGGAAGAAGACTATCCAATAAGCATAATGGGTGTACTGTCCTAATCCTAGGAGTACTCGCAACGCGAGAGAAGGTGAAGATAAAATACAACCGAATAAACCATATTCCTATTTCTCCTGAACCAGAATCCATCCCCGAACTGGAACAAGTTCCTTTCGAGTTCGTATATAACCATACGATGGATTATCTAATAAACTGGGATCTTCGTAGTAATACGGAGTGTCCTGGAGAAATACAAAGGTGATTTAGGATTGGCGAAGAAATACTTGGTTTGGTCGTGAATATCAGTCGCAATTTACTTTGCCCTCCTACTAATCCCTTGCTTTGTCTTAACTTAATACCTTCTGCACACCATCGTTATGCTAATTGGTTTTCTTCATTCCCCACCGTTCGGCACCAGCCTAAGGTTTGGAAGAAGACTATCCAATTTGCGAAATAGGTGTACTACTCCTAAACCAAGGAGTACTCGCAACCTGAGAGAAGGTGAAAAGAAAAGACAACTGAATAGTCCTATCCGTTTTCTCCAGAACCAGAAACCATCCTCGAAGTTCTTCGAGTTCGTATATAACCATACGATGGTTTTGTCCAATGAAAGTGGACGTTCGTAATAATACGGGGTGTCCCGGAGAAAAGGGTAAAAGCAGGAGTGGCAAAGAGGTTTGCAACTCTGACAATCCAAAAGCCGGTGTTAAGAAGGTTCGGTTAACTTGGTCACTGAGTTATAGTCTAGGGTCGGGTCAATGGTCGCTGCCAAAGAGAGAGAGAAAAGAAACACTCAGCGTGTACTCTAACCTAGATCAGAATGGTTATCACTTTATCTAATCTGGAAACCTCCCACTGTAACGTCAAATTCTTCCCCAAACCTGAAAGAAGAATTAGCCGGGATCACCCGAGGAGTAAACCAACTCATCAGTGGGAATCGGGATCCAACTATCATCGCATGATAACGTGACGGAATCCACTCACGTCACCACACTCCAGAAGGTATGCGCATGCCTGGCAAGTTTCAGTATCTTTAGAAACTCCCGATGTGATTTTTACCCCTAGGACCCAAGTGACCTTGACACAGTCAACAAATCAAAGTGTCCTAGTCAAGTTCAACCCGTCATTATCCTGGATTGCATTAAACCCACCCGTACGAGCCCTTGACACAGTCAACAAGGCCGCACGACTGTCCTAACCAATCCCATTAATATGCTGCAAACAAACACTACTTAGCTACCGCACACTACGCCTTGACACAGTCAACAAACGCAGCACGAATACTAAGTAATACTTGTAAGAAATGACGGAGGGCTACGTCTAGTTTTTGGTGAAAAACTTTTAACGTAATGAACTCGATATCGTTGAAGGAACTGCATAGCCTTTTATAAAAATATAGTAACGAAAACCTTTGCTAAAGAGGTCACTCCCGGTGAAGGGATCTCGGCTCTTTCCCCGTAGAATGAGGTGCTGGATATTCCAAATGAATACCACGATGCAAAGAAAAAAGTAATCGGCTATAGTGAAGTTATTGCCCTGACGCAAACTTCTGTCCAAGGGGTCACTCCCGGTGAAGGGATCTCGGCCCTTGCCTCGTCGACTGAGGAGCTGGATATTCATAACCGAATACCACTATGCAAAACAAAAGAGAACGCCCTTGCAATAACAGCTTTTTGAAAAATTGTTCCAACAACATCAGAATAGGTTTGTTTATAACTTGCGTTGATCCGAATCAACGCAGTCCCATCAATTAATCACACCATAAAGAACGAAAATAATATGACGTACGTATATGTCATCCGCATTCACCACTGGGTCCCGTCATTACTCGTTAGGTTAGCTAACTAACGACAGAGCGGGGACTGGACTAGCGCGGATGTAAAACATATACAACATCTACTAATATATATACCAATATATTATATTCTCTCAAGGCGTGATAAGAATGCAACATCACAGAAATGTACATCATCACAGAACAATACAGATATCTGGGATCCTCGGGTTTCACAGAGCCGCTGCTGAAACCCGACGTTCCCCTGGTCGTGTGGATAGCCTGTGCAATGAAATCCTAGACCCCTACGGGCGCGGCAAGTCACCCGCCAAGACCTGAAGCGAGGCAGTCCCCTCCAGCACCGTGAATGGACCACCCAGCACTTCATGGAATCCAGTAACTTGGGCACCCCTCCTGGGTCAACCTGTACCCCCTACGAGTGCGGCGAATAGCCCGCCAATCCTGGAATGAAGCCCCTCCATCTCAATGCCATGAGATGCGGGCCCGTTGCTCTCTAGAACCCGGCTATCCGTGCACCCTCCACGGGGTAATCCTAGTACAGAAAGTAAAATATACATACACCGAGTACATCGACCGCAACCAGGTCGTGCCCCAAAAGAATAATACAATCAGGCAGTGACGGCAGTCCACATGTCGGACGCTCTCCCTGCAATATCAAATGTACATATAAAACAAAACTGTACTACCACTGCAACCAGGCTATCCCCACGACCGATCCGCAACGTCACAGCATAAACACAGAACATCAACGTGAAAATCACGTTCGCAAATCCGTCTAACCGGGCTATAGCAGTTAGACAGGATTTACCGATCAAGTGATATTCACGGTCGCAGATATAATGTAAATACTGTGAAATAATGTGTTTAAAATATCCGATCGATCAAAAATTAATAAGTGGGCCCCCAAGTACTACTGTAGCACATCAAGAAATTCTGGGCCCAAAATTAATATTCCAGAAACCCTAAATCCAGCCCACAAGCCCACTGCAAAGAAACGATGACATGAACCCACATTCCTGCGGCGGAACTGCGGCCAAAGGGGGGTTATGGCCACGGTTCCGCGGTCATACGGAGGGATCGTGTCATCAAATTTTTCCAGTGTTCTTAGAACTTCCAGTACATTAGTTTTCTACAACCTGAAAAATTTTTAGAGCCCGGAAAAAATCGACAGAAAACTGATGTGAAGAAAACGCGGGTTTTTGGAATTTTGGTCGATCGGAAATGTATAACACATTAGATAAAGCTAGACTAGGTTAATGGCATGGCTCTGATACCATGTTGCGCCACGGCAGCGCCCCGGCCGTCTATCCGAGGCCAAAATACGGAATCAAAATTTTTCCTTAGTTGGAAACCGGCGTTACCGCGGACAATAAAACCCGGATCGTTAACCATTAACCTATACTAGCTAACAAGAGATGGGAAGAGAAGTATACCAAGTGATCCGAGTCGTCCGGTCTTCTCTTCATCGTCCCGATCTCCCGCGGAAAGTCCTGTCTCCATGTTGTCGCCTCCTCGCCGGAAGGGCACCACGTCGCCTGCATCTTTTACGGTCTCCCACCTCAATACCGAGGCAACTCGGAAACGAAGCTGGCAAGTCGACGTGCCTAAGATATGCTGTAGAATGTAGTGTAGAATGGTTGTCTCATTTGGGGTAGTGAAGTTGCCATTGGTGATGGAGGAATCAAGATAAGGAAAAATGGTGCTTGCATTTTTCCTAGCATGAAATGAGATCAAGAAAAATGCCACAAGCTCAAAATGAAACTCTCTCATCTTTTTTTTTTCAAGTGTGGCAAACCACTTCTTGTAAGAATGGTGGAGGAATGAATATCAATGAATAACAAGAAGGGAGGTGAGTGTAGGAGATGAGAAAGGGTGACCATATCCAAAACCACCATCTCAATATCAAATCAAGTCCTAATCCATTCTAATCATCATAAACCAAAAGAACAGACTAAGAAAGCTTCTCATGATTATGAACCATCATGAAGCCCCACATATGCAAGATACCCCCTCCATAAATGTTATTTGCAAACTTGCAAATAACCCCCTCCATCTGAAAAGTCCGGCCGGGAAAGAACAAAGGAAAACCAGCCGGAACGGAATGCAAACTGGCAACTCCAGAAAACTGGTCCCGTAATAAATTACAGGAAAACCCCGATACTATGCATACACACCCGCATCTGTATTCCGACCGGATACAAATGCAATGAGACAAAATCTACACTGTACTATACTAGGATCCGGCTTAAACCAAAGCCGGCTAGTAATATCCGTCCGATCCTGATGCGTGCAATACCGCACGTATCTGATCGAACCCTGCCATATCTCCATACGGCCTCTACAGCGTTTCGCCCGAAACTTGAGTAACTGAATGTGTGGTGGACTCTAAAGACTCGTCAATACTATGGCTGTGGATTTAACCACTGGTGTAAGTCTACGTTAGCGCCCCGGCAGTCTACAGACGCCAAATGCGGAATAAAACTTTTAAACTTGGCGCTGTCGTATACTTTAACCCGGATCTGCCATTATTGCTAAACTAACAATCTACAAAGAGGGAAGAAAGG
This sequence comes from Agapanthus africanus, assembly GCA_030015575.1. Taxonomy (NCBI): domain Eukaryota; kingdom Viridiplantae; phylum Streptophyta; class Magnoliopsida; order Asparagales; family Amaryllidaceae; genus Agapanthus; species Agapanthus africanus. Next base: position 561,063,001 of record CM057342.1, read on the forward strand.
TTGTACCGAACGATCTGAGTCCTTCGTTCTTCAACCATCATCCCACGCTCCGTTGCGGCTGCTCCGATCTCTTCGAACTCCGATTCCTTCGTCGAGGTGGCACCACGTCGACGATTCTTTAAACGGGCTCCCGCCTCTGACTCGAGGCAACTCGGTCGTCAAGTTTGCTAAAAGAGACGACCAAGAATGATGTAGAGATTGAATAGATGACTTTGTCTCGTTCCGTCCAAAGCTATGGACGGACGGTTAATGAAGTTGCCGTGGAAATTGGGTGATGGAATGAAATGATCTGTGAATTCCATACACCCCAAATATCTATCATAATCTTTTTCTCTCTTGAATCAAGTAAGTGAATGAGAGAGAGAGAGGAGGCTATATATATCAAAGGAGGGAGGTGAGTGTAGGAGCAAAGGGTAAGTATAAGAAAGCTTCTCACTCAAAAGATCAAGAAGAAATATCCTTAGCTAAACAAAACTCATTAATGAAAACCATGAGTCACTTAAACACCTCATCATGCCTTTAATGAAACCATTAATGCACTAATGAGTCATATGCCTCATCATCACTTCTAGAAGCTTCTAGAATGATGACTCACTCATATCAGAAGAAAAGATAAATCCGTCTTTAACAGATTGTTAAAAGACGGCTGATAGAAAACTGGAAACTGGCAACTTCCAAAAGTGATCCTGAAACAACTTTCAGGAAAACCCCGAAACTGTATAAATATACCCGCATTTGTATTACGACCGAATACAAATGTAACTGAGATAAAGATATTATACCTACTCAATATAATACTCGGATCCGGCTTAAACCAAAGCCGACCAGTATTATCTGCCCGAAAAATAACACGTGCGTAAACGCACGTGCATTTTCCGAACCCTGCCATAAAACCATACGGCCTCTACAACGTTTCGCCCGAACTTGGGAAACTGTCTGTGGGGGACTCTAATGACTCGTCAGCACCCTGGCAGTGGGTTTAACCACAAACCGTCAGCGGCACTAGCAATGCGTAACGGCTGCCCATGGACTGACCTCAAGGGTGGCCGAGGAGCGAACTCAAGGGAGACCGATGAGCGAACTCCTCCGAAAACCCTACTGAGCCTAACAGTGACAATGTATATACAGTCCGGTCCGTTCGTCAATGAGTATCGCATATCTGCCTAGGGGGCTAGCAACGTCAGAACCCCAATAGCAGTATAAGTCGTGTCGGAGTGAAGCCCAATAACACCCTGAGATACTACTGGAGTACCTACCAGTAAATCTCCTGCCACGGCCGTGGGCTTTGTGTAATGGCTCTCCTAGACACAGCACGATCTCGCCCCCAATACCGGGGGAGACGAATCCCCTGCCGATCCGCTCACGTGCCTCCATATGGCTCGGGACTGTACCCAAAAGCTACCTGTTTGCACGACTCCTTTGAGCCGTGGTAGGGTAGAAATCAAAGCACAGTGGGAACTCATACGAGACAAATGACGACCTCAGGTCGATGAACTAACCTGTACACATGTCACCAGGGAACTGCTATCTGACGGTAGATATAATACTAACTAGCAGATTCCCGGCGAGTTCTGTCCGGTGTACTCATAACCCAATGAGCACCTGTGTACATCTTAGGTGATCCAACATACACCAGTGGCTTGTGAGACCGGCCACCGCCCCTCGTCGGGGTCTCGACTGTACACACTAGTCTACTCCGGAGTATCGATGCCCTGTCTCGAAACTCCCACGACTAGGGACCACAATTAAGGATATGCATATAAACTACCCAACTCTCACGTATATGATCGCCCTCATACAGTTGGTAGTAAAGCAAGATCCTAAGGGCTCTATCAAAGTGTAACATGCAATCAGTCACCTGAACATGTACACAACTGATAAAGGCAAACCAGATAGCATACTATCATTTCGAGTAAGACTGTCCTACCGGGATAGGTCCTCCGCAATCATTGCAATCACGTACCTGCGATCCAATAATTGACTATGAGGGCACTATCTCCAACAATCTCCCACTTGCACTCAAGGCTAATATTGCGATGTCGACTACTCACAGCCCGTGTGAAACCGAACATCCAACTCCTCTACTAATCAGTTTCACAAAGCCCGTTTGTAAAACTATTGTGTTCGAGAAATAGCCTCGGTGAGTGGATCCGCCTAGAAGTTTCTTTCTGTATCTCTCATAATCTCAAGTTCGCGGAGAAAGCCATCTCCCGAATTGAGTAGTACCTGTCTTAGAATATGTCTGGATATCTGATGGGACCTTAGTTCATAAATGAACTCCATATCCAAACTTCTTAGACTGTATGGATCACTGAAACCAATCAGTATCTGGCACCATGCCACCAACAGTATCCTCTGGAACCACCTGTCCATAATACTGTCCCTCGTCAGAGGGAAAACTAAAACTTTGACAATCACTCTGTCATCCATGTCACCTTTGAAGCCTGGAATGATAACCGTCTCCCGAAAGAGGCTGCCGTTATCAAATCCGTAGAACATGTACCAATGTTCTAAAACTGCTTCCTTATGTTTCTCCAGGATTGGATTAATACAAACTTATTGCATCTAGCGCAAAAACAACATCTGGTGTGGTACTTGACATCTCATGATTGACTCAATTGCCTAAGCAAGTGATCTGCCAATCATGCACATCCCTCTCCCCTTTAGTCTGTACGACACCTTTAGAGAGGGTGACTCCATCACCTGCAGGTACACTACCATGCTAGGAGTCAACTATTCTAAAAACCATTAGAATATCTGTCAAAGTACCCACATTGGGAAACCACCCAAATCTAGATCTAAAACCATAGATCCAGAAACCAGAATGTCTAATATTATATCCATGTCCTGTCTGGAGAAACAACTGTGTGACGACCACGGTACAACCGATCGTAGTAAAGGAATTTTACTTCCCACTCTGTGTATGTCATCCAGATACTATGACATCACACCCTACTACCTTCTTAACTGATCCATCCCCTATTCTGATTGAAGTCAAACCCATGACTGTCACATCAAAATTAGATGATCTATCTCCGCTATAACTGCTCAAGTCTATAAATAGATATAAGCATCTTGCCCACTATGCTTCCGCTGCTCCCACTGACTACGACAACCCTCCTACCGGGTCTCATATCCTGGAACAACAGTAGTGTCAAGTCTGGGTAGATAAGAACCTCCCTGTCACCGTCCTTGAGGCTACCGAAGTACCTCTCGGGTGTCTGAGGTTACCTACCAATTCTGCGGAGTGGCTATTGGAATGTCAAACCTGATTGAATGTATAGGTCCTATTAAATTTTCCGTAATCGTTCACGGTTCTGGAATCACTTCCAGTTCTACCATACTCCCACTACTGTTTTCTGAAAAAGATCCATTTTACTAAAACTGTGGCGAGTCAAGAACAATATCACTATTGATCTTCCAAATAGTAGAATATCAACCCTCGTCATAGCCAGGGTCAACCCACAAACAGCCATTACAGAAACGTGCCCTGAGTTATCCAGAGTCTGGTTTTAAGCATAAGCTGGACAACTCCCAATACCTTAATTTCTTTTAAGGTACGTCCATTCTATATCCAATACAGAAACTTTGGCACTTATTTAATTGGAACCATATTCAAACAATGCAGCTGTCTCCAGTGCATATCAACATAATGGAAAGAGGCTATTCAGCATTACTCAACTTAGGAAACCATCCAATTATGAGTAACCTGAAAGAGAAACAGGTTTCTCAAAACCATCACTATTATCTGAATACCATTCACAAGAATCTACATCTTCGATCTCTTTGAAGAATCCCGATACTTGTGATACCCGGTTCTCTACTTTATTCTTATACCCACAACTTCTCAAAACTTAGACCTTGTATTTCCACGAAACACTCGTCTAAATACTAGAGAAGTTATAAGTAAACAGAACATAGTACGAGGACCTACCCCTTTGTCCTGAAGGACACTTGGACAACATACAATACTCTGTATAAGTCTGCTGAGTTAAACAACTCAAAACCTGTGCGTCGTAGGTAGAAAACTGTACCCTGGCGATTTCCTCAAATATCACCAATTACAACGAATTCCGATATAATGAGGATGATCACCTAATTCCCAATATCTTACTCCCACTCATCATCTGTAAAACCATACAGATATGAAAATGAAACCTGGTAAATACATACCCTTGGAGTAAGTATCTAATCGGGAAAACAGTTTTTCTTAACAATGCACTGAAACATGAAAATGTTTCGTAGGGGTATCCTGGTATTCATAGCAATGCCTCTTGCATAATCCAATTCATGACTTCAACCGTATATCTTATTGCCATCTCTCCAAATCACTTTATTTGTCTTTAGTCGTTACCTTCTGTACACCATCGTTAGGCTAAATGGTTTTCTTCCTTCCCTACCGTTCGGCACCAGCCTATGGTTTGGAAGAAGACTATCCAGTAAGCATAATAGGTGTACCCTCCTAAACCAAGGAGTACTCGTAACTGAGAGAAGGTGATAATAAAAGACAACTGAATAATACCTTATTCTTTTAAAGGTGAAATAGGAGCGGCGATGAAGTACGCGGTTTTGGTCATGAATGATATCAGTCGCAATTTACTTTGCCCTCTTTCTAATCCCTTTATTTTGTCTTTACATATTACCTTCTGCACACCCTACTTAGGCTAATTGGTTTTCTTCATTCCCTACCTTTCGGCACCAGCCTATGGTTTGGAATAAGATTATCCAATAAGCGTAATAGGTGTACTCTCCTAAACCAAGGAGCTCTCGCAACCTGAGAGAAGGTGATAATAAAGGACAACTGAATAAGCCAATTCTATTTCTCCTGAACCTGAACCTGGATCCATCCTCGAAGAAGTTCCTTCGAGTTCGTATATAACCATACGATGGATCTATCCAATGGAAGTGGATATCCGTAGTAATACGGGTGTTCTGAGAAATTCAAAGGGTAAAAGAAGGAGTGGCAATGACTTATGCAACTCAGACAATCCAAAAGTCAGTATTTTAAGAAGGTTCGGTCAACCTGGTCACTGAGTCATAGTCTAGGGTCGGTCAAAGGTCGCTGCCAAAGAGAGAGAGAGAAAAGAAACACTCTGCGTGCACTCTATCCTAGATCAGAATGGTCATCATTTTATCTAATCCGGAAACCTCCCACTGTCCTGTCAAATTCTCCTCCAAACCTAAAGAAGAATCAATCGGGATCACCCGAAGAGTAAACCAACTCATCAGTGGGAATCGGGATCCAACTCTCATCGCATGTTAACGTGATGGAATGCATCCACGTTATTCATACTCCAGAAGGTATGCGCATACTTGGCAAGTTTCAGTTTCTTTAGAAACTCCCGATATCTTTTTCATGCCCCATGCTCTTATGATCCTGACTAAGGGCCAGCAAATCATAAGTCACATGTCAAGTTCTGCCCGTCATTATCTTGTTAATTTGAACCCACCCGTACTCGCCCTTGACTAAGGGCCAACAAGGCTGTACGACTGTCCCAAACCAACTCATCTATCTATGCAACAAATGAATACCCAGCAGCTACCAAACACTATGCCTTGACTAAGGCCAACAAACATAGCTTGAATACTACTGACCATCCATAAGAAACGACGGAGGGCTACGACTGGTTTTTGGCGAAAAACCTTTAGCGTAGTGAACTTGATATCGCTGAAGGAACCTGATAGCTTTTTAAAATATAGTGGCGAAAACCTTTTGCTAAAGAGGTCACTCCCGGTTAAGGGATCTCGGCTCTTTCCTCGTGGAATGAGGTGCAGGATATTCCACTGAATACCGCTATGCAAAGCAACTTGTAATCGACTATAGTAAAGTTATTACCCTGACGCAAACTTCTGTCCAAGGGGTCGTTCCCGGTGAAGGGATATCAGCCCTTGCCTCGTCGAATGAGGTGCTGGATATTCACACCGAATACCGCTATACATAACAAAAGGAAACGTCTTTGCAATAACACTTTTTAAAATTGTTCCAACAACTCAAACTGGTTTGTTTTTCTTTGCATTGATCAGAATCAATGCAGTCCCATCAATCAATCACACCAGAAAAGAACGAAAATAAAATGTACGTATATGCCATCCGCATTCGTCACTGGGTCCCGTCATCACCCGTTAGGTTACTTAACTAACGACAGAGCGGGGACTGGACTAGCGCGGGTGTAAAACATATACAACATCTAATAGTATATAAACCAATATACATAATCGCTCCAGGCGTGATAATATGCAACATTACAGAAAAGTAATAAGCATCACAGAACAATACAGATATCTGGGATCCCCGAGTTTCACAGAGCCGCTGCTGAAACTCGACGTTCCCCTGTCGTGTGGATAGCCTGTGCAATGAAACCTAGACCCCTACGGGTGCGGCAAGTTACCCGCCAAAACCTGAAGCTAGGCAGCCCCCTACAGCATAGTGAATGGACCACCCAGCACTCCACGGAATCCGGTAATCTTGGGCACCCCTCCTTGGGTCAACCTGTACCCCCTACGAGTGCGGCGAATAGTCTGCCAATTCTGAAGTGGGGACCCTCTGCCTCTCAAAGCCATGAAATGCGGACCCGTTGCCCTCCAGAACCCGGCCATCCGTGCACTCCGTCGCGGGGTAAAACCTAGTACAGAAATGAAAATAGTACAACAGGTACATCGACCGCAACCTGGTCGTGCCCCAAAAGAATATTATACAACAGGCAGTGACGGCAGTCCACAAGTTGGACGCTCGCCCCGCAATATCAAATGTACAAATAAACTCAAACTGTACTACCATTGCACACTGCTATCCACCACGACAAATCCGCAACATCACAGCACAACACAGAACATCAACGCGAATGTCACGTTCGCAAACCCGTCTAAAAGAACTATAGCATTTAAACGCGGTTTACCGATCAAATGACATTCCCGGTCGGAGATATAATGTAAGCACTGTAAACTAACGTGTTTAAATTTCGATCGACCAAAGACGAAATATTAAAAAGTGGGCCCCACAGCTTACTGGTGAACAGTAACAAAACCTGGGCCAAAACTAAATATACCAAAAACCACAAAATCCCACATAGAACCATCTGACAAAATCTGGGAGCACGTGCTCCCCACGTGGCCGCGGAAGCGCGGCCAAACCATGGGTTTGGCCGCCCTTCCGCGTTACGTTGGAGGGATCACATCCCCAAATTTCGTCGTAGTTCTTATAAATGCCTGTTCTGTTTTTTAAGACATCCAGAAATCAATTTTGAGACTGTTTAAAATTAACAGAACTGTCATGTGAAGGATATTGTGATTTTTTGCATTTTTCGATTTTCGGTCGGATCGATGTTTTAAACGCGTTAGCACAAGTTAGTATAGCAAAATGGTGAGGCTCTGATACCACTGTAAGTCTACGTTAGCACCCCGGCAGTCTACAGACGCCAAATGCGGAATAAAACTTTTAAACTTGGCGCTGTCGTATACTTTAACCCGGATCTGCCATTATTGCTAAACTAACAATCTACAAAGAGGGAAGAAAGGTTGTACCGAACGATCCGAGTCCTTCGTTCTTCAACCATCATCCCACGCTCCGTTGCGGCTGCTCCGATCTCTTCGAACTCCGATTCCTTCGTCGAGGTGGCACCACGTCGACGATTCTTTAAACGGGCTCCCGCCTCTGACTCGAGGCAACTCGGTCGTCAAGTTTGCTAAAAGAGACGACCAAGAATGATGTAGAGATTGAATAGATGACTTTGTCTCGTTCCGTCCAAAGCTATGGACGGACGGTTAATGAAGTTGCCGTGGAAATTGGGTGATGGGATGAAATGATCTGTGAATTCCATACACCCCAAATATCTATCATAATCTTTTTCTCTCTTGAATCAAGTAAGTGAATGAGAGAGAGAGAGGAGGCTATATATATCAAAGGAGGGAGGTGAGTGTAGGAGCAAAGGGTGAGTATAAGAAAGCTTCTCACTCAAAAGATCAAGAAGAAATATCCTTAGCTAAACAAAACTCATTAATGAAAACCATGAGTCACTTAAACACCTCATCATGCCTTTAATGAAACCATTAATGCACTAATGAGTCATATGCCTCATCATCACTTCTAGAAGCTTCTAGAATGATGACTCACTCATATCAGAAGAAAAGATAAATCCGTCTTTAACAGATTGTTAAAAGACGGCTGATAGAAAACTGGAAACTGGCAACTTCCAAAAGTGATCCTGAAACAACTTTCAGGAAAACCCCGAAACTGTATAAATATACCCGCATTTGTATTACGACCGAATACAAATGCAACTGAGACAAAGATATTATACCTACTCAATATAATACTCGGATCCGGCTTAAACCAAAGCCGACCAGTATTATCTGCCCGAAAAATAACACGTGCGTAAACGCACGTGCATTTTCCGAACCCTGCCATAAAACCATACGGCCTCTACAACGTTTCGCCTGAACTTGGGAAACTGTCTGTGGGGGACTCTAATGACTCGTCAGCACCCTGGCAGTGGGTTTAACCACAAACCGTCAGCGGCACTAGCAATGCGTAACGGCTGCCCATGGACTGACCTCAAGGGTGGCCGAGGAGCGAACTCAAGGGAGACCGATGAGCGAACTCCTCCGAAAACCCTACTGAGCCTAACAGTGACAATGTATATACAGTCCGGTCCGTTCGTCAATGAGTATCGCATATCTGCCTAGGGGGCTAGCAACGTCAGAACCCCAATAGCAGTATAAGTCGTGTCGGAGTGAAGCCCAATAACACCCTGAGATACTACTGGAGTACCTACCAGTAAATCTCCTGCCACGGCCGTGGGCTTTGTGTAATGGCTCTCCTAGACACAGCACGATCTCGCCCCCAATACCGGGAGAGACGAATCCCCTGCCGATCCGCTCACGTGCCTCCATATGGCTCGGGACTGTACCCAAAAGCTACCTGTTTGCACGACTCCTTTGAGCCGTGGTAGGGTAGAAATCAAAGCACAGTGGGAACTCATACGAGACAAATGACGACCTCAGGTCGATGAACTAACCTGTACACATGTCACCAGGGAACTGCTATCTGACGGTAGATATAATACTAACTAGCAGATTCCCGGCGAGTCCTGTCCGGTGTACTCATAACCCAATGAGCACCTGTGTACATCTTAGGTGATCCAACATACACCAGTGGCTTGTGAGACCGGCCACCGCCCCTCGTCGGGGTCTCGACTGTACACACTAGTCTACTCCGGAGTATCGATGCCCTGTCTCGAAACTCCCACGACTAGGGACCACAATTAAGGATATGCATATAAACTACCCAACTCTCACGTATATGATCGCCCTCATACAGTTGGTAGTAAAGCAAGATCCTAAGGGCTCTATCAAAGTGTAACATGCAATCAGTCACCTGAACATGTACACAACTGATAAAGGCAAACCAGATAGCATACTATCATTTCGAGTAAGACTGTCCTACCGGGATAGGTCCTCCGCAATCATTGCAATCACGTACCTGCGATCCAATAATTGACTATGAGGGCACTATCTCCAACAATCTCCCACTTGCACTCAAGGCTAATATTGCGATGTCGACTACTCACAGCCCGTGTGAAACCGAACATCCAACTCCTCTACTAATCAGTTTCACAAAGCCCGTTTGTAAAACTATTGTGTTCGAGAAATAGCCTCGGTGAGTGGATCCGCCTAGAAGTTTCTTTCTGTATCTCTCATAATCTCAAGTTCGCGGAGAAAGCCATCTCCCGAATTGAGTAGTACCTGTCTTAGAATATGTCTGGATATCTGATGGGATCTTAGTTCATAAATGAACTCCATATCCAAACTTCTTAGACTGTATGGATCACTGAAACCAATCAGTATCTGGCACCATGCCACCAACAGTATCCTCTGGAACCACCTGTCCATAATACTGTCCCTCGTCAGAGGGAAAACTAAAACTCTGACAATCACTCTGTCATCCATGTCACCTTTGAAGCCTGGAATGATAACCGTCTCCCGAAAGAGGCTGCCGTTATCAAATCCGTAGAACATGTACCAATGTTCTAAAACTGCTTCCTTATGTTTCTCCAGGATTGGATTAATACAAACTTATTGCATCTAGCGCAAAAACAACATCTGGTGTGGTACTTGACATCTCATGATTGACTCAATTGCCTAAGCAAGTGATCTGCCAATCATGCACATCCCTCTCCCCTTTAGTCTGTACGACACCTTTAGAGAGGGTGACTCCATCACCTGCAGGTACACTACCATGCTAGGAGTCAACTATTCTAAAAACCATTAGAATATCTGTCAAAGTACCCACATTGGGAAACCACCCAAATCTAGATCTAAAACAATAGATCCAGAAACCAGAATGTCTAATATTATATCCATGTCCTGTCTGGAGAAACAACTGTGTGACGACCACGGTACAACCGATCGTAGTAAAGGAATTTTACTTCCCACTCTGTGTATGTCATCCAGATACCATGACATCACACCCTACTACCTTCTTAACTGATCCATCCCCTATTCTGATTGAAGTCAAACCCATGACTGTCACATCAAAATTAGATGATCTATCTCCGCTATAACTGCTCAAGTCTATAAATAGATATAAGCATCTTGCCCACTATGCTTCCGCTGCTCCCACTGACTACGACAACCCTCCTACCGGGTCTCATATCCTGGAACAACAGTAGTGTCAAGTCTGGGTAGATAAGAACCTCCCTGTCACCGTCCTTGAGGCTACCGAAGTACCTCTCGGGTGTCTGAGGTTACCTACCAATTCTGCGGAGTGGCTATTGGAATGTCAAACCTGATTGAATGTATAGGTCCTATTAAATTTTCCGTAATCGTTCGCGGTTCTGGAATCACTTCCAGTTCTACCATACTCCCACTACTGTTTTCTGAAAAAGATCCATTTTACTAAAACTGTGGCGAGTCAAGAACAATATCACTATTGATCTTCCAAATGGTAGAATATCAACCCTCGTCATAGCCAGGGTCAACCCACAAACAGCCATTACAGAAACGTGCCCTGAGTTATCCAGAGTCTGGTTTTAAGCATAAGCTGGACAACTCCCAATACCTTAATTTCTTTTAAGGTACGTCCATTCTATATCCAATACAGAAACTTTGGCACTTATTTAATTGGAACCATATTCAAACAATGCAGCTGTCTCCAGTGCATATCAACATAATGGAAAGAGGCTATTCAGCATTACTCAACTTAGGAAACCATCCAATTATGAGTAACCTGAAAGAGAAACAGGTTTCTCAAAACCATCACTATTATCTGAATACCATTCACAAGAATCTACATCTTCGATCTCTTTGAAGAATCCCGATACTTGTGATACCCGGTTCTCTACTTTATTCTTATACCCACAACTTCTCAAAACTTAGACCTTGTATTTCCACGAAACACTCGTCTAAATACTAGAGAAGTTATAAGTAAACAGAACATAGTACGAGGACCTACCCCTTTGTCCTGAAGGACACTTGGACAACATACAATACTCTGTATAAGTCTGCTGAGTTAAACAACTCAAAACCTGTGCGTCGTAGGTAGAAAACTGTACCCTGGCGATTTCCTCAAATATCACCAATTACAACGAATTCCGATATAATGAGGATGATCACCTAATTCCCAATATCTTACTCCCACTCATCATCTGTAAAACCATACAGATATGAAAATGAAACCTGGTAAATACATACCCTTGGAGTAAGTATCTAATCGGGAAAACAGTTTTTCTTAACAATGCACTGAAACATGAAAATGTTTCGTAGGGGTATCCTGGTATTCATAGCAATGCCTCTTGCATAATCCAATTCATGACTTCAACCGTATATCTTATTGCCATCTCTCCAAATCACTTTATTTGTCTTTAGTCGTTACCTTCTGTACACCATCGTTAGGCTAAATGGTTTTCTTCCTTCCCTACCGTTCGGCACCAGCCTATGGTTTGGAAGAAGACTATCCAGTAAGCATAATAGGTGTACCCTCCTAAACCAAGGAGTACTCGTAACTGAGAGAAGGTGATAATAAAAGACAACTGAATAATACCTTATTCTTTTAAAGGTGAAATAGGAGCGGCGATGAAGTACGCGGTTTTGGTCATGAATGATATCAGTCGCAATTTACTTTGCCCTCTTTCTAATCCCTTTATTTTGTCTTTACATATTACCTTCTGCACACCCTACTTAGGCTAATTGGTTTTCTTCATTCCCTACCTTTCGGCACCAGCCTATGGTTTGGAATAAGATTATCCAATAAGCGTAATAGGTGTACTCTCCTAAACCAAGGAGCTCTCGCAACCTGAGAGAAGGTGATAATAAAGGACAACTGAATAAGCCAATTCTATTTCTCCTGAACCTGAACCTGGATCCATCCTCGAAGAAGTTCCTTCGAGTTCGTATATAACCATACGATGGATCTATCCAATGGAAGTGGATATCCGTAGTAATACGGGTGTTCTGAGAAATTCAAAGGGTAAAAGAAGGAGTGGCAATGACTTATGCAACTCAGACAATCCAAAAGTCAGTATTTTAAGAAGGTTCGGTCAACCTGGTCACTGAGTCATAGTCTAGGGTCGGTCAAAGGTCGCTGCCAAAGAGAGAGAGAGAAAAGAAACACTCTGCGTGCACTCTATCCTAGATCAGAATGGTCATCATTTTATCTAATCCGGAAACCTCCCACTGTCCTGTCAAATTCTCCTCCAAACCTAAAGAAGAATCAATCGGGATCACCCGAAGAGTAAACCAACTCATCAGTGGGAATCGGGATCCAACTCTCATCGCATGTTAACGTGATGGAATGCATCCACGTTATTCATACTCCAGAAGGTATGCGCATACTTGGCAAGTTTCAGTTTCTTTAGAAACTCCCAATATCTTTTTCATGCCCCATGCTCTTATGATCCTGACTAAGGGCCAGCAAATCATAAGTCACATGTCAAGTTCTGCCCGTCATTATCTTGTTAATTTGAACCCACCCGTACTCGCCCTTGACTAAGGGCCAACAAGGCTGTACGACTGTCCCAAACAAACTCATCTATCTATGCAACAAATGAATACCCAGCAGCTACCAAACACTATGCCTTGACTAAGGCCAACAAACATAGCTTGAATACTACTGACCATCCATAAGAAACGACGGAGGGCTACGACTGGTTTTTGGCGAAAAACCTTTAGCGTAGTGAACTTGATATCGCTGAAGGAACCTGATAGCTTTTTAAAATATAGTGGCGAAAACCTTTTGCTAAAGAGGTCACTCCCGGTTAAGGGATCTCGGCTCTTTCCTCGTGGAATGAGGTGCAGGATATTCCACTGAATACCGCTATGCAAAGCAACTTGTAATCAACTATAGTAAAGTTATTACCCTGACGCAAACTTCTGTCCAAGGGGTCTTTCCCGGTGAAGGGATATCAGCCCTTGCCTCGTCGAATGAGGTGCTGGATATTCACACCGAATACCGCTATGCATAACAAAAGGAAACGTCTTTGCAATAACACTTTTTAAAATTGTTCCAACAACTCAAACTGGTTTGTTTTTCTTTGCATTGATCAGAATCAATGCAGTCCCATCAATCAATCACACCAGAAAAGAACGAAAATAAAATGTACGTATATGCCATCCGCATTCGTCACTGGGTCCCGTCATCACCCGTTAGGTTACTTAACTAACGACAGAGCGGGGACTGGACTAGCGCGGGTGTAAAACATATACAACATCTAATAGTATATAAACCAATATACATAATCGCTCCAGGCGTGATAATATGCAACATTACAGAAAAGTAATAAGCATCACAGAACAATACAGATATCTGGGATCCCCGAGTTTCACAGAGCCGCTGCTGAAACTCGACGTTCCCCTGTCGTGTGGATAGCCTGTGCAATGAAACCTAGACCCCTACGGGTGCGGCAAGTTACCCGCCAAAACCTGAAGCTAGGCAGCCCCCTACAGCATAGTGAATGGACCACCCAGCACTCCACGGAATCCGGTAATCTTGGGCACCCCTCCTTGGGTCAACCTGTACCCCCTACGAGTGCGGCGAATAGTCTGCCAATTCTGAAGTGGGGACCCTCTGCCTCTCAAAGCCATGAAATGCGGACCCGTTGCCCTCCAGAACCCGGCCATCCGTGCACTCCGTCGCGGGGTAAAACCTAGTACAGAAATGAAAATAGTACAACAGGTACATCGACCGCAACCTGGTCGTGCCCCAAAAGAATATTATACAACAGGCAGTGACGGCAGTCCACAAGTTGGACGCTCGCCCCGCAATATCAAATGTACAAATAAACTCAAACTGTACTACCATTGCACACTGCTATCCACCACGACAAATCCGCAACATCACAGCACAACACAGAACATCAACGCGAATGTCACGTTCGCAAACCCGTCTAAAAGAACTATAGCATTTAAACGCGGTTTACCGATCAAATGACATTCCCGGTCGGAGATATAATGTAAGCACTGTAAACTAACGTGTTTAAATTTCGATCGACCAAAGACGAAATATTAAAAAGTGGGCCCCACAGCTTACTGGTGAACAGTAACAAAACCTGGGCCAAAACTAAATATACCAAAAACCACAAAATCCCACATAGAACCATCTGACAAAATCTGGGAGCACGTGCTCCCCACGTGGCCGCGGAAGCGCGGCCAAACCATGGGTTTGGCCGCCCTTCCGCGCTACGTTGGAGGGATCACATCCCCAAATTTCGTCGTAGTTCTTATAAATGCCTGTTCTGATTTTTAAGACATCCAGAAATCAATTTTGAGACTGTTTAAAATTAACAGAACTGTCATGTGAAGGATATTGTGATTTTTTGCATTTTTCGATTTTCGGTCGGATCGATGTTTTAAACGCGTTAGCACAAGTTAGTATAGCAAAATGGTGAGGCTCTGATACCACTGTAAGTCTACGTTAGCGCCCCGGCAGTCTACAGACGCCAAATGCGGAATAAAACTTTTAAACTTGGCGCTGTCGTATACTTTAACCCGGATCTGCCATTATTGCTAAACTAACTGTAACATTGTGAAAATCGTTTTGGTGAAATATCGGAAAATCGGCAAAATAAGGGGGTTTTCTGTAAAAAGTCAAAATACAAATATCTTTATTTTAAAATTAAATATAAATATTCTAATTATGTAATTGTTAGTATTTGGTGTTTATTGAGCCACTGGTGAGATTTCAAAATTTCTGAAAAATTTTCCGAAATTAATTATTTTAATATTATTTTAAGCCGTCACTAATACATTTAATTCAGGAAAATTACAAACTGGAATGAGTTCAAACAAATTTTGTGCATCATTATACATTAAGCAAAATTTTATCATGTGGTTTTTGAATTGAAATAGGGTTGTTATCCGGTGATAGAAAATATCGAAGAAAAAGGCTTTTTTTCCGGTGAAATTAGTGCAAACGGAGTGCGGTATAACTTTTATCTTTTCCCAAACAAAACAACACTATATTTTACTCCCTCACACTATTTTTGGCTGATCTTGGCAGCCCCTCTCACTTCATTCTTCAAGTGCCTTCTAGAAATTTGTTTTTTGAAAAGAAAAGAAAAGGAAAATGCATAAAGGTTGAAAAGACATAAAGATGATGATATTTGGAGGAAGTTTCTACATGATTCATGACTCATTTCTTTCTCTCCTCTTCCTCTTGTGGCCGGCCATGATGCCCATGGCAGCCCCCCCCAATTTCCCACCTCATTTTATTACACAAAATCATTAAAAATCCACAAAAATTCAATAAAAGTGCACAAAATCCTATTTATTCTCTACCCTTTATTCCTTTCTCATTTTTACATGGATTTTGGAGATGGGAAGCATGCATTTTGGAGGCTCATTTTCATGTTGGATTTCATAATTTTGGAGGTATAAATTTTCTTCTTTTGTTTTATTTTTATTAGATGTTTCATTAAGCTTAATTAGATTTAATATGTTAATTCTATTTACTACTTTTAAAAATTCAAGTGAGGGGTTGTAAAATTAAGTTGGGGTTTTATTATATCATTAGGTTTATAATAACTAGATTAGCACTTTTACAAATGGAAAATAATGCATAGTTGATATATTGCAAATTGTGATCCAAATTTCTTAAATTAAACCATTTTTTAGCAAACTAGATTTCTATATATTTTATATAGTGGTGAGATAAATTTCAATGAATGTTTGTAACAATAGATTGTTGTTTAAATGAGGATATTGACATGTTAAAGGAATGGAAAAACTTAGTTTAGTTACTAGTATTAACGATAATTGATAAATTTTGATAAAAATTGCTATTTTTGCTAACTAGTTTTTGGAAATTATTAAATAAATGAGATTTAAAATATAAATTAAGGTTTCATTATATCATTATCATTGTAAATTGTAGTTTGATATATTAATTCATACAAAATCAAGTGTTGTTGTGGAATTGTGGAATTTTGCTTGTAAGTTGTGGAAAATTGATAAAATTGCAAACTAGAAATTTATTCGTAATATAAATTAGTGTAATAAAAATATGATAATGGTTTCTGTAACTTAGTTATGTTATTTAATGAATATTATGACCATTAATTTCATTAAACGTCAAGTTTTGAAGTAAAATGGTGAATTGATATTTTCAAGGTTTTCGGAATTGGATGATTTGATCGATTATAGGATTCCGATGATTTGAACCAAGTTTAATATTATAAGTAATGGGTTTTGAAACTACGGGTTGTTTATTGGTTTCTACCTCGATCAGTCGGCATTTGTACACCGATATCGAGCGGTATTTGGTGCTTTTGCGTGGACGAGACATAGGTTTTAACCTATGCTTGTTCCTTGTATCGTTTAACTTTTGTATGTGATTCGGTTTACGATGTTATTTATATGTTTGCGTTTAGGTACCCTTCAAGTGGACTACGGGCGATGAAGAGGAGGATCGCGACACCGTCGTCGGCAGACATGGACCAGGTGAGTAGATGCATATCTACGGGGGAAAGTCGGGTGGATGGCGTTTAGCACCCCCGCAACGTAGAATAGGTGTAGTACTTATTGACATTAGGAGACCAGACGCGACCCTAGTAGGACCCTAGTATTGACCCTAGGCTGGACTAGACAGATTTAGGAAGACCATATCGGAGAATGACTACCTTGGAAGAGGTTCGTAGGTTTCAGATAGAACACACCGACGCACACACTGAAACTCGACATGGGGTGCGTGTATGTGGATATATGTAGAACTAGGTATAGGTATATACATACATGTACAACACGTATAGGTACTTCATTGATGTGATATGATATCCGAGATATGATGAAACAGTATAACTGGCTTGATGCCGTGATTCTTGACTATACAGTCGTATTGAGTGTTAGCGGATCATTAGAGAATGAGATAATGGACAGGATTATATAAGTTATAAGGAGTGGTGGTGATATTGATGTACATGGGACGCTAGAATAGTACCCGGACTGTAACTTGTGACTGATCGCTATATGATATATGTATAACTTGATTACGACATTATATTGGTGTGACCTGATGTCGATATCATATACGTATAACTTAATCACAATAAGATACATTTGACATTATACGAATGAGGGGACACCCAGGAGATACTTGACCGTACCCCGATATTGGGATGCCGTACGAGGGATCTTACCGTACGAGGTTTAGATTTGGTGATTGATCCGCACTCTTGATTCGAGGAAGCCGTACTACGTACGTGATGTTATTGAGGCGGAATCGCCGACTATTGGAGATAATGATTCAGACCTTAGGTAGATTCTAGTTTCCTACTGACTAGTCTCTTAGGTTTAGTTCCTTAGGATGTTAGATGGATACTGGTTTAGGTTCGACTCACACAGTGGTAGTTGTACTCGTATCTCGCAGAGGAGTGGATAATGCACACCTGCATTTACACTCATACTATAACCATCATGGTGCATGCTCTTTTATATGTTGCTATAATCAATATAAACTTTACCGGTTAGGACACCAGCACCATTACCGATGATGCGCATATTCCACACACACTTATTTACCGGCTCACACACATCATCATCGGTAATTGCTATGTCACGTACACTTTAGATCATATTATATTTTGTTGATAGAATCAGTTAACAACTAAACCGATATAATATTGTGATTACTCTCTGATGTTAGTATAGACATGATATTCATAACTTAGACATTCCTGCATTCATATTTTCATGTTATCGCACAGTATTATGAGCATATGCCGACATTTATCATATACTACTCATGATTTTGAGATTTGGATTTCTGTGAGATTTCTGGATTTTTGGGGAAAACCGCAAGAATATATATAAAAACTTCTCTCTCTCTCCTCTTCTCTTTTTAAAATAAGATGCGGTTTTCTCGTGATGTATGTGTCGTCCACCATGAGTATTTCATGTTTTCTGATGGATTTCGAGACCCGATTCGAGGAGTGGATGAACCGTCTCGGGTACATGGTGGGCCCGGTATGGTACCCCGGGGCAAGAAGATCGAGTTGTAGACGATGAGCCTGGCAGGGGAAGGCTACCTACCGGTGATGTCTGGCGCGGCGGATATCCGGAGGATACCGACCGTTGTCGTGGGATTTGATGATATGGGCCGATCCGGACTGACGGAGCCCGACATATTGAGACTTGAGATTACATGTGTTGTGTCGATGCTTGACATGGATTTCTATGGATTTCATTGTTGAGATTTCAGATGCTTATACACACTTTACTATGATAATAGCTAAAGAGTTCTTATTCATGTATATCTGGATTTCAGGATTTGTTACTTTACATTCATGGTGCATGCATTTCATTTCATATGACATAGTATTATATTAAGCACTGACACGAACACGGATTATCTGCACCTACACGTAGTATTACCCTGCTATTACTAGTTGTTTGGGATATAGTAGTGTATTATTATGACCTAGGATAGCGTCGTGCATTTGATTTCTTTTCGTAGATGTCTTCTACTCACGAGTTGGCAACTCACCCCCGTTGTGCCAAATTCTTTTCAGGTGCGATGTACAGGTTTCCCTTGGCAGTTGCCGGCACATCATTTTCATTTCGGGTGATTTGCACGGTAGGTTGGTTCATTTGTATCTGAACAGCCGTTGTATTTTTATTATTTCATTTGTATCTAGAAAGCTCCATCAACCATATTTGTATTACTTGATAAGTTTATTGGACCAGTTGCTTATTTCGACCTTAGAGTCGCGCATGTGTTATTCTGATCTGGTGGTTTTTGTTTTCTTTTGAGATTTGAGCCTCGCCCTTTGGCGTTGTATATTTTTGTGATTGTGGTGGTTGTCTCCGCCTGTTGGCGTTGAGCTAGCACCCGTTTGGGGATGCTTTTTATTGTTTATTCATATTTTACTTGTTGTTCCCGTTTAGGGGCCAGTTTTGCAGAGGAGACTCTGCCGAAATTTTTGGTAAAATTTGCTGATGTTTTTATACTTGTTTTATTTTCTTTTCTTCTTTTTCTTCTTTTATGGTTTAGATTTCTGGGCTTCGGCTTACTTAGGTCACGTGGCGCCTCTAGACGCTTCGTAATCTAAGTGCCGGTCACGTTCCGTACTTTCGGGTCGTGACAAAATTGGTATCAGAGCGCTAGGTTTAACCCTGTATAAGTCTAGGTGACCCTTGGTTGATGGAGTAGGCGATTTAGGTAGAGTAACGTACCGTGGGTATGGTCCGCGGCATACTTACGATACGCTACTCTGCTTAAGGAGCCTTAGGATGTACATTTGCTTGCACCGTATTTCATTCGTTCCTTGATCTATCTTCGTCGATGTCGGAGGGTGGTTCTGTTACCACGAGCGCACGGGCAGAGGAAGCTGCGGCTCGAATGCGATAACCATTAGAGTATTGGTTATTCTTGAGGATTGAAGCATTGCTTAGCGTGCGGACGAAGGGTATTCACATGCCGTCCGGATGAAGTTAAAGGGGTTCGAACGATGATCAGAAAATCCATTTTCCTAAGTTTAAAGTATTCGGAAGAACATGCAGGTATTTCGATGGACCCTCTAGAAGAATGAAACCCTAACTCGACATAATGACCACGAGAACGCCCTTGAACCTTAGGGTTTACGGCAGTTCCGCTGTGCCATTAGTGAGGCTTGGGTTTGCCCTTCTACAGCTGGATCATCGACGCTGGGGTATGTACCGGATATTTTTAAACTGTACTTGAGTTTTGAGCTCTCGGGGAATTATGGAATTTTGATGGATCGATCGAAAAGTTTAATGTAGTCCGGATATCAAGTGAAGGGATCGACTATGTGGAGGCTCTAGACACGAGTATTGCCGTTGGTAGCGCAGTTAGCACACCTATGAAAGAACGAGTTTGAAGCAGTCGACATCAGAGGAAAGAGGCGCACATTGACGATAGTGGTTACGATTGTGATTTAGTGATTTGAATTTTCTATTTTCGTTGATTGGATTTTTGTATTTTGAGGACTTTGTTCTACGATTGGTATTTCCTGTGTGTACCTTCATTCTATTTGTGTTTCATATATCAGTTGTATTGATGTTGTTGAGTACACACCCAGTACACTTGATTTGGTTTTACATATTTTGAGATTTTGAGTTGATTTCGTGTATAGGGGTAACACATGATTTTGACATATGTTTGACCTAGTTTTCGTGCATTTTTGTACTTTGATTTCGATTTTGATGTTCGATGTATGTTTTCGTGCACCATGTGCACCTGATTAGGATTCTTGCGCAGACTTGGCGCACTTAATGCGATTTTGTGCACACCAGATGCACTAAATCGGGGTTTTGTGCAGATTAGATGCACCTGATGTTGAGTCGTGCACACCCTTTGCACTTGACAGATGTTTTTGGTGCACACCTGTTGCACTTAGTTCTGTTTTGTGGGTATTCATGGTTTCTGCATTTGGTTTCGATTTCAGTACGCACCGGACGCACATGACATTTTATTGATGTGATTGGAATTGATTTCAGTTTGAGCAGTATATTTTCATAATGATTATTATTTGATTTAGTAACCAGGCGGGACGTGTATGTTAAATAAAAGATATATATAGCTATTTTTTTTTAAAAATAAACGTCCGCTACTTATGCCGTGACACGTGCATCACATGGCAATTTTCAAAAAGGGGGTTTGCATATTTCCTTATCCGGATATTTGTACGGTTTCACTATGATGCACACTATATATAAGTTATAGATTGATGTATATTATAATGGTTTTCATATTGGGTTATGATATTTTATTCTCGCCATAACTCCGATGATTGCATTATGCTTGACGGAGTTGATTTTTGTTATGTATTGATGATTTCGGAGCCCCGACGATTTGAGTATTTTGATAAATGTTTTAGTATTTGGAGGGGGAGTTTTAATTTAAATTCGGGGACCGAATTTCTTTAAGGGGGGAAGATTGTAACATTGTGAAAATCGTTTTGGTGAAATTTCGGAAAATCGGCAAAATAAGGGGGTTTTCTGTAAAAAGTCAAAATACAAATATCTTTATTTTAAAATTAAATATAAATATTCTAATTATGTAATTGTTAGTATTTGGTGTTTATTGAGCCACTGGTGAGATTTCAAAATTTCTGAAAAATTTTCCGAAATTAATTATTTTAATATTATTTTAAGCCGTCACTAATACATTTAATTCAGGAAAATTACAAACTGGAATGAGTTCAAACAAATTTTGTGCATCATTATACATTAAGCAAAATTTTATCATGTGGTTTTTGAATTGAAATAGGGTTGTTATCCGGTGATAGAAAATATCGAAGAAAAAGGCTTTTTTTCCGGTGAAATTAGTGCAAACGGAGTGCGGTATAACTTTTATCTTTTCCCAAACAAAACCACACTATATTTTACTCCCTCACACTATTTTTGGCTGATCTTGGCAGCCCCTCTCACTTCATTCTTCAAGTGCCTTCTAGAAATTTGTTTTTTGAAAAGAAAAGAAAAGGAAAATGCATAAAGGTTGAAAAGACATAAAGATGATGATATTTGGAGGAAGTTTCTACATGATTCATGACTCATTTCTTTCTCTCCTCTTCCTCTTGTGGCCGGCCATGATGCCCATGGCAGCCCCCCCCAATTTCCCACCTCATTTTATTACACAAAATCATTAAAAATCCACAAAAATTCAATAAAAGTGCACAAAATCCTATTTATTCTCTACCCTTTATTCCTTTCTCATTTTTACATGGATTTTGGAGATGGGAAGCATGCATTTTGGAGGCTCATTTTCATGTTGGATTTCATAATTTTGGAGGTATAAATTTTCTTCTTTTGTTTTATTTTTATTAGATGTTTCATTAAGCTTAATTAGATTTAATATGTTAATTCTATTTACTACTTTTAAAAATTCAAGTGAGGGGTTGTAAAATTAAGTTGGGGTTTTATTATATCATTAGGTTTATAATAACTAGATTAGCACTTTTACAAATGGAAAATAATGCATAGTTGATATATTGCAAATTGTGATCCAAATTTCTTAAATTAAACCATTTTTTAGCAAACTAGATTTCTATATATTTTATATAGTGGTGAGATAAATTTCAATGAATGTTTGTAACAATAGATTGTTGTTTAAATGAGGATATTGACATGTTAAAGGAATGGAAAAACTTAGTTTAGTTACTAGTATTATTGATAATTAATAAATTTTGATAAAAATTGCTATTTTTGCTAACTAGTTTTTGGAAATTATTAAATAAATGAGATTTAAAATATAAATTAAGGTTTCATTATATCATTATCATTGTAAATTGTAGTTTGATATATTAATTCATACAAAATCAAGTGTTGTTGTGGAATTGTGGAATTTTGCTTGTAAGTTGTGGAAAATTGATAAAATTGCAAACTAGAAATTTATTCGTAATATAAATTAGTGTAATAAAAATATGATAATGGTTTCTGTAACTTAGTTATGTTATTTAATGAATATTATGACCATTAATTTCATTAAACGTCAAGTTTTGAAGTAAAATGGTGAATTGATATTTTCAAGGTTTTCGGAATTGGATGATTTGATCGATTATAGGATTCCGATGATTTGAACCAAGTTTAATATTATAAGTAATGGGTTTTGAAACTACGGGTTGTTTATTGGTTTCTACCTCGATCAGTCGGCATTTGTACACCGATATCGAGCGGTATTTGGTGCTTTTGCGTGGACGAGACATAGGTTTTAACCTATGCTTGTTCCTTGTATCGTTTGACTTTTGTATGTGATTCGGTTTACGATGTTATTTATATGTTTGCGTTTAGGTACCCTTCAAGTGGACTACGGGCGATGAAGAGGAGGATCGCGACACCGTCGTCGGCAGACATGGACCAGGTGAGTAGATGCATATCTACGGGGGAAAGTCGGGTGGATGGCGTTTAGCACCCCCGCAACGTAGAATAGGTGTAGTACTTATTGACATTAGGAGACCAGACGCGACCCTAGTAGGACCCTAGTATTGACCCTAGGCTGGACTAGACAGATTTAGGAAGACCATATCGGAGAATGAATACCTTGGAAGAGGTTCGTAGGTTTCAGATAGAACACACCGACGCACACACTGAAACTCGACATGGGGTGCGTGTATGTGGATATATGTAGAACTAGGTATAGGTATATACATACATGTACAACACGTATAGGTACTTCATTGATGTGATATGATATCCGAGATATGATGAAACAGTATAACTGGCTTGATGCCGTGATTCTTGACTATACAGTCGTATTGAGTGTTAGCGGATCATTAGAGAATGAGATAATGGACAGGATTATATAAGTTATAAGGAGTGGTGGTGATATTGATGTACATGGGACGCTAGAATAGTACCCGGACTGTAACTTGTGACTGATCGCTATATGATATATGTATAACTTGATTACGACATTATATTGGTGTGACCTGATGTCGATATCATATACGTATAACTTAATCACAATAAGATACATTTGACATTATACGAATGAGGGGACACCCAGGAGATACTTGACCGTACCCCGATATTGGGATGCCGTACGAGGGATCTTACCGTACGAGGTTTAGATTTGGTGATTGATCCGCACTCTTGATTCGAGGAAGCCGTACTACGTACGTGATGTTATTGAGGCGGAATCGCCGACTATTGGAGATAATGATTCAGACCTTAGGTAGATTCTAGTTTCCTACTGACTAGTCTCTTAGGTTTAGTTCCTTAGGATGTTAGATGGATACTGGTTTAGGTTCGACTCACACAGTGGTAGTTGTACTCGTATCTCGCAGAGGAGTGGATAATGCACACCTGCATTTACACTCATACTATAACCATCATGGTGCATGCTCTTTTATATGTTGCTATAATCAATATAAACTTTACCGGTTAGGACACCAGCACCATTACCGATGATGCGCATATTCCACACACACTTATTTACCGGCTCACACACATCATCATCGGTAATTGCTATGTCACGTACACTTTAGATCATATTATATTTTGTTGATAGAATCAGTTAACAACTAAACCGATATAATATTGTGATTACTCTCTGATGTTAGTATAGACATGATATTCATAACTTAGACATTCCTGCATTCATATTTTCATGTTATCGCACAGTATTATGAGCATATGCCGACATTTATCATATACTACTCATGATTTTGAGATTTGGATTTCTGTGAGATTTCTGGATTTTTGGGGAAAACCGCAAGAATATATATAAAAACTTCTCTCTCTCTCCTCTTCTCTTTTTAAAATAAGATGCGGTTTTCTCGTGATGTATGTGTCGTCCACCATGAGTATTTCATGTTTTCTGATGGATTTCGAGACCCGATTCGAGGAGTGGATGAACCGTCTCGGGTACATGGTGGGCCCGGTATGGTACCCCGGGGCAAGAAGATCGAGTTGTAGACGATGAGCCTGGCAGGGGAAGGCTACCTACCGGTGATGTCTGGCGCGGCGGATATCCGGAGGATACCGACCGTTGTCGTGGGATTTGATGATATGGGCCAATCCGGACTGACGGAGCCCGACATATTGAGACTTGAGATTACATGTGTTGTGTCGATGCTTGACATGGATTTCTATGGATTTCATTGTTGAGATTTCAGATGCTTATACACACTTTACTATGATAATAGCTAAAGAGTTCTTATTCATGTATATCTGGATTTCAGGATTTGTTACTTTACATTCATGGTGCATGCATTTCATTTCATATGACATAGTATTATATTAAGCACTGACACGAACACGGATTATCTGCACCTACACGTAGTATTACCCTGCTATTACTAGTTGTTTGGGATATAGTAGTGTATTATTATGACCTAGGATAGCGTCGTGCATTTGATTTCTTTTCGTAGATGTCTTCTACTCACGAGTTGGCAACTCACCCCCGTTGTGCCAAATTCTTTTCAGGTGCGATGTACAGGTTTCCCTTGGCAGTTGCCGGCACATCATTTTCATTTCGGGTGATTTGCACGGTAGGTTGGTTCATTTGTATCTGAACAGCCGTTGTATTTTTATTATTTCATTTGTATCTAGAAAGCTCCATCAACCATATTTGTATTACTTGATAAGTTTATTGGACCAGTTGCTTATTTCGACCTTAGAGTCGCGCATGTGTTATTCTGATCTGGTGGTTTTTGTTTTCTTTTGAGATTTGAGCCTCGCCCTTTGGCGTTGTATATTTTTGTGATTGTGGTGGTTGTCTCCGCCTGTTGGCGTTGAGCTAGCACCCGTTTGGGGATGCTTTTTATTGTTTATTCATATTTTACTTGTTGTACCCGTTTAGGGGCCAGTTTTGCAGAGGAGACTCTGCCGAAATTTTTGGTAAAATTTGCTGATGTTTTTATACTTGTTTTATTTTCTTTTCTTCTTTTTCTTCTTTTATGGTTTAGATTTCTGGGCTTCGGCTTACTTAGGTCACGTGGCGCCTCTAGACGCTTCGTAATCTAAGTG
This sequence comes from Agapanthus africanus, assembly GCA_030015575.1. Classification (NCBI taxonomy): domain Eukaryota; kingdom Viridiplantae; phylum Streptophyta; class Magnoliopsida; order Asparagales; family Amaryllidaceae; genus Agapanthus; species Agapanthus africanus. The sequence goes on from CM057342.1 coordinate 561,088,915, forward strand.
CCGGTCACGTTCCGTACTTTCGGGTCGTGACACTAACAATCTACAAAGAGGGAAGAAAGGTTGTACCGAACGATCCGAGTCCTTCGTTCTTCAACCATCATCCCACGCTCCGTTGCGGCTGCTCCGATCTCTTCGAACTCCGATTCCTTCGTCGAGGTGGCACCACGTCGACGATTCTTTAAACGGGCTCCCGCCTCTGACTCGAGGCAACTCGGTCGTCAAGTTTGCTAAAAGAGACGACCAAGAATGATGTAGAGATTGAATAGATGACTTTGTCTCGTTCCGTCCAAAGCTATGGACGGACGGTTAATGAAGTTGCCGTGGAAATTGGGTGATGGAATGAAATGATCTGTGAATTCCATACACCCCAAATATCTATCATAATCTTTTTCTCTCTTGAATCAAGTAAGTGAATGAGAGAGAGAGAGGAGGCTATATATATCAAAGGAGGGAGGTGAGTGTAGGAGCAAAGGGTGAGTATAAGAAAGCTTCTCACTCAAAAGATCAAGAAGAAATATCCTTAGCTAAACAAAACTCATTAATGAAAACCATGAGTCACTTAAACACCTCATCATGCCTTTAATGAAACCATTAATGCACTAATGAGTCATATGCCTCATCATCACTTCTAGAAGCTTCTAGAATGATGACTCACTCATATCAGAAGAAAAGATAAATCCGTCTTTAACAGATTGTTAAAAGACGGCTGATAGAAAACTGGAAACTGGCAACTTCCAAAAGTGATCCTGAAACAACTTTCAGGAAAACCCCGAAACTGTATAAATATACCCGCATTTGTATTACGACCGAATACAAATGCAACTGAGACAAAGATATTATACCTACTCAATATAATACTCGGATCCGGCTTAAACCAAAGCCGACCAGTATTATCTGCCCGAAAAATAACACGTGCGTAAACGCACGTGCATTTTCCGAACCCTGCCATAAAACCATACGGCCTCTACAACGTTTCGCCCGAACTTGGGAAACTGTCTGTGGGGGACTCTAATGACTCGTCAGCACCCTGGCAGTGGGTTTAACCACAAACCGTCAGCGGCACTAGCAATGCGTAACGGCTGCCCATGGACTGACCTCAAGGGTGGCCGAGGAGCGAACTCAAGGGAGACCGATGAGCGAACTCCTCCGAAAACCCTACTGAGCCTAACAGTGACAATGTATATACAGTCCGGTCCGTTCGTCAATGAGTATCGCATATCTGCCTAGGGGGCTAGCAACGTCAGACCCCCAATAGCAGTATAAGTCGTGTCGGAGTGAAGCCCAATAACACCCTGAGATACTACTGGAGTACCTACCAGTAAATCTCCTGCCACGGCCGTGGGCTTTGTGTAATGGCTCTCCTAGACACAGCACGATCTCGCCCCCAATACCGGGAGAGACGAATCCCCTGCCGATCCGCTCACGTGCCTCCATATGGCTCGGGACTGTACCCAAAAGCTACCTGTTTGCACGACTCCTTTGAGCCGTGGTAGGGTAGAAATCAAAGCACAGTGGGAACTCATACGAGACAAATGACGACCTCAGGTCGATGAACTAACCTGTACACATGTCACCAGGGAACTGCTATCTGACGGTAGATATAATACTAACTAGCAGATTCCCGGCGAGTCCTGTCCGGTGTACTCATAACCCAATGAGCACCTGTGTACATCTTAGGTGATCCAACATACACCAGTGGCTTGTGAGACCGGCCACCGCCCCTCGTCGGGGTCTCGACTGTACACACTAGTCTACTCCGGAGTATCGATGCCCTGTCTCGAAACTCCCACGACTAGGGACCACAATTAAGGATATGCATATAAACTACCCAACTCTCACGTATATGATCGCCCTCATACAGTTGGTAGTAAAGCAAGATCCTAAGGGCTCTATCAAAGTGTAACATGCAATCAGTCACCTGAACATGTACACAACTGATAAAGGCAAACCAGATAGCATACTATCATTTCGAGTAAGACTGTCCTACCGAGATAGGTCCTCCGCAATCATTGCAATCACGTACCTGCGATCCAATAATTGACTATGAGGGCACTATCTCCAACAACTGTCTCGAAACTCCTACAACTAGGGACCTTTTAAGGATGTGCTTATAGACTGCCAGCTCCCACGTATATGATCGCCATCATACTGCTGGTAGTCAAGCAAGAATCCTAGGGGCTCTATCAACGTGTAATAGCGACATGTCAGGTCACCTAAAGCAGTACACGATGATAAAGATAAACCAGATAGCATACTATCAACTCGAGTAAGACTGTCCTACCGGGATAGGTCATCCCTCAATCATTGCAATCACGTGCCTGTGATCCAATAATTGACTCTGAGGGCACTATCTCCAAAAATAACATCCAACAGTAATAATCATGCATGCATATGGATATCATCCAACCATAATCAAGGTATGTATGCATGGGGATCCCGTCCACCCATAATCAATGTCTGTATGCACGTAAATATCATAACAGAGTGTGCATGAAAGTATGAGAATATAAATCAATGGTGTCCCTCGCGACACATCAAAGTCATGGAACCTGGGTGTCCAACATCGACACATGAAAACATCATGAAATCCGTGTCCGGCATCGACACGTAAATCCTCATATCTCGGGCTCCGTCAGTCCGGTTCGGCCCATATCATCTCTCGACTCCGGTTGGTATCCTCCGGATATCCGCCGAGCCCAAATACAATCACCCGTAGGTACTCGTCACCCTGCCAGGCTCATCGTCTACTCCACAAAAAACATTTCTCACCCCGGGGAACCATACCGGGTCCACCATGAACCCACAAACGGATCATCCAACTCCTCGAATCTGGTTTCAAGCACACGTCTCAGAACTGAGAAAACTCATAGTGGACGCATTGAAATATCATATCAAGAGAAACCGGGTTTTTAAAACAGTACATGCTTTCTTTGAAATAGCCACGGTTCTCAAATCCAGAAATCTCATGAAAACAGCATACCTCAATGCGTAAAATCATAAAGCATGTTGTATGCGACATGTGATGGAAATGTAAGCATAGCAATATATCATGCAATATCGTATAAAAGTGCATAGGTAACTATAGAAGGTAGATTATGCAAAGAGTCATATCATGATGCAGCAATCCTACTGTGTAGTGACATGGCAATTATCGATGATGAAGTGTGTGAGCCGGCAAATCTGTGTACGTGTAACATACGCATCATCGATAATGGTGTAAGTGTACTAACACAGGTATATGCAATGCAATGAAAATAATATGAATGCAGCATAAGGTAAATCATATGCAATGCTGACGGGTATACGTATCTAATATGATCGAGTCGGGGAATCTATCAATCGGCATCCAGCCTAACAACATCGCGTACGGTATGATCCATCATACGGCAACCTCTATAAGGATAAGGATCAATAATCAAGTCAAACTCTTCATGCACGGAAAATCATCGTACGGCGGCATTAAGCTAATAGGGACCCTATACGACAATGATGGTACGGCCTGAAATCACGTACGGCCTATCATCCATGATTCACAACATTATATATGTGTGTGTGTGTGTGTGTGTGTGTGTGTGTGTGTGTGTGTCCCAGGTCACATCTGCAATAATCTCACATCAGGGGACCGACAGGGTATAAATCATCTCGATCGACTCGCATCCGTATACCAACATATTATCAGATCATCATATCCGTCTTATAATCTTTTCACCGCATTTATAACTCATATCAAGCCGATTTTTACCTAAACATTCCATATCTACTATAAGTATAGGTATCTAATCTAACATACACACCCGAACCATACAATCAGATTTTTAAAGGAGCGAATCGTAGTTTTGAAAATAGGGTTTACGATGTTTTTAAGAAAAATGTATCATTTGAAAATCCGTAACATCTCTCAAGGTATATTTTTAAAAGATACGTATGACTCTTCGGTTTAGAAAAAGATATGGTTCGGATGACGCATCTACATAGACTATCTATTCCTACGGTACCCTAAACGGCAATATTGACAACGTCGTCCTCGAATTACCGTCATCACATAATAGCCATATTATCTCATTTCTAACTATCCTTAGTTTCTAATATAGTATCACTAACTATCCTTTACTATAGCCCTAGTTTCCTAATCTAGATTTCCTAACCATATTCTATAATCAGTTTTCCATCAATACTTTGCGGGGGTGCTATATGCCATCCACCTGCTTCCCCCGTGGATATAGATCCACTCACCTGGTCTTCGCTCGCCGAAATCGATGACGCCGCGCTCCTTCGCCTCGGAATCCATGCGAGGGTACCTACAATAATAATCAATCGCAATACGTATTAAAATCGAATTCGGAAAACCGATATGGCGCACGGTGTGCTCATAGGTTAGAACTTATGGCCTACACGTGCAAAACAATCAAACAACCCCTGTTGTCGATATACAAACATCCAACAACCAAATACAAATCCAAATGTTAAGAAATTGCATTTCAAAATACGGAAAACATAGCCTAAAACACACCAAAATGCTCCCAGATTTTCTCCAGGTGACAATTAGCCAATTCTGCATATAAGAGAGGTCTATTTTAGTGCAAAAGGAGCCATGGACCAAACCTGGGACCCTATTTCCCTGCTCTGGCCCCAAATTGCGGCCAGAATGAATAAATCTGCGGCCTTGGGTTGGGGTATGGGGCTACGGTTTCAGTGGTAGCTTCCTTGGTGCCTGCACGACTCCCAGTAATTGCAAAATCATTTCTAGTGTCCCCGGGTTGCTCCAGATACCAAAATACCCTCACAAATCATACATTTATCCGATGTTGGGGTTTCTAAATCTGCGTTTTGGGTTCCATCCCTTGTTCCAAGTTAGTAAAACACCACTAAGGCTTATAGGCAGCCACTACACATCACCAATTTCAACAAACACTCAACCCTTTACTAGGGTTTCCCAAAGTCTCACTAATCTTCATAATTTCACATCTAAACACTTATGAATACTAAAGTAAATGAAAAACTACCCAATTGGTGAAGGGATTACCTCATATAGCACCCACAAATCCCTAAGATCATCAAAAATGAATTTTTCTTGGTCCCATGTGTAGAGGGTGAAGAGGAGATTAATTTTTGTGAAGGGAGTGTAGGGTTTTGGGGCTTATTAGGAGATAGATCTAGGGATGGAAGGGGAGGGTTGTGAGCTTGAGGAAGATGAAGGAGAGAACGACAAAATGATGGGGGAAACAATAGAGTGGCAGCAGCCCCCCTCTCTCTCAATAATCACACACTCTCTCTCTCATACAATCTACCTAACCTAAGACCTTTTGTCCCCTTTGACCCTTTTTCTTTTTTCTTTTTCTTTTCTCACAACCAATAACCCAAATGAAATGATACATGTAACAAAATGAAACATGTCATATTTCACTAACCATGCAAAACTATAGAAAACGCGGATTTGGCTTAATCGCGATTAGCAGTGCACTAATCGGGTTTTTATCAAAATTGCATATAATAAATTTTTAAAATACCAAATATTTTAATTATATTATTAAATGGATAAATAATTTTAATTTCCATTTATTTAACAATTATTGGTATATATTTATACCCTTTTTCGAAAACCCCAATTTCGCAAATCGGACAGTTTTCGGGAAAAATATTATTTTAATATTAAATTCCAAAAATAATATTTTATATTTTCTGAAATGTTACAATCTTCCCCCCTTAAATAAATTCGGTCCCCGAATTTAAATTTAAACCCCCAAAATCTAAAACATTTCAATAATCTGCTTAAAACAACGGGGCTCCGAAATCATGGAAAACGCAGAAATAACACCGCGCGTCAAGTGCGTATGAAATTGAGTACAAAGCTCAAAATTGAACTCCGTTAAGCGTTACGCAAATCATCTAATTTGCACGCATATCCTTGGAGTTACAATGGAGATACAGATCTCGAAATCCACTACTGAAATCCAATATACACCAGTCAAATACTATACTACGTGTATAGTACACATCTTTGAAAACTCCAAAATTTGAATCTAATACATGCAAAATCTTTTCTAAATCGCCGCGGGAATGCGTAACTCACAGACGCTCATTTTAAAATAATAATATATGTCCATATATGTATTTCTCAAATACACGTTCCGTCGTTTTCAAAATATCCCAAAAGGTTTTTCCTTTATAAATGTTCGTGTTGCTCACGGACACATAGGAAATAGCGAGACTATAGCTCCTTTTGAAAACCCTTTTGGTAAACTTTAAATGCATGTAAAGTACTCAAAAGCAAAATCAACCTCAAATGGCGTATCCAATAATCACATGCATATGGTGCGCATGGAAATCAAATCCAAATACAGGTGCCACAATCTGCACAAAAAAACCCAAAACTACGTGCAACGGGTGTGCAAGAAAGCATCTGTCCACTGCAACGGTGTGCATGACAACAATATCTGGTGCACCTATTGTGCACGAAATAACATTGGATGCATCAAATGCATGAAATACAATCAATAACTCGAATGCATCAAAAGCAACACCGAGTATACCAAGGTGTATAAATCAAAATCGTATGCAACTGCGTGCACAAAACACATATCAATGCACTGCAAGCACATATAAGCTATACCGAGTGCAAAAATAAATTATACGTATGAAATCCATGAAATCATAAACACATGCTACGCAGGTATAAAATCGACATCAAACGCAATAAGCATGCACAAATCCCAAATCGACACAACGATGTATAAAATATATATCAGGTGCAATAACTATGCGCAAAACGTAAACACTCAGTAGATGCAGCCATAGTGCACGAAATCAATATCAGGAAACTCGTCATCAAAACTCAAATCCAAGCGATATAGGTGTGACACTCAGATGACAAACGCAAATCGCAATAAATGACATCGAGCTACACCTCCTACAATGTCGGAAAATATCGGGTGCCCAAAATTAGTAGGGTAAGAACATCTGCTCGCCTTCTGCTCACGGCCTGGCATCCTCTGTCTCTGAGTCCTTATCTTCTCTATGGATTACCAATCTCGTAATCCATCGGCTCATCGACCCTATCAGGTGTGCTAACGGGAACGATTCCGCTCTAGCACTTCTCTGGTCATCTCTCGGTCAATCATCACGACCACTCGTAAAGCAGCACGTTACTGGCGTCGGCCTCTGGTCCTCTGAATACACATGACACATTTGATCCTGGGTGCAAATCTCATTGCAGCAGTGTCCTGGAAGGAATCCTGCTCAGGGTCTCATCCGATCTTGCCTATGCTGAACTGTACGGAGGCTGGCCGTATCCCAACGCCTCTGTAAGCATATCAGGTCTCTAGTCTCGACGGGGAGTAATGACAGCTCTTCAGCATCGTACGCGAACCTCTGGTTCTACTTATCTTTATCGTCATCCACTATGACGTCACGCCATGCTATCTGCACGCTGCAACTGTTCTCGGCCACGGTCAATTCGAAGTCTTTCGCACGGACTCGAAATCGTGTACTCTGTAGCTCATCACTCTGTAGAAGATATCTGGCCGAACACGTCCTCGGGAACTCGTCCCAACCATCGGAGGGATACTCAATACTCGTCCGTCCTCGATCACATCACAACGCATCTGGGTGAGGTCCTCTATCCAAAGCTGTCCAGCTTGCTGATATCTTATTACATGGTATCCGGACGATGTCAAACTTTTCGATCGAGTCATCAAGGTCCCAAAAATTCCCGAAGGCTCAGCACCCGAGCACAGTCTAAAAATATCTGGTACATACCACAACACCTCTGGACCAGCCGTAGAAAGGCAAACCCAAGCCTCACTGATGGCACCGCTAAACCGCCACAAACCCTAATGTTCAAAGCGGTTCCATGGTCATCATGTCGAGTTAGGGTTTCTGTAACAACCGAGTTCTGCTATACCAATTTCTATTGCCGTATGTGTGGTTTGTGGTGTTTAATTCATTTATCGTGTTTAGTTGCGAATGGTAGTTACTTTATATTCGACCCGCTTGCTTGAGCTTATTGTTCCCTAGTTATAGTTTACCCCGACATTACATATTTTGCATATAACAATTTAGGTCACTCAAAATAATTTAAAAATACATGACATGGCATGCTTGATACCCCTAACCTTGTGGTATCGTCCTTGCATCGTGTTCTCATCCCGTTCAGTGGAACGCACGTGCTCGGATAGCTACGCGTACGTGCGTGCGTCCGTTCTTGGGGGTATGATTTTTCATTACATAATCCTTCATTTCAAGTTTCGGAACTTGCTAATAATTTTCTTATTTCAAATCCAAACATTTGGACCCGACCCGAGGGCATTTCTGAAATATTTTTGTATCCCGCCAAATCCTATTTATTTTTTTAAATTTCCTTAAGCAGTTTAAAAAATATTCTCAGCTTACAAGATTTTTTCAACTAACGAAGTTTTTTTAACAGTAAATCTTTAATAAATTTTCTTAAAACAAATTTTCCAAACCCCCGACGAGCCAATCTCCTCTCTTTTCTTATGCCGGGCCCACACCCCTCTCCTTCTCTCTCACCTTTCTCCTTCTCTTTCTCTCTCTTCTCTCTTTATCTCTCCTGCGCAAACAACCAAGATTATCTCTCCTCACCGTGCATTCCTCTCTCTCACTCCTCTCGATCCCACTTCTCTCTCCTCTCGATTCTCTCTCTCTCTCTTCCGCGTATATCTCTTTCTCTCTCTCTCACCCCTCTATATATCTTCCTCTTCATTTTTCTTTTCTTTACGTAACCCATCGCCAGTTAAACCCTAGCCGCTGTCTCCCCTCTCGCCGTTGCCCTAGCACCGACGACGCCTTTGCAGACCTCGCCGCCTCCTCACCTTCATCACCTGCGCCTCCACTCCCTTCTTCCCCGATCACCCTGTACTTGCACCCGAGCAGCCCGTGCACCCCCTGCACACACTTGCACCACTGGGGATATCGCCGCCGGTGACCGTGTCCTCGTATCCTTGGCCCTCGTGCAACCCAGTAAGCGTTGCTCCCTCTCCTCTCTTTCTTCCTCCTTCCTTCTCTTTCTTCCCTCATTTTTCTGTTCTTTATCAGGTTCTGCACCGCTGGTGGCCTCTGCAGGGTTGTTCGCCGAAGCTCCGTCAACGCAGTCGACCCTCACGACCCCTCTACAGATTATTGTGAGCCCCCTCTCCTCCATCCTCCTTCTCTTCTTCTCTTCTTTTCTTTCATGCATCTCTTTTCTATTTTGTTGTTTACTGTTTCTTTGTGACGGCCAGAATCCGGCCGCGACGTCGACGATCCCGATGACCCAGTGAGGACCTCTGACCCGTGTGATCCCACTGTTCATTGTTTGGACTCATTAAGTATACCGTGCGCGCGTCGCGACTTTTCCTGCCGACGCGAGATGTTCCGTTACCGTATCGCGATCCGTTGAGGAAAGTGAAACTTGCTAAATGCTACTTAATTTATTATTTACACATTTGATTGCACATTAAACCTGTAGTTCAAATTTAATACCATGATTTTCATTTTTCAGTTCGATGTCACGTTATATCATTTTTCAAAACTTGAAACCTACCCGTTGTATTTACTTTACTAAACTTAGTAACCATTTATATTTTAATCACGTAATAAATGTCTACCTAGTCTATGGTACCATTTCTATAGTTTACTCTATTGGACACCCGTGAGCATCTTTAACATGTTTTAGTTATAATTGCATCTATTGAACCTATTATACTTATCATTGCATCTATAGATTACGTAATACATGTTAACATGATTTTAACATCCATAATTGTATACTGTAGCTAAGTAATGATAACCGAGCCTCGATATAATTTACCTATTTCAATATTATATTACATGTCCAGTTTATTCTTCTGATTGTACCCGTGCTTGTTTATTTATAACCATGTTTATGTTGGTTTGATTTATGAGCACCCACATAACATTCTGTGCTTCCTGACATGACCTGTTGCACTTCCTACTTGATATGACACGGTACCGTACACTCTTGACATGACATGACACCTAAATACACTACTTGACCTGACCTGATGTACCATGGCTTTACCTGTTACCTGATCTTGTGTCTAATGCCAACAAACCCGACCTGTATTCCTTACGGACTGTTCCTGTTGTCTATCCAGACAAACCTGCACCTACCTGATCCTGAGTTGGCATTAGTTCTTGATTACTTAATACCTGAATTGAACACATATAACTTGAGGGTATGGGGAAATCAATGATGAAACCTGACTTGTAACTCGACAGTTCGACACCTGTTCTGATCAGTCTTATGGGCTAAGCCTGCCCCGGGGTGATGATGCTGACTTCACTCATCTTTACATGCTACATTTTACTGCCTAGCGGCACGTCTCGGATTCAGCCCGAGAATCTTGACCGTGGTCCCAGGCACGCACGGGATACTATTGAGTTACATCGATGATTCATCAAATTGATTTCAAAGACTTGAGAGTAGATAACCCAATAAACCAGTTTAGTTTACTCACAGCACACTGCCCTTCACTGCCCTGATTTATATTGCTGTTACACCTGCTTTACCATTTATGATTACACTTGCATGTCTTGTTACCCTGTTTATATTTTTTTTGCTTGTTGACATGACACGCTGACGTCTGGGTTTTGCATGGCCCGGATTCCGTACCTTTGCTGAAGTCCGAGCAGGAGTACATCAGCCAGCAGGCGCTGATCAGTGAGGACTCTTTAGTAGTTAGTTCTTTATTTTCAGTATTATTTTACTCCTGATGTGAGCCCGTATTATGGGACATACATTCCAGTTATTCTTGTATTGGATTTTTTGCTTCCGCATTATTTATTCTTGACTCTTTATTTTGGTTTATGGACATGTGGTAGATAGTTTTATTATTGTTCTTGATATCTCTACAGCCGTAATGTGACTGTGGATGGATACTTCCTACCCACGGGTAGCTTGGTTGGCTATGTCACGTGCCCAACTTAGCGTACTCTGGGAAGCAGGGCGTGACATGGTTCTTTTGGTATCAGAGCCATAGGTTAATCGGGTTGATTCTTTTGTAGTTGGGTATTGGACTCAATACACGAATCAGAATACTCGTGATTAGGAAACATGTCCTGCCATCTTACCGTTTTACCGTTCTTGAATCTAACCTCCTCATAATTATACTTTTACGGTATGCAAACTTCTTTTGCATACCGACTCGAAACCTGGTTCCTTGTTTATCTCTATGACTTAAGCGACTTGGGTGGAGTTATGTAATTGTAGCTATGATACCGCGGCATAGTTTCAATGCGGTACTCTATTTAAGTAACTTGGAGTTCTAGCCTTGATTTACATTTAGAATCTGTTATCATGCTAATCCTTGGGTGTTTTGATTTCAGGAATATGGCAGACAAGAATCTGAAGACGTACCAAAGGCGTGTTGACGAAGCCGCTATGCTTGGAGTAATACGTGGGATGTTAGAGAACCAAAAGCGGAAAACCGAGCTGATCCAGCAGCAAGCTGAATCTTTTCTGGAAGGTTTGCGGACCGTTCAGCAGTCCGTGAACAATGTTGAGGCCAGACCAGTAGATCGTATGGGGACCGTAGCAGATTTCAGGAGTCTGAGTCCGTCGGTCTTTACTGGCCTGGAGGAACCGTTGCCAGCGGAGCAGTGGCTGGTTAATACGAAGAACTTACTCATTGCGGCACAGATCCTAGATCATAAGCGGGTGGATGTGGTACGCATCCAGTTGGTGGATTACGCCCGTGTATGGTGGCTTGTAGAAGAGACCCGCTTGCCTAAGCCGATTAGGTGGGCGGATTTTTCAAAGAGTTTCTTGGAGAAGTTCTTCCCGCGGACTGCACGGGAGGAAATGGAAGAGAAGTTTATCAGTCTAAAGCAGAACAGTGCACCTGTAGATGTACATGCAGCTGAGTGGACGCGGCTCAGTAGGTTCGCTGGACCTTTAGTTGTCAGCGATGCGGATAGGGCAAGGAGGTTCATGCGCAGTTTGGACGTGGACATCCAGAAGCAGATTGTCTCCCTGGGTTTGACCACTTTCTCACAGGTACTTACGGCGGCCCGAGAACAGCAGAGCTTATTTGGGAAGACTGGGAGTTCACAGCAGACAGCAATTACAGTATGAAAGCCGACTTTTGCACCGAACCGAGCACTTGGACACAGGGGTATTCCAGTGAACCGTCATGGCGTAACAACGATGAAGAAGCCTGTTGTCATTGATCAAAGAAGGACCATGATTTGTGACTACTGCCATTTACCTAGACACATGCAAAAAGATTGTCGAAGGAGGCAGGGACTCTGTTTGGTTTGTGGAGTGGCGGATCACACTATCAACGCTTGTCCATCGAAGCTTCGCACGAGGGATAATTTTCTGAATCCACCAAAGAAACCATTTCAGGGATAGAAGCAGCTGACTCGGGGACCCAATCAAGCTCGAGCATTTACCCTGACGGCTGAAGAAGCCAAGGCTTCAGGAGAAGTTGTTTCAGGTATTCTACTTGTTCATGGTTTTCCTGCATTGGCGTTATTTGATTCTGGTGCATCCAATTGTTTTATGTCGTCCAAGTTTATAGCTACACACTCGATTACCTGCACGACCCTGTCTAGTTTCTGGGACCTACACACCGGGAATGGGAAAATCATATCTAGTAGAGAGTGTAAAGATTGTACAGTTGTTGTTTGCGGACGAGAGCTTTTTACAGATTTCTTGGTGATTGATACGGGCAACTATGAAGTCGTCTTGGGAATGGATTTTCTCGGCACTTTCCATGATCACATTGATTGTACGGCAAAGAAAGTAATTTTCCAGATTCCCAAACATCCCGAGTTTATTTTCACTGGAGGAAGCAGTTCTGTCGGGCCAGTCGAGTTTCGGGCTAGGCCGACAACTAGTGTTCTTTCGTCTTTGGAGGTTGATAAAGATAAAGCGCCGGCGGTTGTTCGAGATTTCATGGACGTGTTTGAAGACATATTAGGTTTACCGCCAAAACGAGACGTGGAGTTCGCGATTGATCTTATTCCTGGTGCAGCGCCAGTCTCTAAAGCGTATTATCCAATGGCACCAGTGGAATTGAAAGAAATTAAGAATCAGGTTACTGAATTACTCGAGAAGGGTTGGATCCGAAGTAGTAACTGCAGGGTTCCTAGGCACACTAGTGAGGTCTCCCAAGCCATCAACCATGGCAATTTCAAAAATATGGTGCCTACAAACCCTAGTGTACGGATCGATAACTAGATGTCTAGGCGAAAAGAAAGCTAGCTAACAACTTAGCTAATGAGAATACGGAAATACAACCTTTGTAGATCCGGTGCTCCACCTCCACGGCTCCGCAACGAGGTCGTCTCCGCTGTCCAAATCTAATCCGGGCTCTAGAGTCGGCTTCGTCGGAGAATGGGCAAGCTAGGTCGTCGATGTCCATGCCGAAGATGATCTACGTCGAAGCATCGATGAATCAAGCTCCACCTTCACCAAACCGTGAAAAGTTGTGAAGGAAACACACTCTACTACTTGGCAAGAGGTAGAGGATGAAGAAATAGGAAGTGGGTAGACTTTAGAATTGGATTTCTCACTCATTTCCAACAATCACCATTGATGGACCTTGCTTTTCTTCACTTGAAGAATGAAGAAGAAGAAGAATAATGATAAGAAAAGATTATGCAAAAAGAAAAGAATTATCCATTCTTATCATAAGTGAACCATGGTAAAGTGTAGAGAGTTAACCAAGGTTAGTTGAATGGTTAGGGTAAGCATGAGATAAGAATGGTGGACAAAGTCAAAGGTTCATGAATCTTCAACTACAATCCAAAAGAAGCCACCATTCTTTTCTCATTTTCTTTTATTCATTTATCAAAAAGAATAAATGAACAATTAAGAAAATAAAACCCTAAACATAAACACAACCATGGTTGAAACTTTACACTTAACCAGAGTGGTATGCATCATCAAACATGATACAAGCAAGTGCACAAAATCATATCGCATATGTAATGCGCACATCCGAGTGAGAAAATCCATTTAAAGTAAACCGATACTAGTTGATGCAAAGTAATATATCAAATATATAAATATGCATTAAATCATTAAATCAACACTTGATTCAATGATCCGGTTATGTCGCACACAACCGACTAGTATACAATATATCGGCTTATCGAATCAACGCTTGAATCGATAACTAGGTTATATCGCATACAACCATTCGATATATTTATCGCAAGAATAGAATACGGTATCACATACACGCATTATTCTCGGTTCCGCACATATCTCATATGCGCTCCTATTTCGTTTCGCTTGAGCCAGGAAACCTCTGTGTAGGACTCTAAAGACTCGTCAATACGCCGGCAGTGGATGATGATCATATCAAACATCCACAAGCCGCAAGCGGTCTGCTAAACGTAACGGCCACCCGGGTATTGAGCGATCTGAAGATCGACGAGCAAGCCCGCTCACACTCCAGTGAATCCGACCAGTAACACTACCGTACAGTCCGGTCTGATCGTCTGATATGTCGCATATCTTGCCTAGGGGTGGTAAACGTCAGACCCCAATAGCTCAATAAGTCGTGTCGATATGAGGTCTATAACTGTTCAAGAAACTACTGGTAACACTTACCAGTAAATCTCAGCAACCCTGGCCAGGGATTTCCTGTTATAGCCAATCGAACACAGCGCAACATCAACCCCCATATACCGGGAGAGACGAATCCCCTCCTATCGCTCATTGCCTCCATGTGACTCGGGACTGTACCCAAAAACCACCGTTTTGCACGCCCTCTTGGACGTGGTAAGATGGAAATCAAAGCACAGTGGGAACCACACAAGACTCTATGACGATCTCGGGTCAACAGACTACTCTGTACCAGTGTCACCAGAGAACTGCCATCTGACGTGAGGTATAATACCATCTGGGAGTTCTCGGCGAGTCCGTCCAGTGTACCCAGTCTCTACTGAGCACCCGTATATCTCCTCTGATGTCAAACACCGATGGATATGGGATCATCCATCGCCCATCTGTATGGGTCGAGAAGGTACACGCTAGTCTACTCTGGCATATCGATGCCCCGTCTCGATACACCCACGACTAGGGACTTTGAAGGATGTACTTATGGACTACCATGTCCCCACTAGTATGATCCGCATCATAGTCCAGGTAGTCAAGTACAGATCCTAAGGGCTTTACCAACATGTAACAGAGAGACAATCAGCATACACGTTAAGGTAAAGGTCAACCAGATAGCATACTATCATGTCGAGCAAGAAAGTCCTCCCCATATATGTCCCAGCATCCACTACAATATACATCCTATGTATAGTAATGGCCTCTAGGGCATACATATAACTAACAATCTCCCACTTGCACTAGGGCCATCTGTAGCAGTGGTTGCAGTATCTCATACTCAACCATCCCATAAAAGTCTCTCTCCGGGAAAAGGCCTTTCGTGAGTGGATCCGCTGTGTTGTCCTCTTAGTCTGCTCTCCTAACCTCGATCTCCCTGGAGATCAACCATCTCCATGATCAAGTGATACTGCCTTAGAATATGTCTGGATCACTGATGGGACCGGCGTTCTTTGGCATAAGCCACAACTCCATTGTCACACAATGGTAGGAACGTAGTTCATCTCATGAACCATTATACACCCAAACAGCTTCTAGGGTAGCATCTTAAGTAGCGATGTATCCAGCCTTTATCGTCTAGTATGTCACGGTATCTAGCTTGGAACTCTTCCAACATACCGTCCCTTTACTGAGGGTAAAGACAATGCCTGCGACTGACATTCAGTCGTCTTTATCACCCTGGAACACTTCCAGTGATTCTCCTCAGGATCGATTGACACCATCTCACTACATCTAGTGAGTATGCTAACATCCATTTAGATCTATCTCATAAATCCAAAATCCAGGATTTAGTAGGTATCACTTTAATCCTATATGGAGAATCTTGGTGATAAGCGGAGATTGATCGAGCGTAGCATAGGAAACTCCTTCCCTATCAAGAGTATGTCATCCACGTACTCTACGAGGATCGTCACCATACTCCCTACTACCTTTTTGTTTATACAAGGTTCATCTACCATTTTGATGATGTCAAACTCTTTGACTAATTCATCAAAACAGATGTTCCAACTCCGCGATGCCTGCTTTATCCTATAAAGCATCTTGCACACGTTTCCGCTGCTCCCACTGTCTACGAAGCCCTCTGGCTGTGTACTTATAGACACTCTTTTCTAAATCATCATTTAGAAAAGCAGTCAAGACACCCAACCACCAGATATCGTAGTCATGGTATGTAGCCGTGACAAGTAGGATCTGGATGGACTTAAGCATAGCTACTTGAAAAGGTTTCATCATTATCCACACCTGGTCAATTATACAAACTTTTAACAAGTCTAGCTTTGAAAGTCTCAACTTTTCCATCTACACCAAGTAATCTTCTCAAGATATACTTGCTCCTGATGGGGATTTAACCCTTCAGATATAGCAACTAAAGTCCATACTTTGTTGGTGTATAAGGATTCCATCTCAGATCGCTAAGCATCCAGCCATTCTTATAGAGTCCCACTCCTGATGGCCAGCTCGAAACTAGTTGGGTCATCATCTCATGATGCAATCCTCGCTCCCACTGTTATAGAGAAACCAATGTATCTCTCAGGTGGGTGAGAAAACCCAACTAGATCGGCGGAGAGGCTGAGGTTCGTTGGTATCTACTGAATCCCTTGGTTCTATCAAATCATGTGCTGTAGTTTATATAGCTGGAACATTTCCAGTTCTACATAACAGACCTTGCCTCGAGCTTGTCCGGATTTTGCTTTCAGACATAGGCCGGACAACCCCAAATCTTAACTAACTTAAGACATGGGTTCTTCCCATTCCATATCACATATGAAGCGGTAGGCAACTGATTTGATTCGAACCCTACTCAATAGGTATGCAACTTCTCAAGTGCATAACACCCTAAAAGGAAATAGGTAACTCAGTAATACTCATCATAGAGCACACCTTATCATATAGGGTGTGACTGCTCCGCCCCGATATACCATCGTGCTATGGTGTATACGGAGGAGTAATGCTGAGTGAGAATCTCATTCTCCTTTAGAAAAGTCCAGGAATTCCGTGCTCAAGTATTCTCCTCCTTGATCTCATCAAAGGACATAATACTTATACCTGTATTTTGGTTCTCTACTTCTAACTTATATTCTGTGAATATCTCAAAAGGTTCGAACTTGTGTTTCAACAAGAATATATGTCTGAATCTAAAGAGATCATCAAAGAACGTAATGAAGTATAAAGAACCAATCCTGGCATGTGTAGACAGGGGACCTAACATACATCAACATGTATCATCCCAAGAGTTCACTAACTCTTTCTCTGTTTCCAGTAAACGGAGCTATGGTCATCTTATCTTTGTGACATGACTGGCGAGTTTCACAAGATGTAAATTCAAACTAATTTAAATATGCATCTTTATGTAACTCTAGCCAGTCGGGTCACATTGATCTGACCTAGTCTACAATACCTCAAGAAGAATTCGTTCATTTCTGAACTCTTCCTCTTGTATGTGTTTTGTATACTTAGAACTGTAGTTTGATTTAGAACGTCAATGCTTTTAGATAACGTGCCTGAACCGATCAACTTTTGATATAGGAAATGTTCAAAACATTATCCAACAATACAAAATTTTATTGTTTCTTTACTATTAAAGAGACAGATATGATTTTGTATATCAGGTTCGGTATCTAATAACATTCGTTCAGAATCAATGTATTACAATACAGGGTGACAGTGACCAACAGACTTGGCTGCAACTCTTGCCCCGTTTTCTGCCTCATGAAACTTATCACCCGTTCTCAGTTCTCTACCTTTTTGTAGCCCTATGTAACAAATTACATATCTGGGATCCTGATCCGGTATCATATACCAGGGATGCGGAGGATACTGAGAAACAGTTCTGTATAATGAACACACCCGAAGATGATGCATCAGCATGCACTCTCTTCGTTTGGGCGGCACGGGAATTCTGGTATTCCCCAATTTCCTGCTCTGTCTTATAACAATTATAAGTTGGAGCGGGACCAACGTTCCCCAGCTCAGTATAACAAGCGGGTTCGGTCAATAATCCGTATTATTATCTTGATTAAGGCGTGATATGGTCGC